>JAJHSJ010000014.1:16662524-16774200 GCA_021015155.1 Magnolia officinalis
CACAATGGGCCACATCACATGGGTCTAATCTACACCACAATAGATCGATCACACGACCTAACATACATCAAGTCAGACCTAATCACAAGGACCTAATATGCACGCAACGGGCCACTCACACGGGCCTAATACACATCACAATGGGCCGCACCACATGGGCTAGAATATATCATAATGGGCCTCGCCACATGGGTCATAAATACATCACATCGGGTCTCATCATATGGGCCTCGTATGATACACATTGGGCCTCATTATAAGGGCCTCATGTACATCAAATTGGGCCTCACTTTTGGGCCTCATGCAAGGGCCACACGTGTATCAAGGTAGGTCCTATGATTTAGACGGTTTGGAGAAAACCACATACATTGCATAGGTCCCACCGCCCACACTTGGATGGTGGACTGCATGGATGAACGCATGCACATGAGGGCCCATCGTCCAGATCATGATGGATCATGTCCAAAAAGAAAGAGAAATGGATGAACGGCTTGGAATAAAAACACATATCATGGTAGGCCCCACATGGTACCATGGATGCATGGAGTGGATACAGCACTTCATCCAGGTGGGCTTCACAAGTCTGTCCAGATGGACAGTGTGGATACATGATTCATACATCAGAGAGGGTCCCCATGGACGGTGGGTATAAGACACATGCACCATGAATGGGATCCCACCGTCCTACACATATGGATGGTGAGGATGGGACCATGCATCATGGCCTAGCTCCACATGGCTGGGATGGAACACATACATCAATGTGGGGTTCCACACCACCATCCATGAATAGATGGACGTTATGGATATAGAATACATACTACAAGGTGGGTTCCCACCCACACGTGTAGGGGTGGCCATGTCCTCCAGATAGATGGACAGTTTGGATATAAAACATGCATTATGGTGGGGTCCACCGTCCTGGCCAATGGACAGTTGGATGAAAACATACATCATGGTGGGGCACACAACACTTGCTGACGTCGGTCAACTATATAGATGGTGTGTGGTAGCCTAGCCAATCCGTTTCCACCATGAGTGGGTCCCACGTGGGACCCATCATAACATTTATTTGTCATCCAATCTGTTAATAAGGTCACACAGACCCAAATGAAAAGGAAAAAAAATTCATAATGATCCAAAGCTCTTGGACCTATGGAGTTTCAATGGAAGACGTTCAATCCTTCTGTTTCCTATGACGTGGGCCACCTGAGTTCTAGGTACAACTGATTTTTGGGGTGGCCCACAGTTAGAAAGGGGGGCCACCAATGCACGGCGTTGATGTTTTACACCCATCATGGTGGGGCCTATGTGTAACGCCCTAAAAATCGAGGGTCGAGTAGTAACTCAACTCTCGAGTTCCAGAATATCACTTATTCAACATAGATAATGATGAGTAAATGTTGTCTACATTAATGTAGTGAACATGAGACAAGTGAATTAGCAAGCAGAAGACTGTGATAGATAGATAAAATATATAAACTGTGGTGAGTCTCCAGAATGTGATAACATTACCAGGTTAAATAATTACAAGTACAATTCTAAAATATACCTAATGTGAGGAAGTGTAATGTCTCCTATCCCAAATACCATAGCCCCGTCAATACAATACCAGGTCTTCATAAACCTGTCAGAGAGTTACATGTAGGAGAACTCCTCCTCAACATCATAGTAGTAGTCCGACTCTGCTTCATAAGCATCGCCATCACTTGAAACTCAATAAATCTGGTTAGTGTGTACAACACCGTCCCGTAACGTGGGAGTGAGTGATCAACTCAGTGGAACAGTAAAGCATAGGTTAACATGTTATCAATTCAGTCAAGCAGTAATGATAAAGCAGTAAAATCAAACACTCCTAACTACTCTTATTAATGCAAGTATGAATGCAGTCATGAGGTATGCCCTCACCACACCCTCCCTCGTGCGACACCATCTTACGTTCGCGGCATGCTTTCATCCCTCAGTGCTCCACATCTTCCAGGCACATGCAATGCATGATGAGAATGATTACCGAGTATTTATTAGTCCATTTCAAACAGCAGGATTGGAAAACTAAGGTACCTCCCTTGTATCATTCCCAAACATGATCCATTCTAGGGTCATTAGTCCTAGTTAATCTCAGACGATGGTGTGTTTTCTAGGTCACTGCAAAGGCGTGCCAGGGCTGTTACGCACAAAGGTTACACCACTCCCCATCACCTCTTTAACGATTCATCACTATACAGAAACAGGCCTAGTTCATACTCTATACACCGCGGCAAAACTCTAAGGCTCACCACAATTTCAGAGTATGCTCGAGGTCACTACAAAGGGCTGCCAGGGCTGTTACGCACAAAGGTTACACCGCTCCCCCATCACCTTATCAATGTAGGCCGACAGCACGAATATAGTGTCCCATACCACCATAATCGGCTCACGAGTCTGGTTGCTCACTGGTCACTACGGGGAGGCACGTAGCCCCAGCGTAGGCCGACAGCTTGACCACGGTGTCCCATACCACCATGCCCGGCTTATGAGTCTTAGCGGATACGTGGGTACCATGGTTTAAAAGGGATTTCACTGGTAAGTTTGGTACCCTAGGTTCAAGCAGAGTCAAGTAGCGTCCAAACATGGTGAACATACATTAGACAGATCGGGTTACTTGACGAGCTTGGCTAGCTTGAGCGCACAACAAGTTGAACGACATGAAGTGCATAAGCACTTCGCATGGCCAACCACTATCGCCAACCGAAGTACGACTCGAGTTCGTCAAACACATCTCATGTGACAAATGAATCATAGCCACGAATTCAATTCTGGTACCGATTGTCTAGACTATAATCATAGCCCCAAACACAATCAATTGCAGATAGATAAAGCAGTAGTGGATCAAGATTCAACTCATACAATCAAAGTTTGGTATTATCCGTTTAGGGTTGTCAGGGCTGTTACACGCATTCATTACACCACTCCCCCATCACCCATGACGGATCATACAACGTAACATGAATTTAAACATATGCATCACATAGATAAAATCATACAATCAATTGAGCATGTTATGAAGCACAACACGAGCATGAGTTTGTACATATTCAATTCCTAATCACACAGCTATCCAAGGAAATCATACACATAGTTAAAGGAGTTGAGAATCATATCTCAACACCCTTATACATTACAATTTACTAACTACTACTCATTCAGACATTTCAACAAACACTTTAGAATACATACATCAACATACATGACATATGTTGATCACATAGGCATTAGGCCAAATCCTTTCACTAGGGAGTTGCCCCAATCATAACACATGTACACCCACGACGGATAGTCATGGAGAGTAGGAATCCAAGTTCCATATTCATTTGAACATTTTCACAAACACTTGGGCTACCCATTTCAACATATATAGCGTATAGTAGCCGTGGCGTGATTCAGGGCAAATCCTTTCGTCAAAGGGGTATCGCTAATACGACAATCATAAATCCATGACAATTAGTCATGGCAAGCACGAATGAGAATTCTATACTCATTCGGTCATTTTCACAAACACTTAGAATACACTATTACAACATACATGGTGTATGTTAGCAAAACATGTATTAGGACTATCCTTTCACTAAGAAAGTATTTTATCCATATATAATATATTCATACAGCAAATAATCATGGCAAATACATCTCCAAAATTTATACGTATATGGTACTTTCTAGAATACACAATTTCAACATACATAGTGTACATAAGCAAGACATGTATTAGGGCGAGTCCTTTCGCCAAACAAGTAATTTATCCACATATAATATATTCATACAACAATTAATCATGTCAAACACATTTCCAAAATTTGTACATATACGGTACTTTCTACAAATACCTAGAGTATGTAGAATTCCATATTTTTCATCTTTAATCGAAACGGAAAACAGACAATACTTTGTACATGTGCAATTGCATGCAGATCATGAATCTATCATTATCTGACATTGAAAGCATTAAAAACCATAACCTATACACCTAAAGTCCACACCTTTTGTCGTAGAATCGTAACAGAGTCGATAAGTTTGCTAAGCTTTCATCTACGACAGTTTGACAACCTATAGAACGAAATAGGTTAGCTATTTCATAACCTACAACGACCCAAGCCCCAAATCAGATTAGGGTTAGGGTTTCTTACCTAGAAACGGAGCTGGAAGTGCCGGAAAAGCGATTAGAACTAGGCGGTTGAACACGTATAGCAACAGGGAAGCATTGCAGGGAGATGCTCCCACTTCACTCTCACTTTCTCTCTCTTTTCCTATGGTTTTTCTCAAATTCGGATGGCTGAAATGAGAGAGGGTTTAAGGTCCTTATATAAGCCCAAATCTCACCAAAACAGACTTCTGGACAAGGTTTACTTAGGTTATAACCAAAGCGGATCTTTTCTAACTCAATGGAGGACTTCTGGCGGGCCTCCCTGAGCCAAAGGTCGGACTTAAGCTCACCAACACTGGATTTATGTAATATTAAGTTTTTGTTTCGATCGGGATTCCAGATCATGCGTGGCGGACCAGTTTCAGTTCAACAGTCAGCGGATCTCGATCGGAGATTCCGAGTACATGTAAATGTGTATGAAATTTCTCTTGATCCGAGGGTGTAATTTGGTCTGATTCTGACGGTCTGGTTGCTTAAAACTGATCCGCAAGCAACACGTGCCAGATTACTATTCAAGATATTTATTTTGTAAAGAAAACAAGTGTTTTTACACTCTCTCGCTCCGGACTCAAGCGAACAGTTATGGGACACTGTCTGGATTTGATTTCTGAGATGGTTGTCAAGCCTAGCAAGGCGTTCCTAATTCCTTAACTTCGTGTTAATCAGACTTCCGACGTGCAGTCCAGATCTGATACGGAGTTTCGAGATGCTCCCGAGAGCAGCCGAGTAATGAGATTGATCCTAGATTTTAGGGTAACCTAGCGTCAATGATTCTACAAGTTTTGGGTCTTGCAGATCGTATTTAAACTGATTGGTGCTAATTTCACAGGCACTCTAGTTTAACACTAGCTAAATCTCGCTTAATTTCTAAAGGATTTAGTCCTAAGTGATTTCGGTCTGAGGTGGTACTTAGACCTTTGTAGCAATGTTTAGTTTAAGTATTGTTCTTCATCACCTAAACTTTAAGATAGTGTCTAATGTGAAAGTACTTAGAAGGATCTAAGGAACGAGGTAATGAAAGGTGAGATTTGTGAAGAAAATGGTTTGAAAAGGGATTTGAGGCTTTAATTGAGTGTTTGAGAAGTTAAACCAGTGTTAGGATTGACCCATTGTCTAAGGACGTCTAATTCTAGGTTGGGAAAAATTCGGGCAGTTACACTATGGCTGTGGGTCCTAGCCCACCTCTAAACGCAGCAGGACGCTACTACACGTCCTCTGGACATCAGCAGCAGTAGTGCCTGCTGCTTATATATTTTATTTTTTATTTTTATTTTTTTTATTTTTGTTTTCAGTTTTTTTGATGTGGTAGGGCCCGCATCAGGTAGATCCACTCCACCCATTGGATTCTAGGACTCAAGACAGTCCAAATGAGTCCAATATGCAGCATGTTTTGGTGGGTAGAAACATCAAGGTGGGTCTTAGCAGCCTTGAACATTATAAATCATTGTTTTCTATGCTATGGCCCGCCAGAAAATTGGATTAGCCTCGTTTTTCGGCTCAACGCCTAAAATGAGTTGGGAAATAAGATGGACGGCGTGGATTGAATTCATACATCAAGGTGGGGCCTGCATGAGTAGCCCACCCCAAGGCTTTAAATTAAACTGATATTTATTTTGTCAGTTCATGTCCAGCGTCCCTGGACACTGGACGGTTTGGGCATAACACATGTTTAAGGTGCGCCCTGCTCAGGTGGGCCACCAAATGGCTGGATGGGGTGGATAAGACATACATCAAGTGGGGTACATCCGGGTGGGCCACACGGCCACATCATCACACAAAAATATGAAAGACAGAGGGAGAGAGAGAGAGAAAGAAAGGAAGATCGAGTGATGGAGGGACCTCAGCACTATGGGCCATCCCTTCCATATATCACAACATACATCAAGCGGGTCCCATTACATGTGGGCCCACCGATCAAAATCAATGGTGGAGATCCTTTCTCCACCAAAATGCAAGGTCTAGATGACCCTATTCATGCAAGGAAAATAAACATCATGATGGGGTCCACGGAGAATGGCCCCATCATGGAATGATCATGAGAATCAAGGTGGACCATTGGCCACATCTAGGGTCTATAGTGAGACCCATACCATCAATCGGTAGGCCCCACTTGGCCTGTCATCAAAAGAATGAAATCTAAGCCTATAAAAACACCCACCTATGCTTATTGGTCCGATGAAATCCCTAGCTCCTCAGCTTCGACTTTAACGGAAGATGATAGAGATTGGACGGTTGGATGGTGGAGATGAGAGGTAAGAAGTGGGCCACACAAAGCTTTCTCATGGAGCTCTCATGCCTTGGACGGTTGCTTGCTTGAAAATGAGGAAGTGAGAGAGAGAGAGAGGATGGGTGTAAAGAGAGAGAGAGAGAGAGAGAGAGAGAGAGAGAGAGATGGGTATGAGTGATGGGTGATGTGTACTTGACATGTAAGGGATGAGTTTGTAAGAGAGAGTTGACTTAGGGGAGGGGTAGTTGTACTTGACATGATGTGGTGATTGATGGGATTGATTTGACATGTTCTCTCTTAGGTTTTGCAACTGCGTGGTGTTTTCCTCAAACTAAACGCGGGCACACATCTCCTGGCTTGGGTATCACCTCGGTGTGTGAGACGCAGCGTCGGAACCACGGCGACGGCGCGGTCGCACTGGTACAAGTCTCAAGTCAAGCCGACTCTGAAATACGGGATATGACTAGGGGTTGCGAGCAAATGCTATCTACACGTAGCAGGTTACCAAAATTCAATCGGGAGGACCGCGGAAGCCTACAGAACAGTACAGGCTAGGATATGGGTCTTACAATGTACGTGTCTCGCCCTTGCCATCCACGTGGACATGGGGGCCATGTAATGTATTATCAACCATCCATTCATTTGGACGGTGGAGCCCCTTTAATGTATGTGTTTCATCCACCGTCCATCATCTAGACAGTGGAGCTTCCTGTGATGTATGGGGTTCACCTACACCGTCCATCTGGTGGGAATCCACCTGATGTATGAGTCTCACCTGCACTATCCAGTAGGTCTGGACGGTGGGTACCCACCATGAGATATGTGTTTTATCCCAGCAGTCCACTGTCTGGACGGTGGGTGTCCATCATGATGTATGTTCCATCCACACCGTCCATTGTTTGGACGTTGGAGATCCACATGATGCATGGGTTTTATCCTCACCATCCGTCCACTTGCTGGGACGTGGGACCCACCTACTGACATGCTGCATGCAGCACGTGGGGACACCATGATGTATGTTTTATTCACACCGTCCATGGGACAGTGTGGCCCACCATAATGTATGCATTGTATATCAAGCTGGTGGGGCCCATTCTGTGATGCTTAAGGCCCACCTTGATTGTGTTCGTATATGCACCGTCCATCTATAAGTGGCCCAGATCTAGCAGTTTTATGGGCCACACCATAGCAGCAGCAATAAGGCTTGCCTGTCTATTCAGTGGCAGCAGGCCTACCCATGATGTATGTGTTGTTACCACCAGGCCCAATAGATTGGGGTGGGTGCTCGAGTTCGACCCACCTCCCAAATGACCCACATGCAAGTGAGGCCCACCATGAAGCATGTTTCTCATCCATACAACCCACGGGACAGCCTAGATTCCAGGTTTACTAGACTGTTCAGTAGGGTTGGACACTGGTGGGCCAATCATCCAGTAAACAGCCCACCGTTTTATGTGTTGTATATTCACACTGTCCATTCACAGCGGAAGCGTGTGGCCTGCCCCATGAGGCCTGCCATGATGTATGTGTTTGGCCATTTTTTTGGGCCATGGGCTGCCCCATGAGGCCCATGAGGTGTAGCCCACTGTGATGTATATGAGACCCATGGAAGCGGTCCATTGCTATGTATTTGACACCCATTTGGAATGTGCAGGGCCCACCTTATTGTGATGTATATATGGCATTTTAATGAGGTCCATTGTGATGTATTTGAGGCTTATGGCCAAGGCCCATTGTGATGTATTTGTGGCCTATAGGCAAGGCCCATTGTGATATGTATTGGGCCCATGACGCGTGGCCCATTTGATGTATTCGAGGCCTAGATACGTGGCTCATTTGATGCATATGAGACCCATGTGTAGGGCCCATATGTTATGTATTTGAGGCCCATGAGCAGGGCCCACCTGTTGTGTATATGAGGCCCATTGATGCGGCCCAATTTATGTATTTGAGGCCCATGGGTTGCGGCTCATTATGATGTACTGAGGCTCATGGGTCGTGGCTCATTAAAATGTATACTCGGCTCATATGTTGTGGCCTATTGTGATGTATTTTCGACCCATTTATTAAGGCCCATTGTGATATATTCCTGCTCAATGATGAGGCCCATTGTGATGTATTTTCAACCCATTTGGTAAGGCCCATCGTGATATATAATAAGCCATTGTGTGAGGCCATGGGCCCATGATACGTTTGGCTCTATGTGAGTCACTTCTTGGTAGTAATGCTGGTTAAATGTCCACATTGATGGGCAATGATGGTTAAATGTCCTCATTGTGACCTTCCCCTAGGCCCTTTGTTAGGCCGATTCTGATTGTTGAGGTTGATTATCGAGGTCGATTCTGATTATCGAGGCCGATTCCAATTGTAAAGGATGATTGTTGAGGCCGATTCCGATTGTCAAGGCCGATTGTTGAGGCCAATTCTGATTATTGAGGCCAATTTTAATTGTCGAGGCTGATTCTGATTGTCGAGGCCGATTCTGATTGCCGAGGCTAATTCTGATTATCGAGGCCGATTCTGATTGTCGAGGCCGATTTCGATCGTCAAGGCTGATTTCGATTGCCGAGGCCGATTCTGATTGTCGAAGTCGATTATTGAGGCTGATTTCGATTGTCGATGTCGATTGTTGAGGCCGATTCCGATTGTTGAGGCTATTCTGATTGTTGATGCTGATTGTTGAGGCAAATTTCGATTATCGAGGCCGATTCTGATTGTCGAGGCCGATTCCGATCGTCGAGGCCGATTCTGATTGTCGAGGCTAATTATCGAAGCTGATTCCAATTGTTGAGGCCGATTATTGAGGCCGATTCTGATTGTCGACGCCGATTGTTGAGGCCAATTTCGATTATCGAGGTCGATTTCGATTGTCGAGGCCGATTATCGAAGCCGATTCCGATTGTCAAGGCAGAGTATTGAGGCCGATTCCGATTATTGAGGCCGATTCCGATTGTTGAGGCCGAGTATTGAGGGCGATTCCAATTGTTGAGGCCGATTCTGATTGTCGAGGCTGATTTCAATTATCGAGGCCGATTCCAATTGTCGAGGCCGATTATGAGTATGTGACAACATAGCATCATGATAAATACCCATACGCATCATCTGCATGTTTGTTATGAGATGAGGTTGACCATTGCATATGTCATTGGGCATGTTGTTATGAGACTCCCTGATAGGTGAAGATTGTCTCACATGAGCACACAGTATACGCAAGATTGATGCATGACTAGATTGTATGACTCATGCATCTTGCATTGTGTGTTGTGATTACTGTACGCTCTAGCGACATCAGGGCTGTAGCCTCCACAGTCATATCGTGGATGGCCAGATCGGACACCGAAAATCTGTTACTATCATCGGGCCACCATAGATGGCCCTAGGTGAAAATCCCTAAACCCTCTTTGTACCAGAGGATGCTCTAACGTCAAGACCGAGCAGATATATATGAGCGCATGAGGGCCGTATACTAGTAGGTCGCATCTCCTACTGTGTCGTGGTCGGTTGGGAGGGAGGGGCTGTGGCCTTACCTATATCTGCCCGAGGGTAGGGGGCATAGTTAGGCTGAGTTTGACCAGCTCGTAAATAGATCCGCTATTGACATGCCGGGTAGATTTTGGCTGACTACTGGTTAAGCAGATGGTGAGGTCTCTTCCACTTACATGGTCTCACGTCAGTGGGCGGCGGTTGCATGTAGAGTGCACTAGACCCCGGTGATAATCTCAGAGATGTACTGATACGTGGACTTATTGAGCAAGAGGTGCATACTCATTCATCCATTCATTCACTATTCAATTGGGCTGGTGGTGCATAACTAATTGTTGTGTACCTTCATAATAACAAGAATTTTGGTTGGGGTGCGTGACTAACCTGAGATCAGGAGTCTATTACATTGAGTCTGGCTATCCAAATTTAGGTATGAGACTGGTTTGGATAGAAGTCCCTTGCGATGGACCTCGTAGCCTACGATGCTACATACTATCATCCTGACTTCACACTCCTGCATGGTCATTTCATTGACACCGCATATTGCATTGCATCCGTAGCATTTAACATTATGGGTTGCCATGTTTCTGTATTAATATAGTCGTTAGCATTCATGCCTTGCATTGCATAACCTTAGTATGGCTAATGGCACTCATGAACTTACCAGTATATTTTCACTTACTCTGATATCGTATGATTCATGATATTACCAGTATATTTTCGCTTACTCTGATATTGTATGGTTCATTATCGTGTCAGTGTTTTCGCTTATTCTGATATTGCATGATTTATGGCATTGTATTGCATACTTGGTACTTACCTTGTGCACACACTTACACCACCCTCTATAAAGCTTTCTATAAGCTTATGCACGATAGATGCATGCAGGTGGCGTTAGGTCACAGCAGCGTTGAACTTGGAGCATGCAACGGTCTTTTAGAGCTTTGATTTTCGATATATATATATATATATATATATATATATATATATATATATATATATATATATATATATATATATATATATATCCCTTTCAGCACTGTATTCAAATGTTTATATTAGCGGATATATGATGATGATGTGGCCTTTGTGATTTAGGTAAACTAGTGGTTATGCTTATTACGAGATAAATGTACATTGGAAAAATCCTCCTTGTAGGATCCCAGGATCGAAATTTGGATTATAGGTGCTGGGAATCGAGAATGGAGTACTACAGAGGCTGTCAGCACCGGATTCGGCGATCGGGAATTTTGTAAGCCCGATTTTCGAGTTTGGGGCGTGACAGCTTTGATTCATGTGATGAACTCTCTTTAATTTTGGTTTGATCATAAGATATACTTTCAGTTTTTAATGGTTTGTTGTGACTTAAATTACAATGGATTTGTGATAGCTTTGAGTATGTTCTTTTCAAATTGAGATTGTAAATTAGGAAGCCCTATTGTTCATCATCGTCTCCTGTGCATGGTAAGATGATGGAATCCTCCCTAACTTTCATAATTCTCTCAGATTGGTTGTGAATCGGTAAATTTTGTTATTTGCTTTGTCTCACGGGCATGCTTTTGTAATGGAATCAATTCCAGTTCTCATACCTCTCATGTCTTGAAAACTAGATCAAAAGAAGTTCAGATTTGGATTTTAATGATATATCTTCCAATCGAATGACCTAGTTTCCCACCTTTGAATTTTACAAGTTTTAGTTTAATATTTCACCATTATTCTCTTAAATCTTCCTGATTTAGATTACATCTTCTTCTAGTTCTAGTTCTGGTTACTTTCAGATTACGTACAAGGTTTAGTCCCTGTGGATTCGACCTCGGTCTTACCAAGATTATTACTACGTTGCAACCTTATACTTAGGGTAGTGAACAAATTGTTATTGTTTTGATTGAATTTCTAGATTGGAGAAGGAATAGATTTGTAAAATCGATTGATCAATTAGGAACTTTGGGTATAATAGAAAATTATGAATCCCTATGGTTAATTTCCTAGATCTTTACGAGATATTGATATATCTCGATTCATATATTTTATTGGATGTGTGTGATTGAATTTACAGAGTTGCTTTCCGTTTAGAACATATTAGAATCCGGTTCTAATTGAGTTATCTCCTTAAAGAAGACGAATTAGTTTCAGAATTTGTTAAGTGGGGATTCTTAGATCCTTATTCATTTTAATTATTGTTTAAACCTTCCTTTTCTTCCGTTATAGAATGATCTCGGTCTCACGAAGTTATTACTATTGCGTACTCCTGCACTTATGATTGTTCAATAAGTTTTTGGCGTCGTTGCCGGGGAATTGTTGCGCTGAGAATAAATTAGGTTTAAATTGGGGTTTAGTTTCTGAATTTTTTTTAGTTCTAGGTTTTTTAAATTCTAGACTTTCTAGTTCTAGGTTTTTCCAGATTTTCTAATTAAGGTCACTAACATTATTTCTGTCTTCTATTTTGTAGGATCTTCTAATCCAAGTTCTCCTACTCCGGTATATTTGTTCTCCTCATCTTCTAATTGCTTTCTAGTTGATTTATATTGTTGTAGGATTTTTTGTTAGGTTAGGTCTAGAATTTGTTTGTTGCGTGTGTGGTTCATGTCTAAGTGGGTAAGGGATCATACACTTTGACTTTTAAGTAAATGATGTCTACTTGAAGGACTCTCAATCCATCGACGAGTTAGAAAACATCTAAATACTCTTGAACCATCTAGAGCCATAGCTTAGAACACAATTGTGTTAAAAAATAGTGTTATTCAATCTAGGCATGTGACCACACATTTTATAAACGACCCAAATTTAGTCAAAATTTGTGTGCAATTAGATTTAGTGTCGGGCATGCCAAATTTGTATTCGACTTAAATCTATTTAAAACTTATGATCCCAAGTGTCGAACTAGTTAGATTAGGAATAGATCTGTAAAGATTGGCCTAACTGTTTAGCCACCAATTGTTATAATGATCAGGCGATTTTTAAAGGGAAGGGTTAGTCTTTCTAAATAAGATCTTTTTTCCTTGGAACCAATGACTTTACTTTCTACATTATAGTAGATCGAGTTTCTCGATAAAGCAATAAAGATCAGCCAAATTAAAAATAAGGTTGAAAAGCCAATTTTATTGATTTGAATGTTAAAGAAGTACAATTAGAAAATGGAAAATAAAACTAATCAGAGAAAAAAATAAAATACGTATGGTGGCTTGTGCTGATAAAATGAACGTAAAAACTACAGACAGTTATGATAGGGTCGTAGCGTAAAGTCGATAGGTTGCGACTAGAGATGTATTAAGTAAAGACTCGATAATATGGAATCTGATGACTAGGTCATAAATATTTAACATAGTTCTAAGTGCATACTGCAGTGATTTGCTTGACAGTAGTGGAACTAGGCTATAATAATGACTCTGGACCTGGTTCAGCATGGCTGGACAGAAGTAGACTGACAAAGCTAAGAAGCTAAATTAAAAAAAGTCTATGGAGGAGAAAAGATAAGTGATAAGTAACATAGATTTGTGAAGAGATTGATTGATTATTTATGGTGAGAACTGGGAGTTCTTCAAGTATTATTTTTATAAACTTCTAGGAGGCAGCAGTTATGCGTGAGATTTGACATCGTCAAAGATTTTAATAGTTGGAAATTTTCATTAATTATTCACGTTAGTGTAGCCCATTGTGTTAGGCCACGTGTACAAAAAATCATGTATGCCTCTTGCTATTCTAGTCGTGTATAAGAAGGTTCACTGGAGTCTCCACACTGCTAGACTCTTGCACATGAAACTTTACATGAGCCTTCACATCACTGGATTCTTAGATTAGCAGCCTTACAAAGAGTTCTTTTTAGTGGGACTAGCATTTATTGCTTGCTAGAGATTTTCTTTGATGAGTCTTTCTTTGTGAAGACTTTCTTTTAATGAAACTCTAGCATTTAATTTTTCCACATATACATGTCTTTAGCTCATCCCTTTGAAGTTTATCTACACCATGTATAGTATGACTGCCACACTAGTTCATTTGGACCATTTGATCTGGCCATGATCGAACGGAAATAAACAATGCCCGCACATATCTTTGTATTCGAAGAGACATTGAATGACTTTTTAGCAGTTCTTCATCAAATCGACCATTGAGATGGCTATTTTGGTCGTTAAATCAAACATTTTGGCCATTAATTTAGCCATTATAGTTGAGTTAGCCATTAGTTCAGTTTTTTCAACCATTGGAATTTTTTTGTCACCCAAAAGTAGTTGTGGAATTTTTGTATTTGGCCATGATAGCCATGATGATTCTCCATGTAGACGTTGTGGTTTGCTTCGAGCAGTGAGTCCGTCTGCTGCATAGATCTTGTATAGCATCGTTTATATAATGTGTGCTTTGGCAACACATCTTTTAATGTATTATCTTTGTGAGGAATCGTGTTTTGATGTGAATGATGCAATTGTGGTTGTTTATCATTTGGCTTGTTTGGAGCACTACGTTGGTCAATTGCATAAAAATTTTATCAGCATCATTCACACAACACATGTCTTGGCGGCATATCTTTTGGCAGATTTTCAACACGAGGAATTGGTTTTCAACCTTGCCTCATGGGTGTTTTTGGATTCGACTTTTCTATTTTCTTCGGTTGTTTCTTTGGAAGTCAGTTTTTGGATGTCGATCTATTATTTGCTTTCTTTAGTCATTTTGATTTTTTGGATTGATCATAACACATTCACGTCCTTCGATTCATTCACGTCCTTCGATTGTTCAGTAACCCTCCAGTCATGAGATTGACGATGTGCCTTTTGTGTCGAATTGATTAGATCTTTACGACGTAATTGTCATGGTTGTATTGCAATCATCAGACATTGAGCCATGAGAGTGATGTTCGGTGGGGCCTGAGGCATTCGAGGTTTTCCCTATGTTAAGACTCAAATATTGCATATTTATTCTTTTAATTGCATTAGTTTTCCATGAATTTGAGTGTTAATTTGATATATTAATATGTGTCTTATGTATGCGAGGTAATTTGGAACTAAAAAAATGAATATGTGCTCAAAATGATATATGTGCTCAAAATGATATAATCAAAGCTCAAATAGATTTATGATAAAGAAATGAAGATTTTGAGGCCATGAAGGAAGATTTGAAGTGTTAAATGATTAAAGAAACAGAGTGACAAAGGAATAAAAGTGAAAAATCAAAGTGGAAGTTGAAATTGAAGGAGAACAACACTCTTCGATAGGATGTCAATCACATCAACAGTCCGCCGATTGGACTTAATTCGATCGGGCACATATTAAAAAATTGTGAATTTCTACTAAAACTTGTGTAACACACCGAATTTCGAGAGTCGAACAATGCTCGACTCCTGAGATTCCGGGCATCTCTTATGCTTTACAGAAGCTGGAATCTCGATTACTTCCACATTAGGCATTTAAGCATCCATAGAATTATAATAAAATGTAACATACTCTGGAATAAACATGATTAAAATAGATAAGTAAATCAAAATGTATAGAGTATGATTATCCAGAGTATGGGTCCACAGCTAGGTTCAATGTACAATTCCAAAAATAAATAAATAAAAATGTAGGAATGTGACATCCGGCGAAGTCCGAGTGCTCAATGCTCCCTGTCGAGAAGCACGCAGCCTACATTGGCCCGTCTGAAAGCTGGAAGTAGGAGAACTCCTCCTCGTCCATGCACGCTTAGTCTAATGCATCGGCCTTGGCGGTCCCTGCATCTATATCAGCGTCTGGTTGGTGTTTTAAAACATCGTCCCAGAGTGGAAGTGAGTGATCAACTCAGTGGTTCAATAAAGCATGAGTTACACATATTGTCAAGTCTAACAGTATATGAATGATAAATTAATGCAAACAACCACTTCCTAATTACTCTTATTAAGGCACATAATGGGGTTTATGAAATGATGCATGCACTTACAATCCAACACTCCCTTAACACGCGACTTCAACTCTTAATTTATCACGCTCTATTCTAGTGAGATGCAATGAATCGTTATGTTAGTCGAGTAATCAATTTAGCCTATTCATCCAGCAATTTGGGGAAGCTAGGGCGCCCCCCTTTTAGTCATCAGTCTCAACTGAATCATTAGGCGTAGGACGACCATTGCGATCCTTCTCCTGTATTCTTAATTCGTATGGGTTCATCACTCCCAGCTGAAATACATACGAAAAGGCAAGTTGTAAAGGTAATGTTCGCGGTCACTACGAGGAGGCTCATCACCCCAGCGTAAGCCGACAGTACAAACACAATGTCTCATACTACCATGCCCGTCTCAAGAGTCTGGAGGATTAAGGTGCAAGGGGTTAATATTAGACCTTCGTAAAGGGTAAGGGGGGTGTCCCAAATTTAAGTAGTTGTGATCATACATGGTGAACATGTAACGTGTCAGAAAAAATCCGTATAAAGACCAGAGTACCACCTCAGGTAGAACTACCCGATGACTGCATCCTGTCATATAATTTAGGCAGAATTTAGTTAAGGACTAAACTAAATAATCGGTGGATTAAGCTTGGGCCACCATTTTCACAAATGTGAAGGCCTAAAACCATGAGTACCACTGAATCAATGTCACCTAAAGACCTAGGAGAAATCCCAAGAGCCTATCGCTCTCGGGAGTACATTGAAACCCCTCATCGGACCTAGACCACACGTCGAGGGTCTAATGACCGCGAAACTATAGGACTATGTCCGTCCTGTTGGGCTTGACAACCAGCGCGGGAATTAAGCCCAGATAGTGTCCAGAAACATACAACTTAAGCCATGAGTGAAGTGCGTGAGAAACGTGAATACCTTTAGAAAATGAACCAAAACTTAAGTGAATTGGGTCGTTCACTCTCATGCAAATTTGAGGATTTCGGATCATTAGTTTGTGACCAAACTTCACCCATGAGGAAAAGAAATTTTTCTGTATGTATCCATATAACTGTGGCCCCAATTGAGTAAGTATGACCATTGATCTAACGTGGGCCCTCCACGGTTGATTGACTTATTCGATCGCACCGAAATTGGGTCCTAGCATGGATTCATTGTCAGGGAGTGTACCCCAGGACGTAGATGAGTCATGGGCCTCCCTATGAGCCCCGTTCGTCAAGAACAGCCACCTAAAGGGTATAACCTATGTATAAAGTGGCCCTAGGGCCATTTGCATCACTTCCAAGCTTATAACTAGCCCTTATTTCACCCCTCCTCTCTCATATACGAATTTCACAAAAAACCTAAGGGAGAGAGAGGAGAAAAGAAGAGAAAAGAGGAAAGAGAGAAGAGAGATTTTGGGAGATTGCTGCAGGAATAATCTCCCATGAATCCACGCACTAAATCTCCGCCCCGTTGCGCTACCCAACCTTTTTCGGTTACGATTTTGGGTAAGAAATCCTAACCCTAATATCGTTGTAGAGGTTCAAGATAGTTGTTCATCAACCTAGCTAACCTGTTTCGTTATTTAGGTGCCTGACGTTCCGTTTTCAGAAAAGTAGGTTTTGGATCGAGTCCGAGTCGAGCATCCCGACGAAAGGTGTAGACTATAAACGCTTAGGTTGCAGTTATATATGCTTTCATGTCAGCTAATGATTTATGTCTAACTTGATTGCTACCATATTTTCTTAGATATGTCGATTTCTGTATGATATACACATATGAACTGTGATGAGTAAAAGATGCACCCCATGTGTTTGTTGAAATGTTTGAATGAGCATTTGAAAATGATTTGTGCTTGCCATGATTACTGATCTAGGATTCATCATTGTCATATGCATGTTGATCTCTCTGTATAAGGAACTGATAAATCATATGTTGTAACTAACCTAATCTATGTGTTTAATGAATTGCCCGAATGAGAAATTGTTAATGATTTGTGTTGACTACGAGTATTAAGATAGGATTCTTTACTACCTTATATATGTGTATAATTTCCTTCATGTAATCATATTTTCTTCCATGTAATTAATTGATAAAATGTAAGTGTTTGGTAACATGATCGATGTGTTTGATGAAATGCCCAAATGAGGAATCCACTTGGATTGTTTGTTAAATACTGCGATAAATATCACATGTGTTTGTTAGTTGCATATGAGTAGGATTGAGGCTACAACGTAGCCCAGGCAATCCGTAATAGTCCCCGTTCGGGTAGCCGAATTAGTCTCGCCACATTGGGTATACTCGATGAATTTGGGTGGCGCGACGATTGTCGATAGTCGTTAGGCCACGAGGAGTGTTTATGCGCTCCATGTCGATTAAGTCAGCATGTGCCCGTACTAATCGAGCTTGCCTAATGAACCGATTGGCCTATGGTGTGTTTACCATGTATGGACACTACTACTTGAATTTAAGGTACCCCTCACCAATGTAAAGGCCCACTTTAACTATGGTACCACGATCCGCTAAGACTCATGAACCGGGCATGGTGGTATGGGACACCGTGTTTGAGCTGTCGGCCCACGCTGAAGTGACGAGCCTCCCGTAGTGACCAATGAGCAACTAAGACTCGTGAGTCGGGCAATGGTGGTATGGGACACTATATTTGAGCTGTCGGCCTACGCTGAGGTGACGAGCCTCCCGTAGTGACCACGAGTATAAATTCTTGTAACTTGCCTATCGTATGTGTTTAATTAGGAGTGACGACCCTACAACTTGCCTATCGTATGTGTTTAATTAGGAGTGACGACCCTACAACTTGCCTATCGTATTTGTTTGACTAGGAGTGACAAACTTAGATGAATCCTTCGATTCGGGTCAATGATATAAAGAGAGGTACCCTATCTTCCCAAACTTGTTGTATGAATAAACTTAATTAATTATCTGGCTAACAGGACCATGCATTGCACTGCATTAGTTAGGATGTGCTTTAAAGCCGATGAAGTTGCACCGTTTTGAGGAAGTGTTGTCATATGCAAAATAGGTTGACGTAGTCGCTTGTGAGGGAGCTTCAATGCAAGGGCATACATCATTTCTTGCACTCCATTTCTGCATTAAAAAGAGTAGTTAGAAAGTAATTTTTTGATTGCTTTATCATTATTGCTTGATTGACTTGATAACATGTTAACTTTTGCCTTATAATACCACTGAGTTGATCACTCACTCTCACTCTGGGACGGTGTTTTAAAACACCAACCAGACTGATTTAGATGCAGGTGCTGATGAAGTCTATGCGATGGAGTAGGACTTTATGGATGAGGAGGAGGAATTCTCCTACTTTCAGGTCTCGGGCGAGTCGATGTAGACCCCGTGCCGATGCACATGGACCACTGGGATATCTGGCTTAATTGGACACTTTACATTTCCATATTTTGTTCATTTTCAAACAACTCATGTATATATTAAACCCGGTTACGTACTCATGCTCTGGAGGTTTGTGAAACACCCGCATGCTTAAATAGATATGTTTCAGACTTCTGCTTGCTTAATTTAATTATATCCGGAGTATGATGTGTTGTTTAGCATAATCCCACACTTTCTTGACTCATTAATATGGAAAGAATCTGAATATCATCATCCATACTGCATAAGTGATGTCCTGAATCTCGGGAGTAGAGCTTTGCTCGACCCTCGAAATTCAAGGCGTTATAAGTTGGTATCAGAGCATGATTTGGATTAAACTAGACCTGGTATTATAGGCTAACATGATGCACTCTGACGCACTCTGACTTAGGAAGGGGGTGATGAAATTTAGAGATGATCTTAGTATCCCAAAGTTTAGCCGACAGGCGAGAACGAACACTGTAATTTACTCCACAACATACCTGAGATCACATGCATTAACCTACGTCGCCTCGGGACCATTAATCGACGGGTTTGAGTCGTTAGTTGACGAATTTCAGACCTGAGACGAATTTAGGTGGCTCGAATACAAGCGCAATGGACCATGAAAAATGGGCCCTATGGGCATAAGGACCCAAACCAAGAAGTTCGGAGGAGCCCAGGGTGCAACGTCCCGGATTTTTTCCAACTTCGAGTTAGTTGTCCTTAGGCAATGGGTTTATCATAACACCTTACTGACTTCTTAGAACTCAATCCTAAAGTCTAAAGCTTTTCAATCCATTTCCTTAAAAATCTCACATTTCACCACCTTATTCTTCAAAATTTTCTAAGTACCTTCATATTAGACACTAATACTAAAGTATAAATGATGAAGAACAATGCTTAAACTAAAATTTACTATTAATAGTAAATTTATAAATAAAATAGATTTTTTACCATTAAACTTATGAAATTTTATAAAATAAATAAGTTATTTGGATAGAGAAGCTTCTCCTACCCCAAAATCATATATTTCACGTCAAATAACTCATTCCGATTTGTAAGATATGCTCATTTCAAAAATCACATGGTAGAATCACCACCAGACTCGCTAGCGGACAGCGATGCCATTGCACCTACCGCGAGGCATCGCAGTCGGGTCCAGTGGGCCATGGCGGCCCGCCACCTTTCCCACATGCGTATGGGGTCCGTTTTCTACAATTTTTGACCGACTTCAAAAAGTCATATCTCCCTCAATGTAACTCTGATTTAGGTGATTCAAAAGTTAGATTGAAGCTTGATAAGTTTAGTTTCATATAAAAATAATTGAAAATATAATAAAAAATTTAATATAGTTGAATCTAGGTTGATGTGACAACTGTCCAAAAGTTATTAGTTCAGATAGCTACTACTTCTAGAATTTTTAGAATTTTTCTACAACATGAAATCCAATGAAATTTGGTGGATATGAAGTAAACTTGATGACGAACTACTAGAAAAATAATTAAAATAATATACTAACTAAAAGTACAAAAAGGGACATAGAACTACCCTATGACCTTATTCTATCGTAATTAGGGTGGAATTTAGTTAAGTACTAAACTAAACAATCAATGGATTTGGTTTGAACCACTTTTTATATAAACTACAAGACCCAAACCCATTAAAATCATTAACCCAACATTACTTAAAAACCTAGGGGCAATCTCAAAACCTAATTGCTCTCGGGAGCACATTGGAACTTCATATCGGACCTAGACCGCGCGTCGAAAGTCCGACGACCGCGAAACTATAAGGTTACGACTATCTTATTGGGCTTGACGATCATCATAGGAATCAAGCCCAAATAGTATCCAGAACCGTACAACTTGAGCCCCGAGCGAAGTGTGTGAGAAACGCGAATATCTTTAGAAAGCGAAATGAAACTTAAGTAAATTGGGTTGTTCACTTGCGGGAGAAATTCAAGACTTTAGGTCATCAAATTCTGACCCAAATGCACCCATGCATCAGGAAAATTTCTCTGCACTTATTGGTATACTTGTGGCCCTGATTGAGTAACGATGACCGTTGATCTGATACGGGTCCTTTACGGCTAATCCGTTTGTCAGATCGCACCATAAACACAGTCCTGGTGTAGATTCATCATCAAGGAACTTTCCCTGTAACGTATGTGAGAAATGGACCTTTCCAGGGGTCCCGTTTGCCCAAAACAGACGCCTTTTGGTTGTAACCCAAGTATACAATGGCCCTAGGGCCATTGACATCAGTTCTGGGCCTATATAAGGGCCTTAACCCACCCCTCCCTATAGTCAGGAACATATTTCTTCAGTATCGATACATGAAATACGTTGTGCATGCCTGTGAGTGGTGTTGTAATGCCCTGAAAATCGGGGGTCGAGCATAAACTCAACTCCCGAGTTCCAACGCATCACTTATGTAACATAATGAATGATGATTGAATGTTGTCTGTATTAGTGCATTGAACATGAGTGAGATTAAGCCAAAACAGGCATGCACAATGTATTTCATGTATCCATACGTCTAGGGTCCGATGACCGCAGAACTATAGGACTATGTCCGTCCTGCTGGGCTTGACAACCATCGCAGGAATCAAGCCCAAGTAGTATTCAAAAATGTACAACTTAAGCCATGAGTAAAGTGCGTGAGAAACGCGAATACCTTTAAAAAATGAACCAAAACTTAAGCGAATTGGGTCGTTCGCTCTTACGCGAAATTGAGGATTTCGGACTATTAGTTTGTGACCAAACTTTACCCACAGGGAAAAGAAATTTCCCTGCACGTATCCGTATAATTGTGGCCCCGATTGAGTAAGTATGACCGTTGATCTGACGCGGGCCCTCCACGGTTGATCGGCTTATCCGATCACACCGAAATCATGTCCTAGCACGGATCCATTGTCAGGGAGTGTACCCCATGACGTAGATGAGTCGTGGGCCTCCCTATGAGCCCTGTTCGTCGAGAATAGCCACCCAAAGGGTATAACCTATGTATAAAGTGGCCCTAGGGCCATTTGCATCACTTTTGGGCTTATAACTAGTCCTTATTTCACCCCTCCTCTCCCATATACGAATTTCACAAAAAATCTAAGGGAGAGAGAGGAGAAAATAAGAGAAAAGAGGAAAGAAAGAAGAGAGATTTTGGGAGATCGCTGTAGGAATCCTCTCCCACGAATCCACACACCAAATCTCCACCCCGTTATGCTACCCAACATTTTTCGGTTATGATTTTGGGTAAGAAATCCTAACCCTAATATCGTCATAGAGATACATGATAGTCGTTTGTCAACCTAGCTAACCTGTTTCGTCATTTAGGTGTCCGACGTTCCATTTTCGGAAACATAGGTTTTTGACCGAGTCTGAGTCGAGCATCATGACGAAAGGTGCGGACTATAAATGCTTAGGTTGTGGTTATCAATACTTTCATGTCAGCTAATGATTTATGTCTGACTTGATTGATTGCTTCCGTATTGTCTTAGATACATCGATTTCTGTATGATATACACATATGAACTGTGATGAGTAAAAGATGCATCCATGTGTTTGTTGAAATGTTTGAATGAGCATTTGAAAATGATTTGTGCTTGCCATGATTACTGATCTAGGATTCATCATTGTCATATGCATATTGATCTCTCTGTATAAGGAACTGATAAATCATATGTTGTAACTAACCTAGTTATGTGTTTGATGAATTGCCTGAATGAGAAATTGTTGATGATTTGTGTTTACTACGAGTATTAAGATAGGATTCTTTAAGATGCCTTATGTATGTGTATAATTTCCTTCATGTAATAATATTTTCCTTCATGTAATTAATTGATAAAATGCAAGTGTTTGGTAACATGATCAATGTGTTTGATGAAATGCCCAAATGAGGAATCCACTTGGATTGTTTGTTAAATATTGTGATAAATATCACATGTGTTTGTTAGTTGCATATGAGTAGGATTCAGGCTACAACGTAGCCCAAGCGATCGGTAATAGTCCCCGTTCGGGTGGCCGAATTAATCTTACCACATTGAGTATACTCGATAAATCCAGGTCGCACTACGATTGTCGATAGTGGTTAAGCCATGAGGAGTGCTTATGCGCTCCATGTCGATTAAGTCAGCGTGTGCCCGTACTAATCGAGCTTGCCTAATGAACCGATTGACCTATGGTGTGTTTACCATGTATGGACACTATTGCTTGAATCTAAGGTACCCCTCACCAATGTAAAGGCCCACTTTAACCATGGTACCACGATCCACTAAGACTCATGAGCCGGGCATGGTGGTATGGGACACCATGTTCGAGCTATCGGCCTACACTAGGGTGGCGAGCCTCCCCGTAGTGACCAATGAGCAACTAAGACTTGTGAGCCGGGCAATGGTGGTATGGGACACCGTATTCGAGCTATCGGCCTACGCTGAGGTGACGAGCCTCCCGTAGTGACTGCGAGTATAAATTCTTGTAACTTGCCTATCGTATGTGTTTAATTAGGAGTGACGACCCTACAACTTGCCTATCGTATGTGTTTGACTAGGAGTGACGAACTTAAATGGATCCTTCGATTCGAGTCAATAATATAAAGGAAGGTACCCTATCTTCCCAAACTTGTTGTATGAATAAACTTAATTAATTATCTGGCTAACACGACCATGCATTACACTGCATTAGTTAGGATGTGCTTTAAAGGCGATGAAGTTACACCGTTTTAAGGAAGTGTTGTCATATGCAAAATAGGTTGACGTAGTCGCTTGTGAGGGAGCTTCGATGCGAGGGCATATATCATTACTTGCACTCCATTCCTACATTAAAAAGAGTAGTTAGGAAGTGATTGTTTGATTGCTTTATCATTACTACTTGATTGACTTGATAACATGTTAACTTTTACCTTATAGTACCACTGAGTTGATCACTCACTCCCACTCTGGGATGGTGTTTTAAAACACCAACCAGACTTTGATGTAGATGTAGGTGTTGATGAAGTCTATGCGATGGAGCAGGACTTTATGGATGAGGAGGAGGAATTCTCCTACTTTCAGTTATCGAGCGGGTCGATGTAGACCCCGTGCCGATGCACATGGACCACTGGGATATCTGGCTTACTTGGACACTTTACATTTCCATATTTTGTTCATTTTAAAATAATTCATGTATATATTATACCTGGTTACGTACTCATACTCTGGAGGTTTGTGAAACATCCGCATGCTTAAATAGATATGTTTCAGACTTCCGCTTGCTTAATTTAATTATATTCGGAGTATGATGTGTTGTTTAGTATAATCCCATGCATGCTTGACTCATTAACATGGAAGGAATCTGAATATCATCATCCATACTGCATAAGTGATGTCCTGAATCTTGGGAGCAGGGCTTTGCTCGACCCTCGAAATTCATGGCGTAACAAAACATATATGGGGTTAGCCAGTTCTTTGGACATTTTTAGTTGATGTCGGCGAACACCGGTGTAGCTGGCATGGAGGGCATAAGCACCCCGTGTGGCCCAGCCATTATCGGTCATCCGCATTCGACCTGAATCAATCGAACTTGCCCGAGATGGCTAGCCTAATTCGGTCAACCTATATATGGGAATTTTTCGACTAACCCGACTACTCTTGTAGTCCTATTTTTCTTTCTAATCAAATCAGTTAGTATTTACAAGCAAAGGGATTCACATTTAATAACTAAATTCGATAACGTACTCATTCAGGTATTTCATCGAATACGTAGGTAACACTATAGTACACTTTGCAATTCATTGGACATAATTTGAAATGCACCTAAGTTATCATGCAAATCCTACATTAGCAACCATAAATCAGTAATTGAAACAGTAGCATTAATAAATCGCAACCAGAGCACTTATGGTCCACACCTTTTGCTAGTGCATCCGACTGGGACTCGTTCCTTGGGTTACATTTCCAAGGGAGGATCGTCTACCGCCTACATGAGTACATGGTTTCGTTAGGGTTGGAGGAAGTCCATTTAGAGATCTACATCTACAAGGAAGGTTCGTAATATTACCCTAAATCGTCACCGGAGGAGTTTCGACAACGGGAATGGTAGCGATTAAGCTCTTAAGCCAAACAGAAGAGGAGTCACCTCTCTTAGCAAGTACTCATTCGATCTCTCTTCTCCTTTTATCTCTTCTCCCTTTTCTTTCTCGTAATTAATTGTTGCTAAATTTGGATAGGGAGAAAAGGGTGCAATTTGAGATCTATTTATAGCTCCAAATGGTGCGCCAATGGCCCTAGGGCCACCTTATTTATCTTTTATACCCTAAGGGAGGTCATTTCTAACTAATGGGGCCCCAAGAGGGCCTATGGGCTCATCTACACCATGGGTTAGGTCCCCCACTAATGGATATATGCTAGGACATAGTCTCGGCATGATTGGATACACAGATCAGCCGCGGGGAGTCTACGTCAGATTAATGGTCATCGATGCTCAATCGGGGTTGCTGTTTTACAAATGTGTGTGGGGAATTATCCTTAGCCTACTTGTAAAGTTTGTCATTAAACCAACGGTCTGAAACTCTCAACTTCGTGAAAGAGTGTACAACTTAATTCACTTAAGTTTCATGTTCTTCTTTAGGGTATTTGCACTCCTCATGCACCCATCATTCGGCTCAAGTTGACCGATTCTAGACACTATCCAGGTTTGGCTCCCGCGATGGATGTCGAACCCAGTAAGACAGAGATTGTTCTATAGTTTCAAGGCTAACGGACACTCGACGCGTGGGTTTAGGTCCCTTGAGGTGTTTTAGGACACTCTCAAGAGGGGCAGGCCCTCGAAATTTCTCTCGGGTCTCAACTGGCTTTGGGGCTAGTCGCTCTTGCAATTTTAGCCACTCGTTATTAGTAGAAATGGTTGTCTGACCTTAATTACTCAAATCTTAAGTACCACCGTACACCTCACTGTTACTAGCTAGTCAGATATGGCAGGGGGCTCTGCCCGTGGTTGAACTCGAGTTTCAGCACGGATTTTTCCAAGACGTTACAATCTACCCCCCTTAAAAGAAAATTTTGTCCTCAAAATTTGTACATTCTCATATTCCTCAAGAATCTGTGGATAGTTCTTGCAGGCTTCTGCTTCTGTCTCCCAGGTGGCCTCTTCCTTGGTGTGATGCATCCATAATACCATCATGAGTGAGATAACCTTACTGCGCAACACTTGTTCCCTTCTGTTTAGAACGCGCATAGGCCGCAATACATAGGTAGCATTTTCCATGAGTTCTACTAGTCTTGATAATATGCCAAGGGTTGGGGACATATTTTTTCAACGTTGACACATAGAACACGTTATACACACCTGCGAGCGGCGTAGGCAGGGCGAGACAATACGCCACAACACCCACTCGGCCTAGTATCTGAAATGGCCTAATAAAACGCGATGTGAGCTTCCCTTTTTGTCAAAATGTAATACTCCTTTCATTGGAGAGACCTTGACGAATATGTGATCCCCAACTTCGCATTCTAAATGCCTTCGTCTCGTATCGGTGTAACTCTTCTGTCTACTCTGGGCTGCTAGGAGTCGATGCCTGATAACATCTATCTTTTCTGAGGTCGCCTGAACCAAGTCTGGACCAGTTAAACTTTTCTCGCCGACCTCCGTCCAGCAATGTAGGGCTCGACATGGGCATCCATATAAGGCCTCTTAAAGAGCCATGCCAATGCTTGATTAGAAACAGTTGTTATAGGTAAATTCGGCGTAGGTGAGGCAATCATCATAGCTGTCCTTGAAATTAAGTACGTACGCTCGTAACATGTCCTCGAGCACCCGATTCACCTGTTCCATCTGCCCGTCAGTCTGAGGATGGAACGGGTACTGAACATCAGTTTCACACCCATCGCTTCTTAGATTCGGGTCCAGAAAATGGATGTGAACCACGTGTCTTGATCTAACACAATCTCTAAAGGGACCCCGTGCAGTCGCATTATCTCTTTGATGTATAGTTTGGCCACGTCATCTGCAGAATTAGAAACTCGAATTGGGAGAAAGTGAGCCGATTTCGTCAACCAATCCATGATCACCCAAATAGAATCATGTCTCTTTCTTATCTTTGACAATCCAGAAATAAAGTCCATGGATATAAAATCCCATTTCCATTAGGATATGGACATGGGTTGCAGAAGGCCCGAGGGTCGGCGATGTTCAGCCTTGATTTGCTGACATGTAAAGCATCAGGACATATAGTCTGCTATTTGAGCTTTCATGTTGTCCCACCAATATAATCGTTTCATGACCCGATACATTTTTGTGCTACCCGGGTGGTCTAGATAGTTAGAAACTTCAAACTAGCGTACCTTGCAACCCAGTATGAGTTCTTGAGTGTGCCGTATATGATTTTGGAGTAGGGCGAGCTACTTGGGACACCCAACCCAGCTACGCGGAGTTGCTAGCACCGGATTTACGAATTCCCACCTGATTAAAGGTCGAAACACATTCTAGAAATTCAAGACTCTGATTCTACCACTATCGCAGTTACTCTCTCTGTTTAATCCTTTCCAAGTTTAAGTCCTTAAGCTAAATTTTGATTACTCAAGATGACTAAGGGTTCGGTCCTAGAGTTTAATGTAGCTAAGTCTTAGCGCCCCCATCTATGTCAGCCAATGCATTATGGTGAGTCCACAACCCATGGTCCAGTTTAATCCTAAACTCATGCTCTAATACCAACTTGTAACACCTCAAATTTTGAGGGTCGAGCAACGCTCGACTCCCAAGATTTTGGGCATCACTTATGCTTTGCAGAAGTCAGAATCTTGATTACTTTTATATTAGCCATTTAAGCATGCATAGAATTATACCGAATAGTGTAACATACTCCGGAATAAACACAATTAAAATAGATAAGTAAATTAAAACGTAAAGAGTATGATTATTCAGAGTATGGGTCCATAGCTGGGTTCAATATATAATTCCAAAAATTAAAAAAATGTAGGAATGTGACGTCGAATTAAGCTCGAGCGCTCAACGCTCCCTGTTGAGAAGCGCACAACCTACGTTGGCCCGTCCGAAAGCTAGAAGTAGGAGAACTCCTTCTCGTCCATGCATGCCTGGTCCAATGCATTGGCCTCGGTGGTCCCTGTATCTATATCAACGTCTAGTTAGTGTTTTAAAACATCATCCCGGAGTGGGAGTGAGTGATCAATTTAGCGGTTCCATAAAGCATGAGTTACACATATTATCAAGTCTAACAATACAGGAATAATAGCAATGCAAACATCCACTTCCCAATTACTCTTATTAATGGACATAATGTGGTTTATGAAATGATGCATACACTTACAATCTAAAACTCTCTCAACATGTGACTCCGACCATCTTGTTCACAAATGTCAACACTCCCTCAACACGCAACTTCAACTCCAAATTCACCATATTTTATTCTAGTGCGATGCGGTGAATGGTTATGTTAGTCAAGTGATTAATTTAGCCTATTCATCTAGCAATTTTGGGAAGCTAGGGTACCTCCCTTTTAGTCATCGGTCTCAACTGAATCATTAGGCGTGGGAAGGCCCGAGTTGTCCTATGCCTGTATTTTTGATCCGTCTAAGTTCATCACTCCTAGCTGAAATACATACGAAAGGCAAGTTGTAAAGGTAATGCTCGAGGTCACTACGGGGAGGCTCGTCACCCCAGCGTAGGCCGACAGCATGGACATGGTATCCTATACCACCATGTCCGGCTCACGAGTCTTGAGGATCGCGACGCGAGTAGTTAATATTAAACCTTTGCAAAGGGTAAGGGAGGTATCCAAAATTTAAGCAATTGTGATCATACATGGTGAATATATATGGGGTTAGCCGATTTTTTGAAGATTTTCGGTTGATGTTGGCGAACACTTGCGTAACTGGCATGGACTGTGTAAGCACCTCGCGTGGCGCAGCCACTGTCGACCATCCGCGTTTGACCTGAATCAATTGAACTTGCTTGGGATGGCCAGCCTAATTTGGTCAACCCATATTTGGGAATTTGCTGACTAACCCGACTACTCTTGTAGTCCCATTTTTCTTTCTAATCAAATCAGCTAGCATTTACAAGCAAAGGGATTCACATTTAATAACTAAATTCAATAATGTACTCATTCAGGCATTTCATCGAACATGTAGATATCTCTATACTATGCTTTGCAATTCATTGGACATAATTTGAAATGCAGTTAAGTTATCATGCAAATCTTACATTAGCAAACATAAATCATTAACTGAAATAGTAACATTGATAAATTGCAACCTAAGCACTCATGGTCTGCACCTTTCGCTATTGTGTCTGACTCAGACTCGTTCTTAGGGTTACGTTTCCAAGGGAGGATCGTCGACTGCTTACACGAGTAGATGGTTTTGTTAAGGTTGGGGGGAGTCCATTTAGAGATCTAAATCTATAAGGAAGGTTCGTAGTTTTACCTTAAATCATCGTCGAAGGAGTTCCAATAGCGGTTAGGCTCTTAAGCCAAACAGAAGAGGGGTCACCTCTCTTAGCAAGCACTCCTTCGATCTCTCTTCTCCCTTTTTCTTTCTCCCTTTTGCTAAATTTGGATAGGTAGAAAGGGGTGTAATTTGGAAGTTATTTATAGCTCCAGATGATGCGTCAATGGCCGTAGGACCACTTTGTTTGTCTTCTATACCCTAAGGGACATTTCTAACTAATGGGGCCCCTAGGAGGGCCTGCGGGCTCATCAACACCATAGGGTAGGTCCCCCACTAATGGATATACGCTAGGACACAGTCTCAACACGATTGGATACACATACCAGCCGTGGGGAGTCTACTTCAGATCAACGGTCATCGATGCTCAATCGGGGTTGCTATTTTACGAATGTGTGCAAGGAATTATCCTTACCCTACGTGTAAAGTTTGGCATCAAACCAACAGTTTGAAACTCTTAACTTCGTGAAAGAGTGTACAACTTAATTCACTTAGGTTTCATGTTCTTCTCTGGAATATTTGCAATCATGCACCCGTCCTTCGTTTCAAGTTGAGTAATTCTAGACACTATCCAGGTTTGGCTCCCGTGATGGATGTCAAGCCAGTAAGACGAATATTGTTCTATAGTTTCTATGCTAGCAGACACCTGACGCGTGGTCTAAGTCCCTTGAGGTGTTTTGGGGCACTCCCAAGAGGGGAAGGTCTTCAGAATTTCTCTCGGGTCTTAGCTGGCATTGGGGCTAGTCGCGTTTGTGATTTTAGCCACCTGTTATTCATAAAAATGGTTGTTCGACCTTAATTACTTAAATCTTAAGTACCACTGTATACCTTGCCGTTACTAGCTAGTCAGGAATAGCCCTCGAGCAGCTCCGCCCGTCGTTGAAATCAGGTTTCAATGCGAATTTTTCAGGACATTACAACTTGCTAGACATACTTCAACTCCAAATTGATCCCATCTATTACATCTTTGATCCCATCGACGATCTATCGATCAGATCCAGCTCCCATCTACGACGTGGATAACCAAAGTCGGTTTGCGAATTTTCCAGAAGGTTGTGAAAGTTTGGAGCTCCTATTTATTCAAAGAGATGTTTTTCACGTCCCAAATCATCTCATAGATTTTAGGGAGAGCGAAAAGGCTTAGGCGGAACACTTACAAGGTCCTTTCACTTCGATTTCCTTCCTGGATCTAGTATATATTTTATTTTTCTTTTGTTTTTGAGTTAGTTATATTTAACTAATATCTTAGCTAAGGCTAAGGGGCGAAGCTTCTAGTTTATTACAATGTTCTAATTTATTAATTCATACTTTGAGATTTCATGATAATTATTTAATTGAGATTGGTTTGAATTTTACTTTAAGGCCTTGAGTTGTTTATTTTTGGATTCATTGTGAACTATGGTTACAATGGATGCTTTGATTTAGCAATTGCTTAACTTGTTTAGAGAATGAATCAATTTATAATATTCATTGATCGATTGTACACGTTGAGCACAATAAATTGTTGAATTCCCTAGGATTGATCACCGAGTGCTTCATGAGAGAATTAAAATCATACATGTTGGATATTTGTGATTAGTTTAACCGAATTATCTTCCGATTAGAATGAATTGGAATCCAATTCTAATTGATTTATAGAAGATGAATTAATGAATTATACATTGTAATTGCTTGAAATAGATCATTGAATCCTTAATGCTTCTATATTATTGTGTTACCTTAAACAATTTGCTAAATTTTAGTTTTAGAAGTAGTTGAATTCTATTGTGCTCTTAGCCACATTATAGTCCATGTGGATCGGCCTTAGTCTCACCGAAAATATATTACTTCACAACCCTACACTTGGGGTTGTGCAATCCCTAGGTTGCATCGCCTTGGTGGATCGACTCATGCATAATTTTGTAGTGTTCTTAGCAATACTGATGATTGCCCCTCGGATAACTAGACTCCAGCGTTAGTTTGTAGAGTCACTAGCAAGGGGTGGTTGCCCCTTGAATGGATCAACATCTGCCTAGAGTTGCCCCTAGGCATATGAATATTTTGGGGGTCTCCATGATCCTATTGGCGGGACGGCTGTCTCAACTATTTGTTCTCACAACCACTTATAGTGATGGAGGACAGCCTTATGGTTTCACCCGACCGACTCTTGTTGAAAGACTAGTCAATCCCTACCTCTAAGTTTGCTAGGAAATTATCTGTAGACTGAGTATTCACCAATGTCGGTTTTTATTTATTTATTTATTTATTTTTATTATTATTTTTAGAAAGACCCTAATGAGCCTCACGATCTTTTTTTGCTTTCACTTTTTTTTTTTAGAAAGACCCTAATTTCTTTCAGCCCAATATTTGCTTAGGACAAAGATATTACTTCCATATGGAAGGGTTAGGTCTATTGTTCCTTGTCAATGAATTTTGTACATTGTTCCTTATTTTGTGGCTTTTTACAATATTAAAGAGATTATTAGCATTTGCTGTGGGTTTAGCAACCACATTAATTTATTGAAAAACTCTAATTTAATATACCATTATCTTATTTGGATTATATGATAATTATGATATGGATTCTAATTCACACCCTATCACGGCACAAAAGTTAAAAGTTGACGCACGAGAGTACATATGAAGCTGTGATTCTCCGTGTAAATGCACGAGATCAAGCCCATTCATAGGGTGGGTTACACTATGGGTTCTGCCCATGCCGACCTCAACATTAGGTAGCTCCACTCATACGGTGGACCACACACGTAGATGAGAAACACGTGCAGCAAGAATGACCAACCATCCATATTCAACGTACTACTTGAGTTCCACCCAATCAAAGTACCAAACTATTTTGCTCAACGTGGAGCCCACATGATAAGTGGCCTGGATTGGATCCTAGCTCTTGCTCGGGTGGTAGACTGTCGGGAGTTTCAACACCCGGTGAAGGGTTTGATTATCCATAGGTGGTGAAAGCCCGCTACGGCGTGAGTGTGTTGGGGTGTGTGTGCGTGTGTTATAATTTTATTATTATTTTTTTAAAAGTGGCCTGGATATATCACAATATGTGATAATGGCATCCCTGCTGTGAAGAAATCCTTCAATCTCGCCCAAATAATTCCCATTTCACGTTCAACAGTTTAGACGGTTCAGATGGTACTAGTATAAAGTGTACGAATTTAAAGATGATGAGTATCAACGTGGTTCAATGGTCCTGTTTCAACAATCAAGTAACAGTGAATCGGAGTAAAGGATAGTTCAACCCATCTGATTATAGGACTGCGATTCAGTTAGAGTGAGTTCCACAATTTAGTCGGTTTAAGTTGAGTAATAATGTGACACGTGTACATATTTTTAGTGCCTGTATATGGAGCATCATTGTCTGCAAGAGTACCAAATAATACCCCCAAAAAAAATTATAAATTCGTATTTAAAGGCCGCTCTGAAAGTTTCAAATTCTAAATAGGCAAATACTTAGGGAAACGCATGCAGCTCATTTACACGATAACAAATTGAGATGTTTGTGGGCCCACATTGATGTATATGTGGAATCTAAACCGTAAATCCTATGTGGCCCAACGTAAAGAAAATAAAATTATAAAAATCAGGTAGGTCGCACCAAAGTTATCAATGTAAAACATTCGCCCTAAACATCTAAATTTATGTGGTGGGATCCACCTGAGTTTTGGATCACCCTGATATTTGGTGAGTCCTTCATATTGATAGGACGCACTTTATGAATAGGTTGAATGGATAGTTGAGATAAAAGTGGGCCGTAAATAAGATTAGACACATTTCTATGGTGGGTGTTCCCCCCCATTTTGCAACTTTTGTGGTCCAATTACATTTATATTTAGCCTAAATTTTTATCCAATGATAAATAATGTGTAGGTTCAATTGATGAACGGATTGGATTTTAGATAAACATCATGGGTGGCCCCACACAGCCATCCATGTTTACCGAGTCAACTCGGTCTGAGTCTTCAACCGTACATGTATTGAAACTCCTGGGAGTCTTCCACCGGAGCAAGAGCATGGACCCACCCTTCCACCTTATACATAGCATAGGTGTAATGCAATATGAACCGTCCAAATAGCTGACGCCATTGTTGATACAAACATAATTCAGAACTTACCTTGAGAAGATTACAGTGCCGTCTGATTTTTCTCAAAGAAGTTAGACAGCTAACTATTTTACTTTTAACCATTTGTTAGCAATTGAGTGGCCTAGATTCACTTACAACTGTACCATTTCTTAAATGGTAGTAAACTAGTTATCGATCGAGTGTAACCATCAGAGGAGCGTCGTTGGACGGAAGTACATCCAAAGGTAGAGTTAGGCTCCTCCACATGATTGCGACTCTTCAACCGTCTATGGGCCCATATGTAGGACAAATCAGACTGCCCAAAATGGAAGCGGATTGGCTGGTGTACCACACACCACCAACCTAGCTGATGTGGGTACGTGTCGCACGAAGACGAGCGCTGACGCTCCTCGCTCGCGGAAGCGGATTGGCTGGTGTACCCCACACCAGCTATATAGCTGCTGTAGGTACGTGTCGTGCGAAGGCGAGAACCGACGCTCCTCGACCTCCCAGTTGTACTAACGGTTCAAAGGAGATCAAAGTTATATATGACCCACAGTGATGTATTCATTATATCTACAACGCTCATCTATTTTTAGAGATCATTTTAAAGCATTATCCAAAAAATTAATCATATCCAAATATTATATGGACCACACCACAAATAGCAACAGAGATAATGATTTTCACCATTAAACAAATCTAGGACCCACCATAACGTTTATTTTCCATCCAATCTGTTCATCAGGTCACAAAGACCTGAATGAAGAGGAAAAACAAATCAAATTTCATATTGATCCAAAACTTTTGTGACCCCAAAAAGGCTTTCAATGGTAGACGTTCAATCTCCCACTGCTTTTTTAAGTGTGGTCCACTTGATAGTTATATTTGTCTTATTTTTTATCTCAAGCCTTAAGACGAGGTCGCCAAATGGATGAACAATTTAAATATAACACATACATTATGATAAGATTCCCAGAACTTGCTAACCCCAATACAATAGCTATATAGATGGTGCGGGTACACCAGCCGATCCGCTGCCCTCGCTCGAGTTGTACCAACGGTTCAAAGGTTATCAAAGTTACATGACCCCATGATGATGTATTTATCATATCTACACCGTTCATTCATTTGGTGAGATCTTACTGATCTTTATACAAAAAAAATTTCAGTGCTCAAGTGAACCACACCACAAATAGCAAATAGGACAATGATTTTTGTTAAAACATTTGTAGGTCCCACCATCATGTTTACTTTCCATCCAATCTGTTCATAAAGTCATATGGACGTGGATAAAGAGAAAAAATAAATATCATATTAAATTTAACAATTTCTTTGACCCCAAAAGGGTTTCAATGGCAAGCGTTCAATCCCCAGTGCTTTTTACAGTGTGGTCCACTTGAGTTTTGGATGTCTTATTTTTCTGGCTCACGAGCTCACCAAGTGGACCGACGGTTTGGATATAACTCATACCTCATGATCTCATGATGAGGCCCACGTAACTTGGTGACGTGAACACACCAGCCACACCGGTGGTGTATGGTACACCAACCAATCCGCTTCCGCCCAAAATGTTGTCACATTGTTGACAGAGTATAGTCCAAAAATACACTACGTACTGAAATCTGCAACCATTTTATTTGTTTTCTTTCTGTTGGACATTTGTCGAACATGGCCCTTGGAATCCACCTATCACCAACCCTGAAGCGGATTGGCTGGTGTACCACACACCACCAACCTCAGTGGTGTGTTGATGTCATCAAGTTCTTAAGGCTCACCCTGAGGTATGTGTTATATCAAAACCGTCCAACCATGTAGCTAGCTTGTTGTAAAGCTTGAGTCTAAAAATAAGACAAATTCAAAGATCAAGTGGACCACTGCACAAAGTAGTGATGGATTGAACGTCTACCGTTGAAACTTTTTACAGGTTAAAAAGTTTTGGATTAATCTGATATTTGTCTTTTGTCTTTATGAGCTTGTGAACAGATCGAATAGAAAATAAACATTATAGTAAGCTCTAATGTCTTAACAGTGAGAAGTATTATCTGACTGTTATACGTAGTGTGGTCAGTTGAACTTTGAATATTATTCATTTACTGTTTGCATTTAATAAATACATCATTATGAGACTCACGCAACTTTAATCTCCTTCCAACGGTGGGTACGTTCCCGGCCGACACACCCCTCTTCAAGCGCCACGTACACGCACCATTGAAGTCGGTGGTACGTGGTACACCAGCTAGTCCGCTTCCCACCAACCCTTCACGGGTGGGTCCCACACAATTTTCTCATCTCTATATTTTTTTTTCATTTATTAGAAATTTTATTTGAATTTTAAATTTTAAATTCAATGAATGAAATTGAGATGAGAGAAACGTCGAACGAGCTAGGAAACGGTCCTATCGCACTCCTCGTATATCCTCTCCGTAATTTTATTTATAAGAAGGGAGGCATGCTCTAGTTAACAGTATGTAATAAAGAGAGTTTTCCATATAAAAAATAAAAAAGAGAAATAATACTTATTGTCCACTGTAGGACGTCTCTGGACTATTTAAATAGTTGGTCGTATCCATGGGTCGTATTAACCGTAGAATCAAAAGGAATGAACCAATCATCTTTAGCTCCTGTAGTAGTTTGCTATGCCATTGGATGTGGGTCATATACTTTGTGTGAAAGACTTTAAGATCACGTACATACCGTCAAATATTAACTAGGAAGTTACGATGACTTAAGGGCCTGTTTGGGAGCAGGGATTGGGAACCCCCGGGATTCGGAAGCCCCTAGATTGGAAACTCCCTAGATTGGCAATCCTCCTGTGTGTGTGGCACTCTGGAGTGTGAATCAACTTTAATTCAAAAATACTTATGCATGACATATTTATAGGGGTTTGAATTTAATTACTAAATCAACTTTAATATCCCTAATTAGTGAGATATATAATTTTTGACACTATGGTTTCATAAGCCCGCTGAAATATATGCTTTGCCTGAAAATGATGAAATTTCAAGTCTCGGATGGACCGCAATCACAAGATCATGTCTGAGCGACTAACCAACGATTTTTAATCGTTGATTAATATGGACAATGTTTGGACGGTGTTGATCATCATTAGTGGGCTATGTGCCCAATAGAATGACAGTGTGCAGTGACACATGTTACACTTGCAACTATTGAAATGATTTTAGGTGTAATCCAAGCTCTCACCCTGGACCGCAAACCCCCTCAAAGAGGAGGGATTAGAAACCCCCTGGATTTGAAACCACTGGTTACTTTACGCTGCCAAACAACCAAGGGGATTTGAAACCCCCTCCAATCCACGGTGCCAAACGACCCCTAATTAACTAATTTTTAAGATATGATTCATCCATAGTTCACTTTCAAAATGATGAACCGTTGCAAATGGCTACTATGGTGATGTATCGGTGAAAGAGACTACAATTTTTTTTTCCTTTTTTTCTTTTTTCTTTTTTTCTTTTAGCAAGCCTTATTATTAATAGGTTGTTACTATATTAAAATAATAGTTAAAATTGAGAAAAAATAATAATAAATTGGAATCCCAACAATTTAGAAGGATAACTTTAACTGCGTGGCACATGATAGGAGGATGAGCCACCACCATTTCTAAAATGGTAAACTATCTTAGGTGTCCAATTCAAGGTAGTAAACCATATCAGGTGTCTAATTCAATGAAGCGTCAACCAAAGAAAGTGCTTTACCTTTTCTCCTTTTTCTTTTTTATTTTTAGTAAGCACACTTACTAATAATAAGTTGTTGCTACACGGAGGGGATATTTGGTATCTTTATAATTTTATAAAGAGTTTATTTGCTTATTTTAAAAAGAAAATAAGTTTTTCTTAATAGATTGTTGGATAGAAATCTAATTTACTGTCATTTATTTTAGATATGATAAGAATAAAAATTGGCTTTTTCTATTTTTTAAGAACTTATTTTGCTAAAGTAGTATAACGTTTTTGGGCTGATTTTGGGACAAGTTTGTCCTTAACTTTTTAAGTAATTCCCATCATAGCCTCTTCTCTTCTCTTTATAATCTCCCTCATATGGGTGGGCCCACATGATGAACAAACTATACTGAAGGTGGGGCCTCAAATGATGAATGGTCACATCAAGGTCAGCCCACGTGATGGACAATTAACATCAATGGTGGGTCCAGGATGGATGGCCCACATCAAAGTGTAGCGCCGCATGATGAATGATCCACATCAAGTGGACCCCACCTGATGGATAGTCCAAATCAAAGGTGGGACCCACATGGCAGATTGTGGACATTGAGGTGGGCCCACTTGATGGAAGGTTGACATCAATGGTGAGTCCACCTGACGAGCAACCCATATTGAAGGTGGGGCCTATGTGATGGTTGGTCTACATGAAGGTGGGCCCACAATGCATGGTTCAATCAAAGGTGGGCCCCCATGATAGATGGTCAACATCAAAGTGTGGCCTCACATGATGGAGGATCTACATCAAGTGGGCCCCACTTGATGATAGTCCACATCAAAGGTAAGACGGATGTGATGGATGGTGGATATTGAAGGTAGGATCACATGATGGATGGTTGACATCAAATGTGGGCATACATGATGAACAATCCATGTTAAATGTGGGGCTCTACGTGATGAATTGTCCACATCAAGGTGCCCACATAATGGATGGAGTGGGCATGCCATGACACCCACATCAAAGTATGGCTTTGCATGGTGGACGGTCCACATCAAGTGGGACCCACCTGACGAACAATCCACATTCAATGTCTTGTTGTATACACCCCACCACAGGCTGATAAGTTGATTGAAATTAGACGATCCCGATGAATGGAAAAACATTAAACCTAAACCCTGATCCAAACTCAAAATCTAAACTCTGATCCAAACCCTAAACCTAAACCTAAATCCTAAATCTTAGAACCCTAGAAACCCAAACCCTAGGACTTCTGAAATCAGGTTTGACCAAGTTAACTCACATAGTCAACTCACTGAGCGATTGTTGATCGACTCGCTGACCCAAAACCTGATTAACTCACCTAGTCAACCCAAGTTTTAAACAAACCCAAGACAAAGCCTAAAGTCCAAGCCCATAGGCCCAATAGAGATTCACAACCCAGACAGCAAACAAACACCACAGCAATCAAAGAAACAGTCCAATAAACATACAGAAAATTCTTGAATTTTCTCGATGGAATCGTGTTCGATCCTATCGACAGAGCCATTGAAAACTTTTTTTTCTATAAAATGGCAATTTGGTTCTTGGACAATTAAATAGGTTTTTTTTTTTTTTTTTTTTCTCGCTCATATACCTCATCTATGACTCTAAACCTATGAGATTCAAGTCATCTTTCTTTAGATTACAACTCTAATGTGGATTCTAGCCTCCATTATGAAGATGGACTTAATCTCCACATTGTTCTAGAGATTAGACACTAAGTTTATTGGTACACCCTTGTCTACATCATTTAAAAGACTCGTCTAGGTGAATCCACTTTTGGAAATCAACTATCCATTAGTTGTATGAGATTCCACCAGCCTCCCACCACAGTGGTCACATCGTCGGGGCATCATATGCATGGCGGTTGATCATAAGAGTTGAAGCATCATCATCAATGATCGGGAGAGCATTTAAGAAGTTGATTCATGCATAGGAGAGCATTGAGGATGCATCTCAAGATAGCGCAACAATGGGGCTTAATTCGACAAGTTACTAACTATATAGTCTATTCACACTCATTCCTTGTGTAAGATCGAGTGTAAGAGTTTGTGACCCAAACTCGATAGGTTCTTGTGTAGGACTTAGTCTCTTGTGTAGGGTGGAATACACTGGTTACGAGTGTGTATGTGTTAGTATCCATGGGGATCTTTCAACGAGAGTGTACATAGGGCCTTGGATTAGGACAACAATCACCTGACTCGGGTGCGTATGTGTTAGTCTCTTTGGGAGAAAAACATAAGTCCTTAGATTATGACCGCTGGTGGTTGTTGGTTAGTTGATAAAAAACTAACTTAGTCTCCACGAGCTCCAGCATATACACTCGCAGGATAGATGACCCATATCTATAGTGGCCCAACATGATGGATGATCCACATAAAAGGTGTGCCCCATATGATAGAGACCCACATCAGAGTAGGCCCCACATAATTGATGCCCAACATCAATGCGTGCCCCCACATAATGGATGAGGCACATCGAGTAGGCACCACCTGATGGGTGGCCCACATAATGAACAATCCATGTCAATGGTTAGCCCCGATAATGGATGGTCCACAACCAAGGCAAGCCTTAAATGATAGACAATCCACTTTGTAGGTGGAGCCCACACAATGTTGTGGGCTCCACTCAGTGAGTAGTGGACATTGAAGGGCTCTACGTGAAAGAAAATTAACATCGATGGTGGACCCAATATGATGGATGACCTACGTCAAGGTGGCCTCCACATAATAGGCGGTCCACATCAAAGGTTAGCCCATAATGATGAATAGTCCACATCCAAGGCAAGTTCCACATGATGGACGACTCACTTTAAAGGTTGGGCCCACACGATGAACGATCTCCATCAACGTGGGCTCCACATGAAGGGCGATCCACATCTAAGTATGACATGATGGATGGCCCACGTCCAAGGTGAGAGGCATTAAGGGAAATGCTTGTTGGAGTTATTGTAATTTTTACAAATATATCAATTGTCTTTAAAAAGCTCTTATTTGAATGTTTTACTAGACATGCTTATTTCAAATAAGTATTTTTTTTTGTTCAGAAAAAAATAATTTTACCAAACGAGCTTATTGTAAAACAAATGTGGATGAGCATAGTTGATTTGCAATAGACCACTTATGCAATTTTGGTGGAGTAATAGTCTAACTACCTAAAGTATAAATCAGTCACCCATTAATTAAAGGAGGGCAGATGAGCATGGTTTATTTACAACATGCCACCTATGTTGGTCGAGTTCGTTTTGGGGAAAGTGTTGGCCAACTCGTGTAAACCAACCTTGGTATTCAAAAGGAAAAAAAATGGTACTTGTTGATACTACAATCTAGTTGTCCCTATTAGCCCATCGCGTACTTGCAAAACCAAGTGACAATGGGGGTGTCAGTTATAGTCGGGAGCCCTCCGATGCCTAAGTTAGAATAAGCACACAATGGGCATAGTCGAATTAGGATAATTAGGTCCCCCTTTTCCTATGAAGAGGGTCCCTATTTATAACCTCTTGACACTTCTTACGTATATGGCAGTGAATCTGCTAGGTAGACGCATATTAAAGAAGGGATCTTTCCTCGGATATGTCTTGCTTATCCAAGCGAGATCCTCAACAATGATCTCAGGGAGGTAATCTTACCTGTATATGGTAGGAATCTTCCATAGTGGTCAGTATACGAGGTTGAGGCCAATAGCTGAGGCTGACCTCTAAGTCGGTGGTCGATGCCAACCCCTGAGGTCGGGCCCTTAGTCGAAGTTGGTCCTCGAGGTCATCATACCAAGTCATTCCCTAGGTTGAGACTGTGAGATTTCAACTAGGCGGCCGATACCGCCATTCGTGGTCACTACTTGGATTGGTTGTGGAGGTCGTGGTCGGCATTTGAGAACGAGCTCATACCCAACCTCTCATTTAAGCCATTTGCCTTTGATATTTCCATTTTATTCCAATCATTTGGTCAGTCCAGTTTTACCCATAACAACAACCCTCCTACTTCTGAGCACTCTCCAAGAGCTCGGAAAGTAAATGGACTTGGACTGATGCTCGAGCATTAGATCTCGCGTGGGGGAGGTCGGCTCAATCAGGGCCACCTATCATTATTGTGAGAGAGGGAAAGGTTGCATGCGCTAGAATCGAGGAAGATACAGTGATGATAACAATGAATCGTACAAGGAGGCATGAGTTGTGTGGCACCTCTTCATCTCCGGACGAATGGTAGGAAGACATCTATCTCTACCTCGATTGTGGGGCCTGCCCACGATTCCTTGGTCACCACATGGACAGAGGCGTGTGTCGATGTAACATCCCAGATTTTTCCCAACCTGGTGATAGACGTCCTCAGGCAATGGGTCGATCCTAACACCTGATTAACTTCTCAAACGCTCAATTCAAAAGTCTCAAATCTCTTTTCAAACCATTTTCTTCAAAATCTCACATTTCCTTCAAAATCTCACATTTCACTACCTCGTCCTTCAAAATTTTCTAAGTGCTTTCATATTAGACACAAATCTTAAATTTTAGGTGATATAAATCAATACTTCACCTAAAAATTACTATGAATAGTAAATAAATAAATAAAATGGGTTTTTAACCATTAACCTTTTGGAATCTCACGAAATAAGTAGGCTACATGGATAGATCAGCTTCTACCCCAAAAACATATATTGCACGTCGAATAACTCATCCCGGTTTGTAAAATACATCCATTTTACATATCGGACGGCAAAATCACCCCAAACAGGTCAGTGACCGGCGAGGGCATCGCCGAGTTGGTGAGGCCTCGCCAAAATGCGGGCCAAGGCGGGCCACAGTTCATTAGCTGGCCCGTTTTCGGCCACATTTTTTGCAATTTTGGTCCGACTTCAAAAAGTCATATCTCACTCGTTATAACTCCGAATTAGGTGATTCAAAAAATAGATTGAATTTCAATAAGTCTAGTTTCATATAAAAATAATAGAAAAATATAATAAAAATTTTAATATAGTTAAATATAAGTTGTTGTGATAACTGTCCGGAAGTCATTAGTTTGGATAGCTACCATTTCTAGAATTTCTAGAATTTTTCAACAATACGAAACCTAATGAAATTTGGTAGAGATGAAGTAGACTTAATGATGAATTACTATAAAAATAATTAAAATGATATACTACCTCAAATCGCCAGAAAGGGGCGTAGAACTGCCATAGGATCGTATTCTGTCATAATTAGGGCAAAATTTGGTTAAGTACTGAACTAAACGATCAATAGAATTAGCTCGAACCACTTTAAATATGATCTGCAAGACTCAAAACATGTAGAATCATTAACGCTAGGTTACCTTAAAATCTAGGATCAATCTCATTACCCGACTGCTCTCGGGAGCATCACGAAACTCCGTATCAAATCTGGACCGCACATCGAAAGTCCGATTAATGCAAAGTTAAACGGTTAGGACCGCCTTGTTGGGCTTGACAACCATCTCAGAAATCAAATCCAAATAGTGTCCCAGTGCTATTCGCTTGAGCCCGGAGCGAGGAGTGTGAGAAAATGTGGTTTTCTTTAGAAATTAAATCTAATTTAAGAAATCTGAGACTTGTCGCTGGCGGACCAAATATAAGCAATCAGATCGTCGAAATATGACCCAAATACACCCTCAGATCAGGAGAAATTTCATACACATGACAGTGTACTTGTGGCCCTGATCGGGTCTCAGTAACCGTTGAACTGAAACTGGTCCGCCACGGGCGATCTGTAAATCCGATCAGACCGAAAATGTAACTCGACCTAGATCCAATGTCTGTGAGCTTAAGTCCGACCTTTGGCTCAAGGGGGGATTTTAGAAGTGCTCCATTGAGACGGAACAGTCTCCCTTTGGACATAACCTAAGTATACCTTGGCCCTGAGTCTAATTTGGTGAGTTTTGGACCTATAGAAGGACCTTAAACCCTCACTCTCATTCCATACGAATTTGAGAAAACTTAGGAGAGAGAAGAGAGAAAAGAGAGAGAAAGTGTGGGAGAAGTGGGTGAAGGATCCTGGTGTTCTATCCTACCATCATACGTGCTTAACCATCAAGATCTAACCGCTTTTCCGGCGATTCTGGCTTCGTTTGTAGGTAAGAAAACCTAACCCTAAGCTGTTTTAGAGTTTCCAAGACTGTAGGTGATGGAATAGCTGACCTGTTTCATGATTCAGGTTGTCGTTGTGCCGTAAACAAAGGCATTGGGTTCAAACTGGTTTCAGTTCAAGTTCACTTTAGACGTATAGGTTATGGTTTTCAACTCTTTCAATGTCAGATAATGATAGATTCATGATCTGGATGCTATTGTACATGTACAAAGTGTTGTCCGTTTCGTTTTTCAGATATACATTAACTATGTTGAATATACTGTATTCCTCGTATTTGTAGAAAATACCGTATACGTATGAAATATGGATTTGTGCTTGCCATGATTAATTGTTGTCTAGGTATGCTAGATACATGTGTATCAACTTCTGGGTGAACGGATTAGCCTAACACCTGTTATATTAACATACGTCGTGTATGTACTAGTTGTAGCCTAAGTGTTTGCAGAAATGTTCGAATGAATATGGAACTATGATTTATGCGTGCCATGACTATTGGTCGTGAATGCATGATCGTGGTTCATGTGGTAATCCTTTGTGAAAGGATTCGCTACGACTTATGTTTTAACTAATATATTACAGGTATGTTGGAATGTGTAGTCTAAGTGTTTGTGAAAATGCTTGTATAGATATGTACTTAATCTACTAGTGCCTTGAGTAGGTGTTGAGATAGGATTCTCAACTACCTTAGCGATGTGTATAATTTCCTTCATGTAAGTTGTTTAGCTTAATCACTTACCGGTTTATGAAACGTATGTGTTTGGACTTCCTGTTTGCATTGTGTTTATAACATGCTTGTTAATATGTTTGAATTACTTGTTTATTTAATTCTGCTCTGACTACTTCACATGTTTAAGTTGTATTCCATAAAATCCGTGAAGGGTGATGGGGGAGTGGTGTAACGATTCCGTGCAACAGTCCTGACAGCCCTAAGCAGATAATATTGGATATTTGATGTATGATTTGAAATCTTGATCCATTACCGCTTTAACTGTTCCGTAATTAAATGTGATTGGGGCTATATTGTATAGTCCGGGCAATCGATAACGGGATTGAATTCGTGGCTGAGATTCATTCGCCACATGAGATGTGTTCGACGAACCCGAGTCGTACTTCGGTTGGCGATAGTGGTTGGCCACGTGAAGTGCTTATGCACTTCATGTCGTTCAACTTGTCATGTGCTCGAACTAGCCGAACTCGTCAAGTAACTTGATCTGTCTAATATATGCTCACCATGTTTGGACGCTTCTGCTTGAACCTAAGGTACCGAACTTACCAGTGCAACCTCGTTAACCTTGGTACCTCGATCCGATAAGACTCATGAGCCGGACATGGTGGTATGGGACACCGTGGTCGAGTTGTCGGCCTACGCTGGGGCGATGTGCCTCCCCGTAGTGACCAGTGAGCAACCCAGACTCGTGAGCCGAATACGGTGGTATGGGACACTGTATTCGAGCTATTGGCCTACACTGCTTTGATGGGTGATGGGGGAGTGGTGTAACGATTCTATGTAATGGCCCTGACAGCCCTGACCGTACCCGGTGTAGTGACCTCGAGCATACTCTGAATCTGCGGAGAGGCGATGAGCCTTCCCGTAGTAAACAGAGTATAAACTAGGCCTGTGTTGATAAGGTGATGGGGGAGTGGTGCAACGATTCCGTGTAACAGCCCTGACAGCCCTTACAGCGACTTAGAACCACACTATCGTATGAGATTATCTAGGATTGACGACCCTAGGATGGATCATTGTTTGGGAATGATATAAGGAAGGTACCTTAGTTTCCCAATCCTGCTGTTTGAAAAGGACTAATAACAACTCGGTAACCATGCTCATCATCGCACTGCATGTGCCTAGAAGATGTGGAGCACTGAGGGATGAAAGCATGCCGCAGACGTAAGATGGTGTCACACGAGGGAGTATGTTGGCGAGGGCATGCATCATGACTGCATTCATACTTGCATTAATAAGAGTATTTAGGAGTGTTTGATTGTAATGCTTTATCATTACTGCTTAACTGAATTGATAACATGTTAACCTATGCTTTATTGTTCCAGACACCAACCAGATTTTGTCTAATTGCAGATGGCCACGCTACTCCTGAGGCGGAGTCGGACTTTTGTGACGACGAGGATGCTTTCTCGTATATGTTGTTTTCTGGCGGCTTCATGTAAGCCGTGTCTTGATCGATGGGGTTACAAGGATGTTGACTAGAGGACCTTACACATTTGGTATATTTTGGAATTGTACTTGTAATGAATTAACCTGGTAACATTATCACACTCTGGAGACTCATGTTGAGGGTCAGATATTGCATATTAGACCCCAGTTATTACCGGATTTATGAACATGCCACCGTTTAAAAGCCCAATTTAATCGTGTTTGTGATGCAAGGTACATTTGCAAGCGTGGATTACAAAAAGGTGCTTAAAGCGTGAATTTGATACTTTGAAGTCACCAAGGCAAGAGACGGACTCCTGGGAATTGGGATCGACGATTTTACACGGCTGAGATCCGAGAAAATCAAGAAACTGAAGCTCAAGTGGCCTGAAAAACGTCGAAGATGCAAGATCACAGGGTTCCCACAATCTGATTGGCTCGAGACTTCATACATGGCCTAAGGACCATAATTTAACCGTACACATCAAATTTGATCCATTGGATCCTTGTGAAAGTGGCCCGAAGGACAGTTCAGCCCTTAAAATCATTATTTGGGACCCGCCTGAAATCTGGATATACTTCAATTTTGGTCCCAACCCCTCATATTAGACGACAAAGAAGATGGACGGAGAGGATTTCTCACATACATCAGAGTGGACCCCATACGTACATCGAGTGTACACAGAGTGCAAGTGCACCGGCCGTGCATTAGTAACCAAGAACGGGTCAAACCACGATGACCCGTCCCTTCACGCGCCAACGCACAGCGTCGCAAAAGTGGACGCTGTGATGTTCAGTGGGCCCCACATATCATCCCATTGGATGATCTGAATCGTTCAATCGACTCAAGGGGTGGAGACGACCTCGGCCATGCTTTTTTTTTTACACCATGCACGCGATTGCAAGATCCTAGCCGTGAATCGCAGGATGGACGGCAGCGAGCAAAGTTCCGTGGGCCACACCGAAACTGAGCAACAAGCATCCATACCTGACCGGTTTTGCGAGGGTAATACAGTGTACGAAATGGATTTTCCATATGATATCGATCCTGGACCCCACCATCGTCGCAGCGTAACCAGTTTACGCATTCTCTGTTTTGCGTCCAGAAAATCCGATATTTTCGGGCGGCTTTGGGCCACTATCTTGGATCGAATGGAAGATCCAAACCGTCCATCATGAAGCTCGCCCAGAAACTCTCCAAGGGACGTTAATGTTTTGGAAAAAATATGAGGGAAGTGGGAAAGTTTCGTCCTGTTTTCTTGGCTGCGTAAACAACCTTACGCAGGGATGTGTTTTGTTGGCTACGTAAAAAGTTTCCGCAGCCACTGACTTTCATATGCACTCCAACAAGGTCTGTTCTCCCCACCGACCTCTCCACCACCTTCCTTGCTATAAAAGAAAAAGAAGAAAGAGAGAGAGGCATTCAATTTCGAGGGAAGGCAGCCGTAGGGCAGGCAGAGAGGGGGAGTAGTATTTTTAGTTTTTATTATTTATTTATTTTACTGGTTTTGTTTTCATAATTTTTGGAGAGATCTAGTCCATCCATGTCGGGCTAAACCTCTTAGCTAGGGCTGAGAGGTGAAGCTTGTAGCATGATGGGAGACTCTGTGCTTGTGCCTTTTGTTTAGACTGAACTGATGTTGATTTTAGTTTAATTAAGGGAATGTTTTTAGTTTTTAATGGTCTGTTGTGACTAAAATTACAATGGGTATGTGATGGCTTTGAGCATTTTCCTTTCCTTTTTATGTTTATGACGTCGGGAAGCCCTGTTGTTCACCATCGTCTCCTGGGCATGGTCGGATGACGGTACCCTTCCTAACCTTCATACATTCTTGATTGGTTGGTAATTGGTTAATTCTGTTGTTTACTTTGTCTCCTGGGCATGGTTTAGTGATGGAATCCATTCTAATTCATATACCTCTCATCTCTTGAAAACTATATCAAAAGAAGTTCAGTTAATTTTCATGGTTACACCCTTCAAAATGGATGAAGGTGGACTCTAAGTCCAGTTGAGTTTTTAATGTAGGCATAAGATCTCCCTGATCTCTACAAGTGGATCCTTTGAATCCCTAGTTTCCTTTCTCTGAATTCTTTAAGTTTTAGATAAATATTCCACCATTATTCCTCAAAATCAATCGATTTAGACTTCATCCAATTTTGGTTCTAGTTCTACTTACTTTCAGATTACGTACAAGTTCCAGTCCCTTGGGATTCGACCTCGGTCTTACCGAGTTTTATTACTACATCACAACCCTACACTTGGGGAGTGAACAACTCACCACAGTTTATATATTTTATATATCTATCACAGTCTTCTGCTTACAAATTTAACTGTCTCTGGAGTATGATATGTTTTTTGGTATAATCCCATTCATGTTTCCATGCTCTCATCATAATCATCATTATCTGTGCTGCATAAGTGATGCGTTGGAACTCGGGCGCTGATCTTTGTTCGACCCCCAATTTTCAGGGCGTTACAAGATGGTATCAGGGCATGATTTGGATTAGTCTGGACTTGGGTTATGGTCACACGATGCACTCTGACGCACTCTGACTTAGGAGGGAGCGACGGAACGTAGAAACAGTCATAGGTTGTCCTAGTTTCGCCAATCGACAAAGTTCACTAAATTAGGTCGTATTGTTTGATTCTGTACTCAACCGTGATCGCACGAATCGACCCCAAACCACTTCTAGACCATCAAACGACGGGTTTACATCACAATTCACCCCATCCCAGCTGTTAGAAATCGGTACATACAGGTATGTATCAGAAACATCCAAAACTACCCGAAACAGTTCAAAACGAAGTCAGGGGCCAAACGGAACACTTGCAGGGGGACCCAGGGTGGGCCCCACACATTTTTGGGACCTAGGGGGCAGGAGGGCCTCGCCGGAATGGCGAGCCCTCACCAGTTGGTCCAGGGGGTGGCGAGGCCCTCGCCAGGTCAGCGAGGCCTCGCCGGTCAGTGGGCCCGGCCGGGCGGGCCTCTCGGGCGGATGGCCTTTGGGTTCTAGTGGGACCCCTTGGTATATGGGCCGTTCATTAAAACCCCCCAAATGCACACTTCCTTCACAAAGTGACCCTCCAAGCTCTCCCTTTCCCTCAAAATTTCCATTTTCTCTCTCAAACCTCCCCTCCAATCACCCATTCTTTCATTTTCGGTCACAACTCATTCATTTCCAACGTTTACAGCCGTACCTACCGCCTACCGTCTCCATTCTGTCTCATTTGAGCTCTTACATCCCTCATTTGAGGCTCAAAATCGTGTAAGCTCGCCAACCCATCCTACCTCTCTATTTTCCTCCTTCAACTACTGTCATTTGAGCCTTGGCACACCCCTTGGAGGCTCAAATCCGTAGAGAACCAAAGAAACCAGCCCTATTCCCCTTTTCTTCACTTTCCATGGCCTTCTTCGAGTTTATTACGACCATATTTTCAATCTCCACCTTTCTTTCTCTCATGGGAAAGAGAAAGGGTGCCCCTCCTCAGTCGCCAGACTCGGATGCCTAGTCATCCATGCCGATGTTTGTAGCTTGTTTTGGTTGCTGCTTTACGATATGTTTGTGATTTCATGTCGATAGGCCTAGTAGTGTAATGTTTGGTAGAATGATATAAGTGTTTAAAGCTTTGTTGTATTAGCTCACAGGCATCTTCTGTCACGGGCCACGTAAGGTTACATCCCATGTATTGTGGTGATTTTTTCTTTTTTGGTTAAATGAAATGCATGAAGCTCCTTTTGTTATCAAAGGTGTTGACTGCTTGACAAGTTGGAGTTGTACTTACAATTGTGAACTCCTTCCACCCCTCCACCATTACTCCTCTAAACCTATCTCTTACTCCTCTTGGCCTCACCATTTCACACCCATATGGGAACAACGATTCACATTTTTGTGTCTCATAGCTTTCACAACCTCCAAATGTTGGGACGTTTAGGGCCCGTTCGGCCAACTGCATTAGGTGAGTAAGGTGGATAGAATTGTAAAAGTAACAATAAATGTATGTGTAAGGTATTGTCCCTAGATTGGGTGTATCCCATGGTTTCCAACATCATGTTTGGAATGTATGCAATTAAAAGTAAATTCCAAGATTTTCGTTCAATTACACTTAGAAATTAATCATCTTGGGATTTGAAAATCCCATCTCACACTTTCCAACACAAGGCTCATTTTTCAAAGCCTATAAAATTAATTTTTTAATTCCCTCCCACCCTCCTACCAAACATGCCACTCCAAATCCCGAGGTGGGATTAGCAATGCAGTCCCATTTAATATAATAGGCCCTTAGAGTTTTGGACCTAGAGTTGGTACTCTTAGATTTTACAAACAAATCTGGCAGTATGGGAAATCCAATAAATTAATAACGTGAACCCTAGGACTTCCTTAGTTGGTATGGGTATCTGTGAGGTGCTCAAGCATAGTTAAATTCAAGTCGAGCAACTCAATTCCAATCAAACAACGTTTGACCCTAAGCAATAAACAATTTCTTATATTAGAAAGGGTGTAAAATCATTTAGCGTATAAGCGTAGACTTTGAAATAGTACGAAATCATCTAATAAGCTATTTGATTACCGCTACTTCTAAAATTAAGACTAGGCTACTGGTTACACTAAGGAATGTAGGAGACCGATTACGCTAAGATAATTGAGTGATAGACATAGTTGGTCGGCTTGATTAGGTTGGAATGAAATCTCATTCTTTCGTTGAATCCCCTTAATACTTTAGGCTTCTTTAGTGACTCTTAGGAACCTTGTTTGGCGTAGAAACTATTCACGTTCAGAGAAAACTTATATGTCCCTTGGATTTAATGTTAGGTCAAATCAATACATCCCTTAGAAATTGCCTTCGCAAAGACTTATTACAAGCGGGAACACGGAATAGAGAACTATATATAAGCGAGGTATTCGCGGTTTGAATTGAACTCTCAATCCTGGTAATTCCCAATGAACTCTATGCTCTGATCAAGCAGAAGGTCGGGATCAACTAGGATTAAGGACTGATACGACACATTTTCTGTCCTCGCGAGGCAGAAAGTCTATGTATCCGGCTCAGACCTACTACACAACTTTCCTTCCGTGTTGGCCCTACCACTTATAACTAAAAGTTTCTTATTTCGTCTTTGAGAAGTGTTAGGAATATATAGCCAATAGAGATTTTCTTTTTAGGCCCAAGGAATTTCCCAAATGAGCAACCGACAGTTAGGAATTAGGTCACAAATCACATGCCATGTTGGCATACATATTGTGCATATGAACTTCGAAAGATAGCCTGCCTGTTAAGCTAGACATGATTAAATAGGGTAAGTCTGGACCGTGACAAAACTCCTTAGTAGAATTAGGCATCTTGCCACAAACTCACACCTGTCCCTGAATCAACCACAATACCCATCATCTTTAGCTCCTTTCTATGACCATAGGTATCAATGCCATAGTACACATCGTCGATGAAAGGCGGACCAATGTATTTCCCATTTCATGTCAAGAATAGGTCCTAAATTACACCTTGCTCCGACATATGGATCAGGACATAGATCTTGAGCCTTGAGGGTGAAAATAAATTTTTAAGGGGGGTAGAACATTATGAGCCCAATCTAGTTAGGTCGGCTAATACACCTCTTTGATCTGGGTGGTGCAGCGGAAACGTGGTGGACCCTTGCCCCACTGGCCTAGGATCGAATGGAATTGATCCAGACTATACGCAGGGATAGGTCACTAAATAGGATCTGAACCTTCCTTAGAATGTAAATCAATTGGGGTTCAAGTATTAAACAATTTCATATTATATAATAGGTCTAATACTGAGTACGAGTTCAACTACTACCATAGACATGAATTAAGATGAGGACTCTCCTAGACTAAGACCTAAAGGGCTACCTTAGAAATAGAAAATTTGAGCCTTTCAATGATGGGCATTCCCTAAGTTTTTAGAGTGATCGGACTACGGAGTTACTGAAATATACAACTGCGAAACATTTGCGGCTTGACCTAATTCTCAATCCTGGGTGACTACCAATGGACTCACTGCTTGACCGAGCAGAAGACCAGGATCTACCAGGACTAGGAAGGAATACAATGAGCCTTCTACCCTGGTCAGGTAGATGATCGATGTATCGGGATCAAGCCCACTATAACCGTCTCTCCATGTTGGTCAAACATTGAAAACAGCTATCTTACTTTCAACAGATGGGAATTGTCGTTAAGACTCTAAATAGGGAAAGAAATCCATTGTAGCAAACCATTGAGGTATAAGCATGAGACAAAGAAATAAGTTTTTAAGGGGGGTAGATTAAAATTAACCAAAATAATATGGACAATATACACCCTACCATGCTTCTAACCTTGAAATAATTAAAACTTAGGCAAATGAAATAATCAAATCGTTATTTATTCCTCTTAGGCAATTTCGGGGACGAAATTATTTTTAAGGGGGGTAGATTGTAACATCTCGGATTTTTTCCAACCTGGTGATAGACGTCCTCAGGCAATGGGTCGATCCTAACACCTGATTAACTTCTCAAACACTCAATTCAAAAGTTTCAAATCCTTTTTCAAACCATTTTCTTCAAAATCTCACATTTCCTTCAAAATCTCACAATTCACTACCCCGTCCTTCAATATTTTCTAAGTGCTTTCATATTAGACACAAATCTTAAAGTTTAGGTGATATTAATCAATACTTAACCTAAAAATTAGTATGAATAGTAAATAAATAAAAAAAAAATAGGTTTTTAACCATTAACCTTTTGGAATCTCACAAAATAAGTAGGCTACATGGATAGATCAGCTTCTCCTACCCCAAAAACATATATTGCACGTCGAATAACTCATCCCGATTTGTAAAATACATTCATTTTACATATCGGACGACAAAATCACCTCAAACAGGTCAGTGACCGGCGAGAGCATCGCCGAGTTGGCGAGGCCTCGCCAAAATGCGGGCCAGGGCGGGCCGCAATTCATTGGCTGGCCCGTTTTTGGCCACATTTTTTATAATTTTGGTCTGGTTTCAAAAAGTTATATCTCCCTCGTTATAACTGCGAATTAGGTGATTCAAAAACTATATTGAAGGTTAATAAGTCTAGTTTATATAAAAATAATAGAAAAATATAATAAAAATTTTAATATAGTTAAATATAGGTCGTTGTGACAACTGTCCGGAAGTCATTAGTTTGGACAGTTGCCGCTTCTACAATTTCTAGAATTTTTCTACAACGCGAAACCTAATGAAATTCGGTAGAGATGAAGTAGACTTGATGATGACCTACGAAAAAAATAATTAAAATAATATACTACCTCAAATCACCAGAAAGGGGCGTAGAACTACCTTAGGATCGTATTCTGTCATAATTAGGGCGGAATTTGGTTAAGTACTGAACTAAACGATCAATAGAATTAGCTCGAACCACTTTAAATATGATCTGCAAGACCCAAAACTTGTAAAATCATTAACGCTAGGTTACCTTAAAATCTAGGATCAATCTCATTACCCGGCTGCTCTCGGGAGCATCACTAAACTCCGTATCAGATCTGGACCGCACATCAAAAATCCGATTAACGCAAAGTTAAACGGTTAGGACCGCCTTACTGGGCTTGATAACCATCTCAAAAATTAAATTCAAATAGTGTCCCAGTGCTATTCGCTTGAGACCGGAGCGAGGAGTGTAAGAAAACGTGGTTTTCTTTAGAAACTAAATCTAATTTTAAAAATCTGAGACTTGTCGCTTGTAGGCCAAATATAAGCAATCAGACCGTCAAAATCTGACCCAAATACACCCTCAGATCAGGAGAAATTTCATACACATGACAGTGTACTTGTGGCCCTGATCGAGTCTCAGTGACCGTTGAACTGAAACTGGTCCGCCACAGGCGATCTGTAAATCCGATCGGACCGAAAATGTAACTCGACCTAGATCTAATGTCTGTGAGCTTAAGTCCGACCTTTGCCTCAAGGGGGGCTTCCAAAAGTGCTCCGTTGAGACGGAACAGTCTCCCTTTGAACATAACCTAAGTATACCTTGGCCCTGAGTCTAATTTGGTGAGTTTTGGACCTATAAGGACCTTAAACCCTCACTCTCTCATTCCATACGAATTTGAGAAAACCTAGGAGAGAGAAGAGAGAAAAGAGAGAGAAAGTGTGGGAGAAGTGGGTGAAGGATCCTGGTGCTCTATCATACCATCATACGTGCTTAACCATCAAGATCTAACCGCTTTTCCGGCGATTCCGGCTTCGTTCGAAGGTAAGAAAACCTAACCCTAAGCTGTTTCAGAGTTTCCAAGAGTGTAGGTGATGGAATAGCTGACCTATTTCATGATTCAGGTTGTCGTTGTGCCGTAGACAAAGGCGTTGGGTTCAAACTGGTTTCGATTCAAGTTCACCGACAAAAGGTGCGGACTTTAGACGTATAAGGTATGGTTTTCAACGCTTTCAATGTCAGATAATAATAGATTCATGATCTGGATGCTATTGCACATGTACAAAGTGTTGTCCGTTTCATTTTTCAAATATACGTTAACTATGTTGAATATACTGTATTCCTCGTATTTGTAGAAAATACCGTATACGTATGAAATACGGATTTGTGCTTGCCATGATTAATTGTTGTCTAGGTATGTTAGATACATGTGTATCAACTTCTGGGTGAACGGATTAGCCTAACACCTGTTATATTAACATACGTCGTGTATGTACTAGTTGTAGCCTAAGTGTTCGCAGAAATGTTCGAATGAATATGGAACTATGATTTATGCGTGCCATGAATATTGGTCGTGAATGCATGATCGTGGTTCATGTGGTAATCCTTTGTGAAAGGATTCGCTACGACTTATGTTTTAACTAGTATATTACAGGTATGTTGGAATGTGTAGTCTAAGTGTTTGTGAAAATGCTTGTATAGATATGTACTTAATCTACTAGTGCCTTGAGTAGGTGTTGAGATAGGATTCTCAACTACCTTAGCGATGTGTATAATTTCCTTCATGTAAGTTGTTTAGCTTAATCACTTACCGGTTTATGAAACATATGTGTTTGGACTTCCTGTTTGCATTGTGTTTATAACATGCTTGTTAATATGTTTGAATTACTTGTTTATTTAATTCTGCTCTGACTACTTCACATGTTTAAGTTGTATTCCATAAAATCCGTGAAGGGTGATGGGGGAGTGGTGTAACGATTCCGTACAACAGCCCTGACAGCCCTAAGCGGATAATATTGGATATTTGATTATATGATTTGAAATCTTGATCCATTACTACTTTAACTGTTCCGTAATTGAATGTGATTGGGGCTATTGTATAGTCCAGGCAATCGGTAACGGGATTGAATTCGTGGCTGAGATTCATTCACCACGTGAGATGTGTTCGACGAACCCGAGTCGTACTTCGGTTGGCGATAGTGGTTGGCCACGCGAAGTGCTTATGCACTTCATGTCGTTCAACTTGTCATGCTCTCGAGCTAGCCGAGCTCATCAAGTAACCCGATCTGTCTAATGTATGTTCACCATGTTTGGACGCTACTGCTTGAACGTAAGGTACCGAACTTACCAGTGTAACCCCGTTAACCTTGGTACCTCGATCCGCTAAGACTCATGAGCCAGACATGGTGGTATGGGACACCGTGGTTGAGCTGTCGGCCTACGCTGGGGCGATGTGCCTCCCCGTAGTGACCAGTGAGTAACCCAGACTCGTGAGCCGAATACGGTGGTATGTGATACTATATTCGAGCTGTCGGCCTACACTGCTTTGATGGGTGATGGGGGAGTGGTGTAACGATTCCCTGTAACAGCCCTGACAGCCCTGACCGTACCCGGTGTAGTAACCTCGAGCATACTCTGAATTTGCGGAGAGGCGACGAGCCTTCCCATAGTAAAGAGAGTATAAACTAGGCCTGTATTGATAAGGTGATGGGGGAGTGGTGCAACGATTCCGTGTAACAGCCCTGACAGCCCTTACAGCGACCTAGAACCACACTATCGTATGAGATTATCTAGGATTGACGACCCTAGGATGGATCATTGTTTGGGAATGATATAAGGAAGGTACCTTAGTTTCCCAATCCTGCTGTTTGAAAAGGACTAATAACAACTCGGTAATCATGCTCATCATCGCACTGCATGTGCCTAGAGGATGTGGAGCACTGAAGGATGAAAGCATGCCGCGGATGTAAGATGGTGTCGCACGAGGGAGTATGTTGGCGAGGGCATGCATCATGACTGCATTCATACTTGCATTAATAAGAGTATTTAGGAGTGTTTGATTGTACTGCTTGTCATTACTGCTTGACTGAATTAATAACATGTTAACCTATGCTTTATTGTTCCACTGAGTTGATCACTCACTCCCACGTTACGGGATGGTGTTCCGGACACCCACCAGACTTTGTCTAATTGCAGATGGCCACGCTACTCCTGAGGTGGAGCCAGACTTTTGTGACGACGAGGATGCTTTCTCGTATATGCTGTTTTCTGGCGGCTTCATGTGAGCCGTGTGCTTATCATTACTGCTTGACTGAATTAATAACATGTTAACCTATGCTTTATTGTTCCACTGAGTTGATCACTCACTCCCACGTTACGGGATGGTGTTCCGGACACCTACCAGACTTTGTCTAATTGCAGATGGCCACGCTACTCCTGAGGTGGAGCCAGACTTTTGTGACGACGAGGATGCTTTCTCGTATATGCTGTTTTCTGGCGGTTTCATGTAAGTCGTGTCTTGATCGATGGGGTTACAGGGATGTTGACTAGAGGACCTTACACATTTGGTATATTTTGGAATTGTACTTGTAATGAATTAACCTGGTAACATTATCGCACTCTGGAGACTCACCACAGTTTATATATTTTATATATCTATCACAGTCTTCTGCTTGCAAATTTAACTATCTCTGGAGTATGATATGCTGTTTTGGTATAATCTCATTCATGTTTCCATGCTCTCATCATAATCATCATTATCTGTGCTGCATAAGTGATGCGTTGGAACTCGGGCGCTGAGCTTTGCTCGACCCCCGATTTTCAGGGCGTTACAGTCGAGGTGTCTTTTCGAATTGCAGCATTAAATGCGCACATTAATGCTACAGCCGAAATCATTATAAATAGGGGAGGGGGTGCCCTTACCTCCCTTATTTGCTTCACTTTGTAACATCCCCCTCCTGCTTCCTTCTCTTCTTCCTAGTCGGGTCCAGTCATAGGGCAATTTTTGGTGAGTCAGGACTTTATATATATATTTTTGGTGTTTCTCTGGCCGGTCCTTCATTTCTTCTTCGGCCTCTCTTTTTCTCTTCTCTTCCCCCTTTGTTTTCTTTTCTTTCAAAATGTCGTTAAAGGGATCCCGGAGGGTCTCTGTGTCCAAAGCTTTCCAGGGAGATTCTGTCCCAGAGAGCATAGATCTTTATCCGGGCATCTCCTCAGGTGGGCCATTTTCGGCAATGGCATCTCTGGAGGTGAAAGTAACATCTGCTCCAACGAGGTCAGTTGCTCAACTTGCTGATGGGCCTTCCTTGGTCGTTGGCCCCTTTAGGTCGAGGCTACAGGAAATGGACATAGCCTTAATTAGGTCAGAGTTCCACATTCCCAATTTCGTGGTACTCTGAGCTCCAGACGTTGGGGAAGATCCAGGTCATGCTCCCGTGGGCGAGGTGGCCAAATATGTCATGGCCCTGCAATGTGATCTGTGGATTCCTCTCCATCCTATCATACGGGAGGTCACCCATCTCCTAAGGATCGCTCTAGGCCAGTAAATTCCTAATGTCTGGCTGGCCATCTTTGGTACGTTTATTCTGTGGCATCAGTTCAGACATACCAAGCTATCTGCAGACGAACTTCCGTACTTATACAAAGTGAAGGCCAGCCCAACCGCTCGGGGCTGGTACTATTTTTTTTCTTAGGTGAACCAGGGCTAAGCCCTCATCACCAACAACTTGTACTCCAGTAAGGGATGGAAGGACAAGTGGTTCTTTGTGTCGGGGAAATGAGAGGCCCTATCGGCTGAGGTGGGCATACTGCGCTCCCGGGTCCCCACCACTTTCACTTTCCCAAGTCGAAAGTTGTCGAGCTGTTATTTTTGTATATTCTTTCTTTTTTATTTTTGTAGCCTCACTTGCTGACTTTGGTCGTGCTTCCTTGCAATCTTCCTCGGAAGTAGCCCAAACTCTCTCAATTGCAGCTTCTTCAAGTTAATCTTGTGATGGGGCGGAGTGCGGTTAAAAGGAATTGGAGGAATCTAATCACTCCTTATCCTTGCATCAAGATGGCCTATCCACGGTCGGGCCAACAGGTACGTTGTAATTGGTCAGTTTTCTTTAAACTTTTGCGTTCGAATGTTAGTTTTTTATGCTTGACCCATGTAGTCTTTTCTTTATAGAAATTCCAGATCAGTTCTACCCATCAAAGAGAATCAAGCTCCCCTCTATGACCGAGCTACAGAAGTTGAGGAGGTTGGTTAAGAAAGTTCTCACCCTTCCTCTAGCTTATTGAGGAGAGTCCTCTAGGGCCATAGAGGACAGACCAGAGCCTGCCTCTGAGGGACTTTCGTTGAGAGGTCGAGGCAGCTACGAGCAGAGCAACTCAGGGGGCTCCTTTGAATGAACCAGCAGGGGAGGTCTTCCCTTTGGAACTAGCGACAAGGGAAGTCGTCGACTTGGAATCGTCCTCTACTTGGAACGAGGACCGCCAAGTCCAGGGCGTTGCAGCTATCGGCGACCCGCATGCGGAGATGGAGGGTACCTTGGGACGTCAGACTCCCGAGGCGGAGATGAACTGGTCATGCACCCCATACCCCTTAGCCGGCATATGACGGTTCTTACTTAGTGGAGCAATCACAATGTGGTTGAGGAAGAGGTCTCAGCGATGTTGTCTCTGCGTTCCAAGGACTTCATGGGAGTGTTGGCAACCACCTTTATTAAGGTAAGTGTACTGAACTCTCCTTTCTTGTCACTCATACTGGTTATATTTTGTAGATGACTAATGCTTTTATGTTTTTTCTTCTTAGGGAGCTACTGGGGCAATTGCTGCCTGCAGATCCTTCCATGAGATGAGGACCCGCTTTGAGGCTATGGGGCCTGAACTTCGGGCCCAGGTTGCGGATCTCAAGCCCTCTACCGCTCTTAGGGTTGTGGTTGTTGCTAAAGTCGAGTCTCTACAGGAGGCTTTGAGAGTTTCCGAGGAAGAGCGCACGACCCTAGGATCTCTACTGACTAAGGTTCAGCCGAGAGAGGGATGAGCTATGGGCCGAGAAAGAGGAAATAAAGTCGCGCCTCTCTGTCCCCGAGGCCAAGCTGGTAGAAGCGGAGGCCAAATTTGCGGGAGCAGAGGCCAAGCTGGTGGAGGTCGAGGCCTCTGTCCTTGTAGCGCAAACGATGGTAGTGGAGGCATACAAGGCCTCCCAGGAGCGGACTGATGAGCTGGAAGAATACTTCAGCCTTGCCTATGAGCAATGTCGGGGGCATGTCTGGCAGAAATACCCAGAACTCAACCTAAGCTGCTTGGCCTATGAGACTCCCGAAGATCCAACCCCTACTGAAGCCGGAGCAAAGCAGCCCCCCAACGAATAGGCTAGACCTCATTTCCCTCTAGCACTTGGAAATTATTTTTTTTATAATGCCCCTCCTCTTTCTTATAATGAAAAGGCATCTTCTTTTTACAATGGTTTGTCATGAATGTTGTGAATGTGTGTAGTTTTCTCAAGTTAGTAGAATCAGTAAGTCGAATGAAGTAGAACTAGTTGGTCAAGCAATGTAGGACCAATAGACCAATTATGTAGTGGTGTAAGTACGGTGGAACCAATAAGCCGATCATGTCGTAGTAGGCTGAGTACTCGGAAGAAGGACATTCTTCCCCTCAACCGAGGGAAGTTCCAGTGGTCGGTCATGTTACTAGGATAGTCAAAACAATAATGTTAAAAGAAATTTCCTTCCCCGGCTAGGAGATGTTCTTTTATTGTAGAATTCATAAAATAGTAAAGAGAAAATAGTAGTAGTATCAAGAGCACCTTTTTCCCTTTAAAAAGGGAGGTCTCTCTTGGTTGGTCGAGCTATAATCGAGTGGATCAAACATGGTTAACATACCCCTAGAACTTCTCAAATCCTTTATTGGGAATAATAGATCTTCAGATGCTCGACGTTTGATAAATAAGGCAAGGGCTACCCATCCATGTCCTCAATTCAATATGTGCCTGGTCACGTCGTGCCTTTTACCCTATAAGGTCCTTCCCGGCTCGGTCCCAATGTCCCCGAGCTGGGCTCTTTGGTGCTCTAGAAGGTTTCGCGAAGGACCAAGTCCCCCACTCGGAATCGGCGTACTTTGACTCTTAAGTTGTAGAACTGAGCAGTCCTCTATTGATAAGGGGAAATCTTCAACTATGCTCTCCCTCTTTTTCCTCGAGGAGATCTAGGCTCAGATCCATCTGCTCATTATTTTGAATTTCATCGAACGATTTGATATGCGCGGTTGGAATACTAACTTCGAATGGTACCACGACTTCTGCACCAAAGGCTAGGGACAATGGAATCTTTCCAGTTGAAGTTTAAGCAGTTGTTCGGTACGCCCAGAGGACATGTGACAATTCCTCAGCCCAAACACCCTTGGACTTTTCAAGTTTGGTCTTGAGATAATTTTTATGATCTTATTGACAGCTTCTACTTGCCCATTGGCCTGGGGATGCCGAGGTGATGAGAAAGCATTATGGATACCAAGTCTTTTGCAGAGTCCTCGAAAACACACCTTGTAGAACTGTTTGGCATTGTCGGTAATGACTGTGTGGGGGGATGTTACATCTGCAGATGATGTTCTTACAGACGAAGTCAGTGATCTTCTGCTCGATTATTTTACCAGTGGCTCAGCTACAACAACAAACCTGGTTTAAGCTTTGCCCATAGGTAGGGGTTTTATGATATCAATACCCCACTAGGCGAATGGCCAGGAGCCAATCTCAAGTTCAGCTGCTCGGATGGCTTTCAAGGTATTACGGTGAATCGTTAGAACTGATCACATTTCCTCGAATACTACTTGGCATCCTCATGGATGGTCGACCAATATTACCCATGTCGAATCACTTTGTGGGCCGGTGCTCTTCCACCCGAGTGGTTACCACAAATACCTTCGCGGATCTCCCTCATAATATATTCGGTCTCGTCGGGTCGGAGGTGTTAAGGGTTAAATATTACATATTATCCCTCATTTTTATCTTGGTTTTATGAACATGAAAATACTTAATGTTATATTTTATTCATGTTTGTGTTGTAAGGTGAATTTAAGAGCTTGGATTGAAAAGACTATTAAAAGCATAGATTTGATGCTCAAGAATCACCAAGGCAATGGATGGATCTTAGAAGACCAAGATTGAAGAATTCACATGCCAAAGATACAAGAAAACTAAGTGAGGAATGAAGAGAATCAAATATTTGAAGTGAAGAAAAGAAATCCTAAAATCGTCCTGAAAAAAGTATATTTTAAAATTCTAGATCATTTTGTGAAATTGCGCAGAGTGAAGTCTATTTTGAAAAACTGTGCAGAGTGCAATCTATTTTAACAAACTGCGTAAATTTGAGGTGGTTTCTAGAGTTTTCCAACTATGTGCAAAAGTTGGAGTTCCACAACTATAAATAGGACTCCCTAGGATATTTCTGGGCATCTTTTACGGTTTAAGGAGTAGAGCAAAAGGGTGGAGAAGCTGTCGCCAAGAGTTTTTCTTATTCTTCCTTAGTTGTTTTCATAGTTTTTTAAAGAGACTTTGATCCAATTATGTCTATGGTTGGCTAAACCTTTTAGCTATGGCTAAGAGGTGAAGCTTGCAGTATGATGGGATGTTTCTATTGCTTTGATTCATGTTTGTGTTGAACTCCATGGATTCTAATTTGATATTTAAGGAATACTTTCAGTTTTTAATGGTTTATTGTAACTCAAATTACAGTAGGTCTGTAATAGCTTTGAGTATCTTCTTTTCCTGATTTGAGATTGTGAAATTAGTAAGTCTTGTTGTTCACCATCGTCCCTTAGGCATGGTAGGGTGATGGAATCCTTCCTAATCTTTGCAATTCTCCTTCTTTGAGATTATGGGATTGGTAAATCTTGTTGTTTGTTATTGTCTCTTGGGCATGGTTTGGTGATGGAATCCCTGCCAATTATCATAGTTCTCCTTCAATGAGAATTAGGTCAATGGAAGTTCATATTTGGTTTTATTGATATATTTTTCAATTAGATAGGATAAGACTCCAATTCTAATTATGTTACTAGAATCAAGTAAGAGGGCTCCCTGTTCACTACAAGTAGATCCTTGACACCCTATTTCCACCTTTAAATTCTTAGTTTTAATTACCGTATTTGCAATTACTCTCTAAATACTTTAGAATTAGTTTCATCTTCTAGTTCTACTTCTAGTTAATTTCAGAAACGTACAAGTTTTAGTCCCTGTGGATTCGACCTCGGTCTTACCGAGATTATTACTACATTGTAACCCTACACTTGGGGTTGTGAACAAGTTTTTAGCGCCGTTGTCGGGTATTGACAGTTGTGTTTTCTGGATTTGATTAGTTTTAGAATTAGGTTAAGATTAAGATTTTTCTACTTTCTATTTTTAGGTTAGGATTTTTTTAGAATTATTTTAGAAACTAACTTAGCTTTCTATTTCTAGGTTTAGAAACTTTCCTTTTTGTTTTTAGAAACTAATTTAGTTTCTAATTCTATGATAGAAACTTTCCTAATTTGTTTTTTGAAACTAATTTTTGTTTTTTAGAAACTTTCCTAATCCGTTTTTTGAAACTAATTTCCTTTCATTTTTCTGTTTTTAGAAACTAACTTACTTTTTATTTTTAGAAACTTTCATTTTTCTTTTTCTAGAAACTAGGTTGCTTTCTTATTTCTTTTTTAGAAACTAATTCACTTTCCTTTTTATTTTGTAGGATCCCAAAATAGAAACTTCTAATTTGGTTACTTCTTTCTAAATCTCTTTCTTTCTATTTTCAGATTTAGAAACTTTCCTAATTTGTTTTTAGAAACTAACTTTTCTTTCTATTTCCAGATTTGGAAACTTTCTTAATTTTTTTTATATAGAAACTAACTTTTCTTTCTATTTCTAAATTTAGAAACTTTCCTAATTTATTTTTAGAAACTAACTTTTCTTTCTATTTCTAAATTTAGAAACTTTCCTAATTTGTTTTTAGGACTAACTTTTTGTTTTGTTTTTTAGTTAGGGTTTTTTCTGATTTATTTTTAGAAACTAACTGAGTTTTCTGTTTTGTAAAATCTTAACATAGAAATCTCCAATCTGGTAACCTCTTTCTAATTTCCTCTCTATTTCTTATTGTTTTAGTTTTTTTTCTTCCTAGGTTAGGTTAGATTAGAAACTGAGGGTTGTGAGTGTTTCATGCCCAAGTGGGTCCGTGATAACACTCAACATCTCTTGAGTGAAGGAGGACTAGTTAAAGGATTGCCTATCATCACAAGATTAGACATCCCTTGAGATCCTTTAAGTTAGTAGAAGTTATGACTGCAAATCCACCTCAACTTTGAGTTGAGGAAGCTCAGGATGAGAATGAGGTGCATCATGCACTCCTGCCTCATACTCTACAAGATTATTTATAACCGGCGGGGTGATCACACCATCTTACATTATTTTTCCAGAGAATCCATGACATATGAATATCAAGTCAGGAGTGATCCAACTCCTTCCAAAATTCTATGGACTTGAATATGAAAAATCCATATCTACACTTGAAAGAATTTGATGAGATAATAACCACTCTATACTTTCCTAATGTGTCTGAGGACATGGTTAGGCGGAAACTCTTTCCCTTCTCCTTAAAAGAAAAGGCTAAGATGTGGTTGCACTCCATACATCCACGATCGATTGGTAGATGGAACGACATGACAAGGGAGTTCACTAAGAAAATTTTCCCATATCATAAAACGAACACCCTCAAAAAGTCGATCATGAACTTCGCCCAAATGGAAGATGAAACATTCTTCCAATGTTGGGAGCGGTTCAAGGATCTTGTCAATTCATGCCCACAACACGGTTTTGAAATGTGGTGCATTACAAATTTCTTCTATGATGGACTGACATCTTCCATGCATCAATTGGTCGAGACGATGTGCAATGGGGAATTCATGAACAAATATGTCAATGATGTATGGGATTATTTAGACAGACTTGCTGAAAACGTTCAATCATGGGACATCTCTCCAAAACCCACCACTTCTAACCCTACTCAATCAAAGGAAAGGGGAGGAATGTATGCTTTAAAAGAAGAATATGACTTGAGTGCAAGGGTGGCCAATCTCACAAGAAGAGTCGAGGCCATGGAAGTTCAGAAGGATAAAGCTAAGGAAGTAGTTTGCGGTATTTACGCTTGCAACATACATACAACTAAAAATTGTCCAACAATACTTGCTTTCCAAGAAATTCTAAATGAGCAGTCAAATGCCATGAACAACTACCAAAGACCTTTCAGTGGACCTACCTCAAATACATACAACTCCAGCTAGAGGAATGGACAAACTGCTATTCCTTAAGGATTCCTTAACCAATTCCTGAATCAAGGGAACCTTCAAGAGAATCCGGTCTTAAAACACCTTCAAAATCAAGAGCTTTTCAATCAGAGTATATTGTAAGCCATTCAAGACCTTTCAAAGGCCATACAAGGGTGTGAGACAAAAAATTTTATTGGGGAGAAAAAGATCTTTCAGGACCAACCTCTCCCCAACCCTAAACCGCAATACGAAAATAGTGACTCAAGCTCTTCAAATCAATATGTGGAACAATCTAAGTCTATCACCACTCTTAGGAGTGGTAAAATAATTGACAAATCTATTCTGGTAAAGAATCAAAATTCTAAGGGCCCGGAAGAAGACACGGATGATAGATCTAGCATTGCCCCACATGGGTTAGAATCAGAACCTCAAGGTATGCCGATCGCTCCATTCCCTCAGCGGTTGATTGCACCAAAACCTCTATCAAACTCTTAGGATATTCTAGAGGTGCTTAAACAAGTAAAGGTCAACATCCCTCTATTGGAAGCCATTAAACAAATCCCTTCATACGCCAAATTTCTGAAAAATCTATGCACTACCAAGAGACGGTAGACTATTTAACAGAGAATTTTTATGACAAAAAAAGTCCGCCATCCTTAAGCAAGATGTGCCACAAAAGAACAAAGACCACGATAGCCCAACCATCACTTGTGTAATTGGGAACTACCGAATCGAGCACGCACTTCTTGACTTGGGAGCGAGTGTTAATCTGATTCCTTACTCAATTTACGAACAACTGGGCTTAGGTGAATTAAAACCCACCCGGACCACATTACAACTTGTCGATCGATCAGTTCGTGTACCGAGAGGGATCATTGAGGATATGTTGGTCCAGGTTGACAAATTCTACTATCCAGTTGATTTTATTATCGTAGATACTCAACCCATCATGGACGTGAGCACTAAGATTCTTGTCATTCTTGGCCACCCATTCCTTGATACATTAAATGCAATCATTAATTGAGGAATGGAGTTATGAGTTTATCTTTCGAAAATATGACATTGGAGCTTAATATCTTTTTGATATGAGCAAACAGGCAGAGGATGATGATGAGGCCCACGACATTAACATGATTAACTCGTTCATGGAAGATAGAGCGCTTCTGACTCTATACTCCGACCCTCTTGAGACGTGTTTGGCCTACTCCCCTGATTTGGATGATGAGACGATTAGGAAAATGGATGTCATGCTTGAAACTGCGCTGGTACTTGAAGTTAACCGGTGGCGGTCACAATTCAAAGATTTTCCCTAAACTGATGTAATGCCTCTACCGTCTAGCTTCAAGATTCCAAAGCTTGACCTAAAACCTTTGCCCGCTGATCTTGAACATGTTTATTTAGGTCAAGAAGAGACATACCCGGTGGTGATTTCATCCCACCTTGAGAAAAAATAGGAGAGTATGCTCATTTTTACTCTCAAAAAAGATAAAGGAGTTATTGGGCATATCATCACAAATCTCGATGTGGTGAATGAACTCCTTTCAACTGAATGTTTTGACTCTCTAGAAGATTGCTTGGCACACTTTGAAGATTCAAATGATCCCATGATACAAAATATGGTGAATGCCTTGTGAGACAATACCTCGGTAGTTGATACTGACCGAGAGAACCCTTACTTTGAAGAACCTCCTTCCACAGATCTTGAATGTTTACCATCAAAGGAGGAGCTGAAAATTGAACCTAAGTCTGAAACTTTGGAATGTGCTGAGGTTGCATCACCTACTGAGAATTTTTCTGAATTTCACTTACTTGTAGTCTCTGATTCACCATATTGCTCTAACTTTGAAAATTTGTCTGTCATAGGTGAATCATATGTACTTTGGACACCTCAGGAGATTAACAGGAAACTTTATGCTGAGGTCCACAAACTTCTCTAGAAAATCATGCTCTAGGGCATCTAAGCCTGTTGTAAAAAGGGCTTTTGGATGATCTTGTTACGAAATCTACTGAGAAATTTATCAAGATACTAGCCGGAGGAGGAACCTTACGGCATGACAAAGTAGTTTCCCCTGTTTTCCTGGTTAGGTTTACTGCTTTCAAAGAATTTAAGATTAGGATAGTTTGCTTTCTACTGTTTTAAGATAGTTTGCTTTCCGTTGTTCAGGATAGTTTGCTTATTGTTTGTTGAGTCGTTTGTGCTAACCCATCTTCACACTGAGATCATTGGAAAAGCCTCAAAAATTCCTTTTTCAAGTATTATCTTTCCATCACTTCCATTTTCTTTTCATTGCCTCTTTTGCATTACATGTTTATTTCTTTTACATTGAGGACAATGTAGATTTTAGGCTGGGGGTGTGGATTAGACAAACTAATTGGTGTTTTCTTAGTCTTTGAGCAAAAATTGCGGAAAATTGAAATTTTTTTGAAAAATTAGAATTACAAGATGCTTAATGTTGATGCCTCATGTCTCTTGGAGTTTAGTCACTTAGGAGATCTCAAAATTAAGTTAAGTCATTAATCCTCGATTAGAAGTTTTAAACATTGATTGAGTCATGATCTCACATGTCACATACACCTTACACAGTAAAGTGTCAATTTGATATTGAATTATTAACTTGATTATTATTATGCATGGAAGGAACTAACCTGGGGAATTTGTCCATCATGTTCAATAAGAAGAATTGAAAAGAAAGAAAAAGAAAATACCCAACTAAAAAAATAGTTATCGTCGAAAAGGGTTACCTATTAAAGATCTTTAAAAAGGTTGATATAGTGTGAAAGCCATCGACGAAAAAATAAAAAGCTAGAGGAATAAAAAAGGGAATTAAAAGATGAACTATAAGACAAGTTTCGGTTTAGATTTTGGTTATCCTGAATACTCTTTTAACTATCAATGTTATCATGAAAGTGAAGAACTGAACCTTAGATTGTGATAAGTCTAGATTTCACTATACACCCATGGGACTCAATGTTTGGAATTGTTCTAATTGGAAGATTAATGCTTTGAACTTTATTATGAAACTTACCGAGTGCTAGAGTTTAAGAGAAGGTAATGCACAACATTGATGTATTTTAGAATTCTATTATCTGATTATTTTTTTAAAACTACTTGAGCTTATAGAAATTATCCAATGGTTCTCGAAATATTTTTCGCATACTTTGCTCAGGACTAGCAAAATGCTGGTTCGGAATTATGTTGAGGGTCAAATATTGCAAATTACTCCCTATTTATATCTTAGTTTTATGAACATGATAATGTTTAATATTCTATTTCACTCATGTTTGTATTGCAACGTGAATTTAAGAGCTTGGATTGAAAATGGTACTAAAATCATGGATTTGATGCTCAAAAATCACCAAAGCAAGGGATGGATCTTAGGAGACCAAGATTGAAGAATTCACATATCAAAGATACAAGAAAACCAAGTGAGGAATGAAGAGAATCAAAGATTTGAAGTGAAAAAAGGAATCCTGAAATCGTACTGAAAAAAATATATTCTGAAACTCTGTGTCATTTTGTGAAATTGCGCAGAGTGAAGTCTATTTTGGAAAACTACATAGAGTGAAGTCTATTTTAGCAAACTGCATAAATTTAAGGCGGTTTCTAGAGTTTTCCAACTAGGTGTGAAAGTTGGAGTTCCACAACTATAAATAGGACTCCCTAGGATGTTCCTAGGCATCTTCTAGGGTTTAAGGAGTGGAGCAAAAGGGTGGAAAAGCCGTCACCAAGAGTTTTTCTTCTTCTTTCTTAGTTGTTTTCATATTTTTCTTAAGAGACTTTGGTCCAATCATGTCTATGGTTGGCTAAACCTCTAAGCTAGGGCTAAGAGGTGAAGCTTGTAGCATGATGGGATGTTTCTATTGCTTTGATTCATGTTTATGTTGAACTCCATAGATTCTAATTTGATATTTAAGGAATAATTTTAGTTTTTAATGGTTTATTGTGACTCAAATTACAGGAGAACTGCAATAACTTTGAGTATCTTCTTTTTCTGATTTGAGATTATGAAATTAGTAAGTCTTGTTGTTCACCATCGTCCCTTGGGCATGGTAGGGTGATGGAATCCTTCCTAATCTTCACAATTCTTCTGCTTTGAGATTATGGGATTGGTAAATCCTATTGTTTGCCATTGTCTCTTAGGCATGGCTTGGTGATGGAATCCCTGCCAATTATCATAGTTCTCCTTCATTGAGAATTAGGTCGATGGAAGTTCAAATTTGATTTTATTGATATATTTTCCAATTTGATAGGAAAGGACTCCAATTCTAATTTGTTACTTGAATTAAGTAAGAGGGCTCCCTGATCACTATAAGTGGATCCTTAGCACCCTGGTTCCCACCTTTAAATTCTTACTTTTAATTACTCTATTCACAATTACTCTATCAAATACTTCAAAATTAGTTTCACATCTTCTTCTAGTTCTACTTCTAGTTAATTTCAGAAACATATAAGTTTCCGTCCCTGTGGATTCGACCTCGGTCTTACCGAGATTATTACTACATTGTGACCCTACACTTGGGGTTGTGAATAGGAGGAGCCTAAGGTATGGTAGGAAAAGTCCCCTTTTGTAAAGGACGTACCCTACCATGATGTATCGAGCTGCCCGGTTTCGAACTCTTCATGCTTGGAGCTTGTCATTGGGAAGTTTGTTCTGCTGCAGGTTGCTCATGATCAGGTCCATCCAGCTTGACGTCGGAGTGATAGGAAGTGCTTCCTTCGATCTATCAGGAAGTTTTTTGCTAAGAATTTTATCAGGATTATTTTGGCGATGTCGCCGTCAGCTGCCGTGGCCAGCTTTACCAGAGCATCTTCTTGGGAATTTTCTGCTCTGGGGACCAAGGTGACTTCACACTTGCTGATAAGCTCTTTCACCTTCTGCAGGTAGGCGATCATTTTCTCCCCCTTGGCCTAGTACTCGGCAACAACTTAGTTGACGATGAATTAGAAATCGTTGTGGTGACTCGGGGTTGGTATACGATGTCGAACTCATCGATCTCAATCGCCCACTTCATCAGTCTCTCCGACATCTTGGGATTCTAGAGCACTTGGTGGAGGGGCAAATTGGTTGGGACCATGATGGTGTGGGTCTGGAAGTAGGTGCAGAGACGTCACGATGAGATGATTAAGGCCAGAATGAGCTTGTCAATATCAGGATATCTAGTCTCAACTTGGACCAACGCCTAACTGACGTAACACATGAGAATTTTCTTGCCTTCAACCTCTCGCATTAGGGCCAAGCTAACCGTTGTGACTGAAACAGCCAAGTAGAGTAGCAATGGCTCTACCTATTCGGGTTTGGAGAGTAGCGGGGGTGACCCCATGTATTGCTTGAGTCATTGAAAAGCTTGTTCACAATCATCATCCCACTTCAGCTTCATCTTACCTTTTAGTTGTCGGAAGAATGGCAGGCAACTTGTTAGTAGCTCCATAGAAAAATCTGCTAAGGGTTGTAATTACGCCTGTAAGGCACTGGATTTCTTTTGTATTTTTAGGCGAGCTCATGTTCAACAGTGTCTGGATCTTGTTGGGATTTGCCTCAATTCCCCTTTAGTTGCCAAGAAACTGATGAACTTTCCTGAGCACACCTCAAAGGCGCATTTGTTCGAGTTCAACCTCATCTGGTACTTCTTCGAGATTAGCCATGTGGTCTACCGATCTGGTGCTCTTAACCAGCATGTCGTCGATGTATACTTCCATAAAGCGTCTGATCTGCTTAGTGAACATCTTGTTGACAAGGCGTTGATTCGTTGCTCCAGCACTTTTTAGCACGAAAGGCATGACCTTATAGCAGTAGAGCCCTTTGTCGGTGATGGAGGTTGTTTTATGCTTGTCGTGTTCATGCATGGCTATGTAGTTATAGCCTTAGTAGGTGTCCATAAAGCTGAGGAGTCCGTGCTCGGCTGTATTATCGACCAGTTGGTCGATCCTTGGGAGAGGGAAACTGTCTTTCAGGCACGCTTTATTTAAGTTCGTGTAGTCAACACATACTCGCCATTTTTCATTTGATTCTTTACTAGCACGACATTTGTTATCCAGTCAGGATAGTAGATCTCTTAAATGAACCCGACCTCAAGACGCTTGCCGACCTCTTCATCGATGATTGCATATCGATTTGGTTCGAACACTCGTCGTTTTTGTCTCACTGGTCGGTGATCGGGATCGACATTCAATCCATGAACCATTACCTCTAGGTTAATGCTGGGAATGTCCTGGTGGGACCATGCGAAGACGTCGGCGTGCCACTTCAGTAAGCTAATAATCTCATCTTGTTGATTTGGGGCTCACAACAAGCCAACTTGAATCGTACAGGTCAGGTTGGTCTCGTAGATGGGTACAACCACCAGGTCTTCCACAGGAGTCCCTCTCTCGACTGATTGTCCTTGGAGGTCCAGAGAGGTGATGGCCATTGTTTGTTGTTGCGCGTTCACCCTAAGCATTGTTGAGTAGCATTGTCGAGCCTCATGTTGATCGCCTCTGACCTAACCGATGCCATGCTCGGTCGGGAACTTCAATGCGAGGTGGTATGTAGATACCGCTGCCCTCATGACATTAAGGGATGGTCGTCCCAATATTATGTTGTGGATAGAGGGGCAGTCAATTACTAGGAAGTCGATCATCACGGTGGTCTAGTTGTGACCCTCTCTTGCTGTCATGGGAAGCAATATACTTCCTTCGGAAGTGATTCTTTCTCCGACAAACCCAAGCAAGGGAGTGCAGACAGGGCGTAGCCTGGACCTCCCAATTCCCATCTTATCAAAGGCGGCGGCAAAGAGGATGTCAGCCGAGCTGTCAGTGTCCACCAGAATGCGATGCACCTTCTGATTGGCCACGGTCATGGTTACCACCAAGGCCTCATCGTGTGGGTGGTGGATTCCTCGGGCGTCTTCTTCAGTGAAGGTATAACACCCTAGTTCTCAAAACCCGAGGATAGTCGCTCCTCATTGAGATCTGAGTATTACATTATAAAATGGACCATCATACATCTAATTAACAGTAGATTTCATAACATAAAGTAAAACAGCCACTGTATAAACTAAGAATATCAAGAGTAATAACAAAGAAGTTTAATACAAGTAAATGGAAGCAAAGTGAAATCCCTCAGCAGGGGATTTTAACCACAATCCTCAAATATAAGCAAAATATAGAGTCTGAAATATAAAAGCAAGTAAATCTTAAAATTTTAGTGGAGCTCCAACGGCTCAATTACATTCACATAGAGTACTTCCTCGCCAAACTCCACCTCAGCCACCTCTGGGATCTCGTCATAGGGGTCTCCACTTATCATCAAGCCTACATCTATTTGGTGCAACCGCACGATTGGGTGAGTGAAAACTCAGTGGAAATTTTTCGCAAGGATTCATGCATACTATGTCATTCCAAAGCAGTTTAAACCAAACATAATAAATCATAACGAGGATAATGTGAATTTAAATGTAAATGTATGGAGTATGAATGTATGCTCAAGTCACAGATCTGGGGATGCACATCCCGCTGTCAAAATAAAGGGTCACCTAAGGAGAACTAGTCACCAAAAAAAATACTCATAGATACACCCAAGGAGAACTAGTCACCCGCAAAATACTCTTAAGTACGCCCAAGGAGAACTAGCCGCTCGAAAGAGACCATGTAGGTGAGTGCGCCCAAGGATATCTCCTGAAAAATACACGGGGTACGCCCGAGGAGTGTCCAATCCTAGAAAAGCCTCATGTAAAGATGAGCACCCAAAGTGACCCAAATGCACAGGTTCTGTGAGTTAAATTAAAGTGTTGGAACTTTCAGTAAATCAAACAGAGTGTAGCTTACATTGAGCACTCGAAAAAGCTCATATGTCATGCATGAATGTCATGTACCATGATGCTCATGCACATTCCATAGGATTAACAAGATTATTCTCATAAGCATGAGCAAGACTTGTAGTCCTTTAATAGGATATCTCGCATTCAAATATGAGCTCAATATAAATTCATTTACTTTCCCAAGGTCCAAAGGAGGGCCTAAATATGACATTTCAAACATATTAGGATAATAATAGGATTTCTACACATCTTACGAAAAGAGATATCCCACTCCTAGTATTCATTGTGCACCTTATGAGGTAGAAGGATTATAGGCGTCATGATTCTTTTATGTACAAAATTGAGCAAGTACTAGGATAACATAAAGAATGTAGTTCTAAATCATAGTTACTTAGTTATTAATCATAGGGCTTGAGTAGGTTAACGAAATAACTCATATTCACCACATCCAAATAGGAACTAGAAGACCAAGTTCTTATTTGTAACATTCTAAGACTTCATTAGTTTCAATTTATAACTATCTAGCATATATAAGGAGTTAATGGAGTAAACCCATCATGGAAACAAAATTATCACTTCCTAGTGCAACTAGTAGAAATATGCATGTACATAAACAATTCCAATTATGACATGGTGATCTTAAAGCAATTCTCATAAGATATGTTAAGGTAACATAATTTGAGGCATTCCTACATGCTTATCAACATCAATTCAAGACTAAGGGAACCACAATCAATATTTTCACAATTACAATGTCTTAGGCTTAAATTATCTTAGAATTCATTGAAATGAGGAAGCCAAGTGGGATATCCCTCACCTTGGTTGGGTGTTGTTCCTTATCTGGATTTTCTTATAAGGTGAGTTCAAGAGTCTTATTTTTGGATTTGGTTGAAGGGAGAGTATTCCTTAAGGTAAACAATTATAGGTAGTACCTGCATGAGCTGTTACAAGCCTCAGTGAGTCACTACTGAGTCGACTCAGCTGGGATTTCCAAACAATAGGCTGAATGAGTTAGAGTTTAGGATATTACTTGCTGTAGCACAAAAATCTCTTGTTTCCTCGTTCTAATGAGGCTTCCCAAGATCTCCTTAGATGATCCCTGAGTAGGGTTTATGGATAGGTTAGATTTGACTCAGTTAGATAACCGAACGAGTCGACTCACCCTTGGGTTGAGAGTAATGTCATAGAAGGTAGTAGGGGTTTTGGTTTCATACCTTAGTAGGTGGCCGTTTTTATATTAATGGAAGAGGATGAGTGGGGATTGCTTGATCCGAGTTCGTCCTGGTCAGGGAACTCGCTCTCAGACGTGATCTAGTCGGTCAAGATGTGTTCTAGCAAGTTTGGAGCAAAGTAGGCCTGGATAGAAGTTCGGTCCTTAGTGTGAATGGGGTAGCTGGTGTGAGTAAGCTCTCTTCAAATTCGATCTAACCAGGGAGCTTATCACAATGATCGACCGAGTTAACCTCCATTCGAGTTCGATTCTGAACTCAGCTGGGATAGCGACCTGGTTGCAATGAAGTAGAGGTCTTATGGAGGATTCTGTTGGAAGACTTCCTGATTCAGTCAGAGTGGTGGCGCCTTGGCGACTCAGTTGGATATCACGACGACTCGAATCAGCCACGCCATGATTTGGTCATTGTGTGGCATGTGATGGCAGTTGGAAAGCTTGGATTCATTGAGCCTTGGTGTTGGCATGGTGTAGAGGAGTCCTTGCTCCTCCTAACCCCTTCTCTTTAGCAAGTGGGTAGGTAGAGGTGGGCATGTTGGACCCGATCCGATGGATCCGACCCGATCTAACCTAACTCGATACCATTTCGAACAGAACCAACGGCCTTGATCGGCCTTGATCGAGTCTGTCCATCCAGATCCGATCATTTTTCGGGTCGGGTTCGGATAATGGTGTATCCAGACAGAATCGATCCAAAAATCCGGACCGAAAGGGTCTGAACTGACCCAACCAGACCCGACCCGGGATGTAAATCTCTCTATTTTGTAAAAGTTTTACTGCCAAAAAACCCCGCCCAATGTACACCTAAGCCCCCCAACTCAATCTCTCTCTATCTCTCTCTATATCTGTTTATCTCTCTCAATTCTATCTCTCTCTATCTCTCTCTCTCTCTATATCTGTCTCTCCTTTTTTGTTAGGGCTTCTATTTCTCCCCCAAACCGCAGACATCAATCCCCACATGCAAATCTTTGTCTGTCTGTGATCGACGATCTCGATTTATCTCGGGGCTTCAATTCCTGTGAACTCCGCATCAGATCCTGAGATAGGGCATCTCGTCCATGGGTTTCTTCATGACGACCCTGATCTTAATCTTGACCAGCATCGTTATTGCTCTTTTTGTCAAGCTGTGCCGCAACAAGGACCCTTCCATCAATCTGTATGTCGACTGCCTCTCTCCAATTTCATTTTATTTCATTTCATTTTGATTTTTTGAATGCCGAATGCATGAAAAATGACGATTGGCTGCATCTAGTTGGTAATATTTGTTTAATCGGTGCTATTTGGACCCCACCATGATTTATGTGTTTTATCTACGCCATCCATCCATTTTGAAAGATAATTTTAGGGCTTTATCCCAAAAATGAGGTAGATCTAAATCTCAGTTGGACCACACCATGGAAAAAGTAGTGATTGAATTTCCACCATTAAAAAATCTTAGGGCCCATTTTAATGGTTATTTGACATCTAGCCTGTAGATTATGTCATACAGACTTGGGTGAAGGGAAAAAATATATTTCAACTTGATCCAAAACTTTCGTGGCCCCAAGAAGTTTTTAATTGTGGGAGTTCAATCAACATTGTGCAGTCCACTTGAGATCTGGATCAAACTAATTTTTGGGTTCATATCATAAAATGATCTGGAAGAATGGGTGGACGGAATGGATGAAACACATACATCATTAAAAGTGGAAAAACAAACGGTCTACATGTGCACCTATCCCCCAACAGATGATCGGACGGTCATGGTTCCCGCACGTGGCATGCAAAGAGTGGGGGAGGCCAGATGAACAGCTCAGATGTCGCACTTGTGACGGGGGAGCGAAGTAGGAAGAGAATGTCTACTTAAGCAATTAATGTAACCATTAATTAATCAACGGCTCAGATGTCTACTCATAGGGGGGTACTTGTCTCGATGGCCACCGACGAAGCGGATTGCGTACTGGGTAACTCAGTACCCTAAGCGTACTGAGTAAATTCTGTGGGGTCCACCATAATTTATGTATTTTATCTACTCCATCCATCCATTTTACCAGATAATTTTAGGCCTTTAGCAAAAAAGTGAAGTATATATAAACCTCAAGTTGATCACACCACAGGAAACAGTGTGAATTGAACATCTACCGTTGAAAATTTCTCGGGAGCCACAGAAGTGTTGGAACAAGTTTTTTTTCCCTTAATCTATGTCTGTGTGATCGTATGAATAGGTTTGATGAGAAATAAACATCACTATGGGCCCTAAAAATTTTTCAACGGTGGAATTCATATTCCAACTATTTCCTATGGTATGGTCCACTTGTTCCTTGGGTATGATTAAATTTTTGGCTCAACCATTAAAATAAGATGGAAAAACCGATGGACGGCGTGGATAGACCACATACATTCACGGTGGGCCACACAGAGTTTATTCAGTACGATCTAAGTAACTCAGTACGCAATCCGATTTCGGCCACTGAATCCATGCATTAACTAACAGGTGTAATCTCATTATGTGATCTCTTCTACAACTTCACCCGTTCTCTCTCCCCAACAGCCGCCCTGAGGTTTCGTTTTATACATCTCGACTGATTATAATTATATGTCGCAAGTTTTGATATTTCAATTTTCACGCATATTTCCAGTATCCGAATCATTTATACGATGTTACTCATATTGCAAGGATGAGCCGCAAGAAACAAAAAATTTACATTGGAACATTTCGACCTTAGACTGTTTCTCTTTTCATTTGAACATGGATGATATCTTTAGTTATTTATTTATTTTTTAAATGGATATATCTCATAACGAGTTATTCCTATCTTTTAAATGGTTCGGATCATTGAAGATGATATCTATTCAACAGATAAAGTCTCGAAGTTTCCTGCCATAGTACATCAGGATGGATCCTAGCACAGGGATTATATGATACTTAAGCAGAGTACATCGCTTGATACGCAGACGCTGAAAAATAGCGTACATCGCAGACTCATAGTCTAAAACTCAGATCGGCTGAGCAATCTTAACCTCTGATTCTCTGATAGTTAGTTGACATAGAGCCTTGGATTAATTTTTAACCGTAAAATTAAATATGGAACAAGAACATTTTCAAATCATCCAGTAATAATAAATTTTCCTCCGTGGGACATCTAAACTAGGACCCATAATATGAACGGACTGATTTGATTTACTGTATGTCAGGTATGCACCGAACCGTGCCGTGCCCAATCCGATCCGACTCAATTTTCCTGACTAAGTGGGACTCAGATCGAATCAGGCCATATACAATTCAGAACGGTTCAGTCAGGTGACCCAGACTCGGTCCTAAAACGGATCGAGTTCGGGTCATGCCAGTGAGATTTCGGATAGGATCGAGTTGGACCCAATCCGGTCTGACTCGGTCTGATGCCCAAGTCTATGGGTAGGTCAGGGACCGGCCCCTGACTCGAAATCACTCGACGAGTTGAGTAGAGTTGCGACCCTAGTTCGCAACTCGCTTCAATGGCCGCCCATCTCACTCTCTCGCTTTCTCTCTCTATCTCTTTCTTCTCTTTCTTCTTCCTCTTCCTTCTGCTTCTTCTTCCTCATTTCTTCTTTTTGCTAGGAGAACTGCAAAGGCGCTGGACTCAGCCCGATTCGAACCGAGTCTACTAGCTCAGTGCAGTAGGGAGAACGGCGCCTTTCTTCTCTCTCTATCTTTCCATTTTTTGAAAGAATGCCCTAAAAGGACACCTTTTATAAGGCTCTATTAACCTTGTTCTAGAGAATTCAGAGTAACTAATCAAAGGATTAGTTATGCCCAGCAGCGAACTCGGTGATTGAATCATGTTTGTTGATCAAATAAGGGAGGTCCGATTTCATGGTAGTGATCAGACAAGATGGATGGGCTTCTGGTCCCCCGGTCCATTGGATGAACGTCTCTGATGTGGAAATAGGGTCCATACGCTGATGGTGTGGTTTTCGGTCAAATCGAGGAAGATGACCACCCTATTCATGGCGGATTCTCTATGGACGATGGATCTGGTGATCTGATATGTATGTGAGGTTTTGATTTGCCCAATGATCACAGTGGGTCCCTCATCTTGGACATATGAGATTAAAATCTCGATGGCTCGTGAGATTTGTGTTGCGGCTGCTATTTCTCGCGAGAACTCCAATCCAATTGAGATGGTATCGCTGATTGCCCTAGAATGGGTGCTCCAGATGTGTAAGAACAGCTTCAAAAAGCTTTTAGACACTCACGATCAGTCCTTGCTTTATAACAGAAAGATTCTTTCTGCCAGCTCATCCGGCTTTTGAAAGCTACCGCACGCAGCACTACTTGCGTTAGGTGTGGTGAGTACACACGTGCCCATCTTCATACGTAGAAACTTAGGGTGTGGTCGGATCTTCCGTCCTGACATGATGGACGGCCTGGATTTCAAAGACGTGTTTCAAATGGTCCTTGGTGTGATATCAGACGGACAACCTCGTTTGAATTCGAGCGTGGCGGGAAAATCGGCCGAAATCAGAGATTTCTTTGGTTTTTATCGGTCAAACCCGATTTGACCGATTCTACGGTCCCATGTATTGAGGGTGTACAAATCCACGCACAGGCACGGGTTCAAAATCAGGGTACACGCGATGGTCGGTATGATCTGAACCGTCCGTTTAACTTGTAAGTTTACTAAATTGTCTTTGGTTAAAGATCAGCCGGATCTAAGGTCTAGACAAGCCACACTAAGTGATTTGAGTGTTTTTCCATGGTTGAATTTGTTCCAAGTCTGATTCACACTGGAGTACAAGATTTTTGCAATTATTTTAAAGGATAATTAGTAGTGGATTCAATGGTCCAATAACTTGATTATGATGGTCAATGTTGATTTCTATATCGAGGGGTGTGAGCCTAACAATGGATGGATTTAGTGATCTATGTCACCAATTTCCATGACGATTGCATTCATTCAGGAGTACCTATAGTATGAAATTATTGATTTTAAACAGTGATGTTAAGTGATCCAATAGTTGGATGGCTTGATTATCGGCAGTAGAGTTTTCTAGTTCGATTTGAGCTAGAATTTGTAGCTGATTATCAGGTTTACTTAAAATGTTCAGGTGATGATTGAGTGTGGATTATAAATCTTAGTGATAGCGGCCTAATGAATAGCGGGTTCGATGATCAAGGTTTTTCTATTGACGATGGATGGTTCATTCTACTTATCAAGAAGATCGAGATCCTAGAGGATGTGCTAGTCTTACTTGAGATTCAGTGGAGGGATGGTTCAATCTATGGATGACAACTATACTTGACGGTTGAATCATCGTTATTGATTTAATCTTAGGTTGAAAGGTCAAGGGTCAACTCGAAGTACCTTGCAGATACGTTGTGGCTGTCATAGTCTAAATTTAATGGTCAAGATGGATAAATTGAGGATAGTTGGATGGAGGTGTGTTGTGTAAATTACATGTGTTCTCACACATGTATAAAGTTATTTAGATTTCTATAGTAACACCCGAGTATAGAAAATACGGCAGAAGGTCAAGCTGCAAGGGCTCAATTTTTGCTCTTTTACAGCCTTACTAGTGAGGTATATGTGGTGCTCTGTGCTACCGATATTGTGCTTCGAGCATGTTGCATATGAGCTCTGTTCGAGTCCCCACCCCCTGCGGGTCCTCTAAATATTGTGCGTATTTCATATGTCGCTTTATTGTTATATTTATGTCGCCTTGTTGCTCGATCCCGTCCTTGAGATTGAAACATTCGGCGATGGTGTGGCCATGATCGTGAAGAAAGTGGCAGTACTTCCGCTTATCTCTCTTGTCGGCGTTGGCATTGGCCTCCATCCTGCTCGGCCATTTTAGGATCCTTTTGTCTTGAATCTCCATAAGATCTTTCTTAGGAGTTATGTTCAATGGGGTATAGGAGCAAAACCTGCTCTCTGGTCATCGGTTTGGATGCTAACCTCTGTTTAGATCGTTGTCATTTATCTTCTTGCTGTTGATAGTGGATGGCTCCATTTCCCCATTGCGCTTCCTATCCTTAGCCGAGCAAACTTTGCTTCGAGTAGCTTTCCATGAGCTGAAGAGCTCCTCCGCGTTAGAGTACTTCTAGGCTTGGTTAAGGAGATCATCCAAGGTATTTGGGGGGTTCTTGCCAATTGAGAAGAGGAACTTCCCCTCCCATAGTCCAGATATTGTAAGTGCTATGGTTTCTAGCTCCTATTGTCAAATTTTGTAGTGCCAAAACCTCTCTTGGAATCTGTGCCTTTTGTAGCTCATCTACATAATGAAGTCTGTGCATCTCTTAAGGACAAGGGTCCTTAGTTTAAAAACTTCAAAGGCAAGATTACTTGTTCATATTTATGTACAACATCAATTGTGAATTCAAGCTTTCAAGTTTTAAGAGTTCAAGATTTTCAAGCTCCAAGTCAAGACAAAGTCTTTTACTTTGAAGCTCAAGCTCAAGACTCAAGATATTTCAAATTCAAGTTTCAAATTGAAGCTTCAAAAGGTCTTAAGTTCAAGCTTCATCATGTGTAAAGATCTCAAGCTTTGTGAACTTCAAAGATCAACTATCAACCGAAGGAAAAGAAGTTTCAACGTTCATACATCATGTATAAGGTATGAATGACCCTAGATTGACTTTATGGTAGGTCATTTTGAATACATAATTCAATTAACTCAATTTATAAGTGAATAGACTGTTTCTCGACTAGTCCTGGACTATGTTCGACTAGTCCTAGCACTAGCTCGACCAGTCCAAGAAATTCCTCGACCAGTCCTAAGTTGGTTACAAAATTTTGAAATTTTTTGTTAAGCCACGACCAGTCCTGGAAACTGCTCGACCAGTCGTGTGAACAATGCTCGACTCGTGCTCGACCAGTCTTGCAGTCACGACTCAAAGTCCAGCGACTAAATCAGGCTCCACACGACCAATCGTGGACAAGTCACGACCAGTCATAGAAGTCCCTCGACCGGTCGAGTAGGTCCTACGACCAGTCATGGAACGACTTTATCCTATCGCGCTCAAATTTTCAAAAATCTGTTGGTTCTACGACCAGTCGTGGTGTCCTCAGGACCAGTCGTGAACGTGATTTCTTCACCTATAAATAGGGGATGAATTTCAGAGTATGTCATTCAATTCAAGCTAATTCAATACATCACTTTGAGAAATAAGTTAGTCATCTTTTTAAGCTATATTGTGCTCATTTAATATTCTCTTTATTTAGCTTTATTATATTTGATTTTGTATTCTATATTCCAATCATATTTAAAGAAGGAATTGAGATTGCCCTTTTCTTGGAATCAAAATCAAATAGAGCTAGCCCAACTTGATTTAATTTAAAAGCAATTTAGAACCTAGAACCATATCATAAGTGAGTGTAGACATTAAACTTCTACTTTGATTTGGTTCTTCAGGGCTGCATCAAAAAGAGAATATACAGGTATTTTACATTATTGTAAATTCTATCTTTTTTTTGTTTCATTGATATTGTGCCAGAAAAATCTCTCTATTTTGGTTTGACTGAGGTGATCTAGAAAACTCAGAGTGTGGGGTTTTTGAATTGTGTAAGCCCACTTGAAAGACACAATTGTGAGGGTTTTAGGTGAACCTGGAAAAACCTATTTTCATAGGGAACGCTAATATCCAATATGTGAGGATATTAGGAGTGGAGTAGTTGTGTAGCTGTTTTTCTAAACAGTTGGTGTACACACAAGCGAACCACTATAATTTCTAGTCTTGTGGATTGAATATTTATTTCTTTTTGTGAATGGTTGTAATTTCCCTTTCACATTTGTAGAGAATGTTGTAATCCTTATGTGGATGTGTGCGAATGTTGTAATAGCTTAGATTTCCCTTCTTGTTATTCATTTCTTTATCCCTTTGTATCAGTTTGAGTTTTTGATACACAGACCGTTCTAGTAAGGTTGTCCTACCATAAACCCTTGGTTTTTATGGTGTAAGGTTGTCCTTAGAACAACATCTGCATCAACCTCTCAATACTTGTTCATTTGAGGTTGTTTTTAAATTCAGCATTGTGGGATTGTCTATTGCTATCTGTATTTAATTTATTTAAATTTCGTTATTATTTTTTTAATTTGGCATAGTCCTATTCACCCCCCCCCCCCCCCCTTATAGGTCATATAGCTCGGCCTTTTCAAGTGGTATTAGAGCATAATAACTCGTTTTAATTGTTATTACTTTTTGGATTAATTTCTTGAGCTAATCGATCTGAGCTTTATAAGATGTCAAATTTTGATAGCCTATCAGTCACTAGGCCTCCACCATTTGATGGCTCCAATTATGCTTATTGGAAAGTTGGGATGAGAATTTTCTTATAATCCATGGATGAGAGCGTGTGGCAAGCCACAGTGACTGATTGGACCCCTCCTACCACTGAAGTAACTGGTATCGATGGATCCAAATCTATGAGAATTACACCTTATTTCTCTTGGACCACTTTTCAGAAAAGTGAGAGTAGTGTCAATGCAAAAGCACTAAATGCAATCACTTGCGCACTATCACCGGATGAATTCAAAAGAATTATATCCTGTGATACTGCAAAACAAGCTTAGGATATTTTAGAAATGACACACGAGGGAACAACAATTATCAAGAAATCTAAAGTCCAAATCCTCACAACCAAATTTGAGGAAATATGTATAGAGGAAAGTGAAACTTTCATAGACTTTTATACTAGATTGAATGACATTGTCAACTCTATGTGGGGTCTTGGTGATAAAATCCCAGAAAGTAAAGTCTGTGTAAAGATACTACGCTCACTACCTGAACGGTTCAATTCAAAGGTGACTGCGATCCAGGAACTTTGTAATACGGACAATATGAGGGTAGAAGAATTAGTTGGATCATTACAGACTTATGAATTAAACTTTAAAGCTCTTAAAGGTAAATCTATCGCCCTTAAATCTTTTAAATGTAAGAAAATAGTAATTCTAATTTAGAAAATTCTGAAGATGATATGGCCCTTTTAGCTAAAAAGTTTTACAAAATTTTCAAAAGTAAAAAGAGGGTTGATTTTCAAAAATCTAATGATAAGTAAAGATCTAAATCTAAAACTTGGAAATCATTAAAAGATAGCCAATGTTACAACTGCCATGAATATGGGCATTTAGCAAACATGTGTCCTAAAAGGGACAAACCCAAAAAGAAGGGTATGTTGGCTACTTGGGATGAATCTTCCTACTCTGAAGCCTCTTCTGAGTCAGAAGGTTCTGAAACCGAGTCAGGTAATGAAGTTAAAGCCCTTATGACTCTATCTAAGTTTACGTTTTCAGATAATGATGATTCAACTAGTGAAGAAAATCTGAATAGTGATCATGAAAATGAAGAAGATCTTCAAGATGCTTACAATGCCCTATACAAGGAAAGTTGTAAAATTGCCGTAAAACTAAAACTTTAGAAAGAAAAGTTTTTGAAACTTAAAGAACATTTTGATACTCTTGTTTTAGAAAAATCCCACATTTCAGATTGTTTTGAAAAGACTAAATGCGATTTAGATTTCAAAACCTCCCTTATTGAAAATCTTAAATCTGAAAATGAAAAACTAAAACTTGAAGTCTCTTCACTTTTGAGTTTAAAAGACACTTGGAGGTATGCCCAAGGAGATCCTAAGTTAGAAAAACTATTATCTGGATCCAGAAAATGTAGCGATCGATCCGGTTTGGGCTACAACAAAAATAGTTCTCCCAAACATAAGAATACTCCTCCTAAGTTTGTAAAAGGAGAGCCTTCAAACTCAAAAGGGAAAAGTCTAAATCAAAACTATCCTAAAAATGTTAAAACTTTTCAATCATTAAAACCTAAAAGAAATCATATCAACTATAAAAATCATAATCATAATCCTTTAGCTGAGAAAATTGTTGATTTACTTAAGGAGCTCTTAAAATCTAACTCAATGGGTCGGTCTTACATCAACTACAAACATAAGAAGACCAACTATTCTCTTAAACTCAAGACTGTAATGAAATGGGTTCCTAATGTTACTAGCTTGGTTGCTCACACTGCTTTCAAGGCTTCAAATCATTCAAAGTGGTATCTAGACAGTGGATACTCCAGACACATGATCGGTGACAAAGGTCTGTTCACCAATCTTAAAGACATGACTGATGGTTCAATCACATTTGGTGATGGTAGCAACTGCAGGATTATTGGCCAAGGTACAGTTCAACTTTCTAACCTCCCTTTATTTGAGAATGTTTTATATGTAAAAGGTTTAAAACGCAACTTATTAAGCATTTCTTAAATATGCGATAAAAATCATAGCGTAAAATTTACTAACCTGGGGTGTGAAATATTAAATAAAAATGATTAAGTAATATTAACTAGTCGTAGAACTTCTGAAAACTGCTACATTGTAAGTGATTCTAGCTCATCTAATCTATCGTGTTACATGGTCTATACCGATGAGACTGAATTATGGCATAAACACCTTAGACATATACACTACCGTAACTTATATAGATTGACCAAAAGAGAGTTAGTAAGAGGCTTACCCAAATTATAAAAAATAGATAAAATATGTGGCGAATGTCAGATTGGCAAGCAAACTAGGAGCTCTCATAAAAAGGTGGACTCCAATGACATATCGAAACCACTCAAACTCCTCCATATGGATCTTATTGGACCAACTATAACGGAGAGTCGATGTGGCAAAAAGTATATTCTGGTAATTATTAATGACTTTACCAGATATACTTGGGTAGTTTTCTTAAGAGACAAATCATAAACTCTCGATGAAGTTAAAAGGGTACTTAGACGTATCCAAACTGAAAAAGAGACTCAAGTCTGTAAGATCCGTAGTGATCATGGATCAGAATTTGAGAATAGCAGTTTTAAGAAGTTTTGCAGTGATCAGGGAATATCACATGAATTCTCTGCGCCCAAAATACCACAACAAAATGGTATAGTAGAAGGGAAAAATAGAGTCCTTCAAGAAATGGCAAATGTAATGTTAAACAGTATGAAGCTACCTAAAAATCTTTAGGCCGAAGCCGTAAATACTGCGTGTTATATAATTAACCGCGTCTATACTAGAAAATTAAATTATAAAATGGCTTACGAAATATGGTTTGATAAGAAGCCTACTGTCAAATACTTTCGAGTTTTTGGCAACAAGTGCTATATTTTACGTGACCGAGAAAATCTGGGTAAGTTTGACACCAAAAGTGATAAAGGGATATTTTTAGGGTATGCTCTGAATAGTCGAGCATATCGGGTTCGTAATAAAAGGACCGGTGTAATTCAAGAATCCATTAATGTGGTTATTGACAATCACTTGAATACACCTATCTCAAGTTCAGATAATGATGAAGTACTTCTAATTAACAAATTAGATTCTTCATCAAGTCACAATAACTCTGAACTGAGGACTGTTAAAGATCATCTAACTAATCAGATTATTGGAAACCCTCTCATTAGTGTGCGCACTCGTAGACAACTTGAAGATATGTGTAATTACATGTGCTTTACATCTCAAATAGAACCGGCTAACATAAAAGAAGCTCTTACTGACGAAAACTAGATAGTTGCAATGCAAGAAGAGCTTAATCAATTTGTTAGAAATGATGTTTGGTACTTAGTTCCTAGACCGAAAGATAAACATATTATCAGAACTAAGTGGATTTTCAAAAATAAGTCTGATGATCTTGGTAATATAATTTGAAACAAGGCTAAATTGGTTATACAAGGGTACACTCCAATTGAAGATATCGATTATGATGAGACCTTTGCCCCGGTAGCTCGTCTTGAATCAATCAGACTATTTATATCCATTGCATGCTTTAGAAAGTTCAAAATATATCAAATGGATGTAAAGAGTGCTTTCTTGAATGGCGATTTGCATGAAGAAGTGTATGTTGAACAACCAACGGGTTTTGAAGACCCTAAGAATACTGATCATGTTTATCGCCTAAAAAAGGCTCTCTATGATTTAAAACAAGCTCCTAGAGCATGGTATGAAAAGTTGACTAAGTTTTTGTTAAGTCATAACTTTATAATGGGAAGCGTTGATAAGACTCTGTTTGTAAATAAACATAATGATCACATTTTAATAGTACAAATTTATGTTGATGATATTATTTATGGATCTACCCGTGCTAACATGACTGTTGAGTTTGCAGATCTTATGAAATCTAAGTTCGAAATGAGCATGGTTGGGGAATTGAATTATTTTCTAGGGTTGCAAGTTAAACACAACTTGATGGTTTCTTTATTTCCCAAACCAAATATGCTCTGAACTTAGTTTAAAAGTTCAGATTTGAGAATGGGAAGAATTTTGATACTCCTATGAGTATGACTTTAAAACTCTCAATGGACTCTACAGGTAAGAGAGTTTATCCTAAATTATATCGCAGTACGATAGGTAGTTTGCTGTACTTAACTGTGAGTCAACCTGATATTGCATTCAGCGTAGGGATTTGCGCTAGATATCAATCTAACCCTAAAGAGTCACATTTAACTGTTGTTAAACGAATTATGCGATATGTTGCAAGTTCAGCTAATCTGGGTCTTTGGTATCCACATGATACTAATGTTCAATTAGCTGGTTACACTGATGTTGATTGGGCTGGTAACATTGATGACAGAAAATTAACCAGTGGTGGTTGTTTCTATGTTGGGAACTGTCTTGTTTCTTAGCAAAGTAAGAAACAAAGTTCTTTATCACTCTCAATTGCTGAGCCTGAATACATTACAGCAGGTAATGCATGTACTCAGCTTGTATAGATGAAAATAATGTTAAGCGATTACAGAATTGCACAGGATTCTATGGTTTTATATTGTGATAATTCCAGTGCAATTAATATATCTAAAAATTCAATCCAGCATTCACGAACCAAGCACGTTGATATTACATATCACTACATTTGTGAATTAGTGGAAGAAAAAATAATTTCTTTGGAATACATTCCAACCAAGACTTAACTTGCTGACATTTTCACTAAACCGCTTAACAAAAGCAGGTTTAATAAATTGAAATTTGATCTTAGTATGTGCAATTTGAATTGATTATTCACGCATTTCTGTATTATATTATATATATATTTGCTAATTTATCTGTTTAAAATTTTAAATTTCATGAAAAATGCATATTTTTGGCTGTGCACGACCAGTCGAGTACATGCTCGACCAGTCGTGTAGCGCGTCCAGTGCTTTAATTTGGGGAAAAAACCCTTTTATCTTCATCTAGGTTTCTTCTCCAATGGGTCCTAGCTCGATCGGTCGAACGCATCTCCCTAGTTCTTCAAGGTTATTCCATTATTTCCATTTTCCTTATAGATTCAAGTTCATATCACTTCTTTTTCATCCTTGGAGTGATTTATTTCTTGTTTCATTAAGGTTTTTGAGGTTTTCTTCTCCAAAATTTGATATAGAGAAAACCCACTATATTTCTTTTGCAACCACTTGTTTCTTTAATTTCCTAGTTGCAAATGGATAGTAAAGGCAAAAAGAAAAGTTTACATGGTCCTTCAACTTCTAGAACGACACCTATCACAACGCGCCACCTTCGGTCACCCGAAGATGATCCCTCCTATGTTCAGGATTTAAGGTTGCGCGATGTTATAATTGAACGACTGATTCATGTTGAACATTTAGTTTCGTTTGAACTCCTTCCTCTTTTCCAATCTCTAGGATGGGATAACATTCTACATTGGGGTGAGCCGACATATCGGTCTATTGCGCAAGCTGTGCTTGCTTGTATTTCTGATTTTTCAGCTGAAAATTTAACGTTTATTATTGCAACTAGAGAAGGTCCATTTGAAGTAGACCGACATCTGATCTCTGGCCTAATGGACATACCTGTCGATGATGAAGGTATTCCTATTAACACTCTAGTTGATAAACCATCTGAATCAGAAAAACATACACTTACTAGAGCATTATGCAATATAGATGCGCAATGGAGTCAAAATGGTAATGCGCTTGCTTCAAAGTATTTGTTAACCAGATACAGGGTCCTTCACAAGATATTTATTTCAAATCTTTATCCTCGTTCTGGTAACAAAACCGAACTCACCACTTTCATGGTTCGGATTCTTCATTCCATCATCTCTGGTATAAAAGTATGTCTTTCTTCTTTAATCTATCATCTATCATTAAATTCTGTTTCCATCCTGGACACAGTGATATCCCTTTTGCATATCTTATCACTGTGTTGGCCACTCATATGTTAGTATTTATGCCGGTTGGAGAGGCTCCCATTCAACATCTTATTTTCAACAACTCAAAAATAAATAAAATGAATTTGAGGTTGGCTAATGGTCAAGTCAATGTGGGTGTTGGTGGAGCTGAAGCAGTGAATGAAGAAGAAGACGATTTACCTCCAGATGACATTAACATGGACGATATCTTTAATGAGATTGAATCAGATTCTAAGGCTGACCCTGATTATCAGCCTTCTGATTTTGCTGAGAGGTTGCATACTCTTGAAGAACAGGTAGCTCAGATTCGTGTAACCTAAGATTCTCAATTTGCTTATATGCGTAAATATATGAGGGGCATTAATAAGGGTTTACATCAATTTGATCCATCTATTCCTGCTCCCTCTTCAAGATCTGATTAGTATTTTTCTAATCTTGGTTTGTAATAACTTTAATGATACTTGGATTTATTTTGTCTTTTGAAGTAGTACTTGGCTGAACTTGGCTTAACTTGGCTTAACTTAGTTGTACTTGTTTAAATTGGTTATTTTTGTTTGAACATATCTTTCTTATGGTTTGATATTTTGACTTTGTTGATCATTTATTCCTCACTACTCTTCTTATCCTCTTTTCTTTATCTACTTTCACTTTTATTTCTTGATTCCTTCCTTTGTCATATTGTGACAAAAAGGGGAAGAATTTTGTCAATGCTTGTGATATATTGCATATGGATTGTGGATGAATTGATTGTGAATGATTCTATTTCGTGAAGGGGAGTTAAGTAAGGGGGAGTATTGGAATCGATGTATTTTTGATAACTGGTGCATATTCTTTGTGCGTATAATGCTTATGTTATTGTGGAATGTGTTTTGTCACAAATTTGACAAAGGGGGTGATTGTAAGTGTTATGGTTTCTAGCTCGTATATTGTCAAATTTTGTAGTGTCAAAACCTCTCTTGGAATTTGTGTCTTGTGTAGCTCATCTACATAATGAAGTCTGTGCATCTCTCAAGGACAAGGGTCCTTAGTTCAAAAACTTCAAAAGCAAGATTACTTGTTCATGTTTATGTACAACATCAATTGTGAATTCAAGCTTTCAAGTTTCAAGAGTTCAAGATTTTTAAGCTCCAAGTCAAGACAAAGTCTTTTACTTTGAACCTCAAGCTCAAGACTCAAGATATTTCAAATTCAATTTCAAATTGAAGCTTCAAAAGGTCTCAAGTTCAAGCTTCATCATGTGTAAAAATCTCAAGCTTCGTGAACTTCAAAGATCAACTATCAACCGAAGGAAAAGAAGTTTCAGTGTTCATACATCATATATAAGGTATGAATGACCCTAGATTGACTTTAGGGTAGGTCATTTTGAATACATAATTCAATTAACTCATTTTATAAGTGAATAAACTGTTTGTTGACTAGTCCTGGATTATGTTCGACTAGTCCTAACACTGGCTCGACCAGTCCAAGAAATTCCTCGACCAGTCCTAAGTTGGTTATAGATTTTCAGAATTTTTTGTTAAGCCACGACCAGTCGTGTGAACAATGCTCGACTCATGCTCGATCAGTCCTGCAGCCACGACTCAAAGTCCAGCGACTAAATCAGGCTCCACATGACCAGTCATGGACAGGTTACGACTAGTCGTGGAGGTCCCTCGACAGGTCGAGCAAGTCCTACAACCAGTCATAAAACGGCTTTATCCTATCGCGGTCAAAATTTTAAAAATCTGTTGGTTCTATGACCAGTCGTGATGTCCTCAGGACCAGTCGTGAACGTGATTTCTTCACCTATAAATAGAGGACAAATTTCAGAGTATTTCATTTAATTCAAGCTAATTCAATTTGTCACTCTGAGAGATACGTTAGTCATCTTTTTAAGCAATATTGTGCTCTTTTAATATTCTCTTTATTTAGCTTTATTATATTTGATTTTTTATTCTATATTCCAATCATATTTGAAGAAGGGATTGAGATTGCCCTTTTCTTGGAATCAAAATCAAATAGAGCTAGCCCAACTTGATTTAATTTAAAATCAATTTAGAACCTAGAACCATATCATAAGTGAGTGTGGACATTAAACTTCTACTCCGATTTGGTTCTTCCGGGCTGCATCAAAAAGAGAATATCCAGGTATTTTACATTATTGTAAATTCTATCTTTTTTGGTTTCATTGAGATTGTGCCAGAAAAATCTCTCTATTTTGGTTTGTCTGAGGTGATCCAGAAAACTCAAAGTGTGGGGTTTTTGAATTGTGTAAGCCCACTTGAAAGACAGAATTGTGAGGGTTTTAGGTGAACCTGGAAAAACCTATTTTTATAGTGAATGCTAATATCCACTATGTGAGGATATTAGGAGTGGAGTAGTTGTGTGGCTGTTTTTCTAAACAGTTGGTGTACACACAAGCGAACCACTATAATTTCTGGTCTTGTGGATTGAATGTTTATTTCTTTTTGTGGATGGTTGTAATTTCCCTTTTTACATTTGTGGAGAATGTTGTAATCCTTATGTGGATGTGTGAGAATGTTATAATAGCTTAGATTTCCCTTCTTTCTATTTATTTCTTTATTCCTCTGTATTAGTTTGAGTTTTTGATACACAGACCGTTCTAGTAAGGTTGTCCTGCCATAAACCCTTAGTTTTTATGGTGTAAGGTTGTCATTAGAACAACATCTGTATCAACCTTTCAATACTTGTTCATTTGAGGTTGTTTTTAAATTCAGCATTGTGGGATTGTCTATTGCTATCTGTATTTAATTTATTTAAATTCCGCTGTTATTTTTTTAATTTGGAATAGTCCTATTCACCCCCCCCCCCCCCCCCCCTCCTCTAGGACATATAGCTCGGCCTTTATGGGTATCATGGTAGTCAGAGCTATCTGGTTGATGAAGTCATCCACCTGTATCACCTCCTCATTAAAGCGGATGATGTAGTCCTTTAGTAGATCGTCTTCCCTTTGGGTAACAGTGAGGAGGTGGGTCGCTAGTTACCTTTTATCCTTCCCACCAATGAATTGCGTGATAAATGTCTTACTAAACTGGAGAAAGAAGCTAATGGACTTCGGTTTCAGGTACCTGTACCACTTTCATGCCGCTCCTGACAAGGTCAGGGAGAATGTTCGACACATTACTGAGCTCAAAGCGCCGTGTAGCTCCATCCATGCTTTGAAGGATTTAAAATGATCTGCCGAATCTCCGGCTCCAGAGTAAGTGGTAATCTGAGGCATCCGGAATCTTGGCGGAAGTTGAGATCTCATGATGTTGTCGGTAAACGGAGGTTCTATTTCCTCAAACATGGCTTCAACGAAGATCGAAACCGGAGCATAGTACACTTGTTGGATGTTAACTAGTTCTCCTCGGATCTCTTTGAGCTTGGCCTCCCATGGGACCTCGCTCTCTGCGACGACCTCGGGGTCTTTCCCACACCTTCTTTTCTCTAGAGTGTGGCGTAAGTTGAAGTCTACGAGTACAGTGGTTCCCGCGATATGCATGGGAGCCTATATATGCTACTCGGGTCGTTGCTTTATCACGTGAAAGTCGTGGGGCACCTGAGGTGGTCAGGATAGTTCAGTCGATACTCATACTTTTGCACCGCGATCGGGAGGTGCTTGTTGCCTTTCCAGTATTTGCATTATCCGGTCGACGTTTCCAACTAAGGCTTCGACTTGGTTTTCCAAGGAAATGAGCCAACCTCCCTTGTTGTGGGACCTTTATGCAGCTGCTGCAGGAGGAGGGTCGGTATGATGTTCTGAAGGTGGATCCTGGAGATTTTTAAGTCGTTCCTCTTGTGTAGGGGGTTGGTGTAGCAATGGCGGCCAAGGCCCTTTTCCTCCCTTTAGCCATCGCAAGGTAAACCGAGACAATAAGTGAATTCAGAATGACTTTACTGTCATTCCCACAGATGGCGCCAAACTGTTGATACTACAATTTGGTTGTCCCTGCTAGCCCGTCGCGTACCTTCAAAACCAAGGGAAAATGGGAACGTCGGTTGTAGCCAGGAGCCCTCTGATGACTAAATTAGAATAAGCACACAATGGGCGTAGTCAAATTAGGATAATGGTGTCCCCCTTTTCCTATGAGGAGGGTCCCTATTTATAACCCCTTGACACTTCTTACGCATATGGCAGTGAATCTGCTAGGAGGATGTGTATCATAAAAGGGATCTTTCCCCTAATATGTCATGCTTATCTAGGCAAGATCCTCGGTGAAGATCTCGGGGAGGTAATCTTACCCGTATACAGAGGGGATCTTCCCTAGTGGTCGGTATCTAAGGTTGAGGCCTATAACTGAGTCTAACCTCTAAGTCGGTGGTCAAAGACGACCCCTGAAGTCGAGCCCTTAGTCGAAGTTGGTCCTCAAGTTCATCATACCGAGTTGTTCCCTAGGTTGAGATTGTGAGGTGTTAACTAGGCTGCCGAGGCCGCCATTCGTGGTCGGTACTTAAATTGGCCACGGAGGTTGTGGTTGGCATTTGAGACCGAGCTCATACCCGACCTCCCATCCAAGTTGTTTGCCTCTGATATTTCCATTTTATTCCAACCGTTTGGTTAGTCCAATTTTACCCATAACAGTACTAATTATGGGGGACTACTTCATGCATTATTGCATCTATTCATTCATGATTTATCTCATACAAAATTGTATTGAAATCTTCGATAATTTAATATTTGATTTTCAAGTTTTATGTAAGAATTTATAGTTTTTTGATAAATATATTTTTATTCGGATTAGATGTACTTTGTTTCAAAACTTCTACTAGATTTGCTCACTGAGTTGTCTACCTCACCGACTATTATGGATGTTGAATTTCAGGGCAAGGTATCACTTGGTTGCATGATGAGAGGATAACTAATTACCTTTATTTTATTTAAATTTAGTTTTCTTTAAAAGATTTAGACTTAATTGCAATGGAATTTAAGTGGAAAGTTATATGACTTCGGATTATAGCCTCAATGATTTAGTATGATAAGATGTGAATATTGTTATGGGTAAAAATGGACTAAGCTAAGGCGACCAGTATAGGAGAATAGCAACCAAAGGAAGCAACCCAGGTTACATGACTAAGCACGACCTTCATGAATGACTCAACAATCCGACCATAAGCAAAGAATCCCGTAGCCACCGAGCTCTTGTTGTTACGCCCAATGAGTTTCCGTCGAGCTACCGTACGGGTCAATTTGATCCCAGTCGAAAACTTTGGAAGACCAACATCAAGATGGCATTAAACCTTAAACCTACAACTCGGCCTCAGCTAGTCGGGTTCAGCTATCTACTACAATATTCTCAAGTCCCGACTACTCAACCTTATCGCTAAAGTCGTTACGAGATCTCTACCGAGGATCTTGGAAGACAATTATAATCATGCCAAGTAGGGGAATTTTCCATGCATGAAGCTCACCCCAGGGTTTTAAATAGGGTCTCAATGTATAGAGAGAAGTATGCAATAAAACCCTAATACAAATATACCCAGATTCCCTATCTAACTTTGGCATCGGAGGGTCACCTGCCTTAGCTAGGGTCTCCATTGTTGTTTTAATTGTGCAAGGACTCGAAGGTCTGAGGAGGACGACTGAAAAACTACATCAACAAATATTATATTTTCTTTTAATTAATGTCTATTTATTTAAGTAAATGGAATTAAATATTTCATCAATGAATATTATATGATAGTATATCTTTGAATTATGAGATGCAAGTATAATATATAAATTTTGCCCTTGGGTGCCAAAGCAGGGTTAAGCATACCTGATGCCAGATTTCGACACCATGAGGGATAGGACGTAGATTGTGCATCATAGTATAAGTAAACTCTGTCAGCCCACCATGATGTACGTGTCAACATCTATGCCGTCAATATATGTTTTTTGCTCATTGTAGAACAGTGGGGATAATGATGTTCATCATTGAAACCTGGATAGGAACTTAATTATGTACACAAAGCCACTGTGAAGGGAAAACACAAATATAAGGGGTTGTTTGGCACCGTGGATTGGAGGGGATTTGAAGGGATTTCAAATCCACTGCTTGTTTGGCAACATAAAGTAACTAGGGGTTTCAAATCCAAGTGGTTTCAAATTCAGAGGGGTTTGAAGTCTACGGTGAGAGCTTCTATTACACTATAATCATTTCAATAGTTGCAGGTGTAACATGTGTGTCACTATATTATCATTCTATTGGGCACATGGCCCATTAATGATGATGAGCACCGTCCAAACATTGTCCATGTAAATTAGCACCGTCCAAACATTGTCCAGCACTGTCCAAACATTGTCCATGTTAATCAACGATTAAAAATCATTTGATCTTGTGCTTGTGGCCCATCTGAGACTTGGAATTTCATCATTTTCATGCAAAGCATATATTTCAGCGGGCTTATCACAACCATTGTATCAAAAATTACATATCTCACTAACTAGAGATATTAAAGTTGATTTAGTAATTAAATTCAAACCCGGGTATATGTATCATGCATAGCTACTTTTGGATTAAAGTTTTTTTCTTTTCTTTTCTTTTCTTTTTTCTTCTGTTAGCTCGTTAGTACACCCATTGTCCATTCTCACTTTCCTTATAGCCACCACCTATAGGGAATAGATACCAAGACATTAGTGTTGAATCACACTAGGAGGATTTCAAATCCAGGGGTTCCAAATCCACGCTCCCAAACAGGCCCTAAGCTTAATCCAAAACTTCCATAGCCCCTAAAAGTTTTCAATGGTAGGCATTCAAAGCGCATTGATTCATGTGGTGTGTTCCACTTGGGCTCTAGATATGCTTCAATTTTAGGCTCATGGCTTAAAATGAGCTAGAAAAACGGATGGATGGTGTGGATGAAACAAATACATTACAATGGGCCCATAGAGTTTCCAGTGGTGTGGTCCACCTGAGATTTGGATTTGATTACCTGTTTGGGAGCGTGGATTTAGAACCACCGGATTTGAAACCCCTTGGATTTGAAATCCTTATAACGTGTTTGGCACCGTGCATTGAGAATCAACTTTAATCCAAAATTAGCTATGCATGGTATATTTTCCGGGGGTTTGAATTTAATTACCAAATCAACTTTAATATTTCTAATTAGGGACTTATGTAATGTTTGATCCAATGGTTGTTTTAAGCCGGCTGAAATTTATGCTTTGTCTGAAAATGATTAAATTCTAAGTCTCGGATGGGCCACAAGCACAATATCATGTCCAAGTGACTAACCAACGATTTTTAGCCGTTGATTTACATGGACAATGTTTGGTGATCATCATATTAAAGTAATTATAATGATGCAATTGATAATCTAATTATTTTTGGATATCATTAATGGATCTTGTGCCGAATAGAATAACAGTAGGTGACACACGTGCTATCGCATGCAACTATACGAAGGATTTCAGGTGCAATACAAGCTCTTAACATGGATTTGAAACCCCAGACAACCAGGGGATTTGAAATCCCCCAAATCCATGGTGCCAAACTACCCTTTTTAAGTTTTGGATCAATTCCTAAAATGAGCTGAAAAAACGGACAGACGACGTGGATATAGCACGCATTCATCAAGGTGGGCCCCACAACGCAAGGGTAACCCGCGTAACACCCAATTCGCTCCCTCCGATGACTTTTCGTCATTTCAAAGCATCACTAATGTTTGGATTCCCGTCAGTCAGGTCGTGCATGTGAAACAGGAGCGTCGAGTTATTTGATACTCTGACAGAGTATGATGGTTGATACTCAACCACAGTGTTGTACATTTTTAGCATACAGTAATTCAAATCAGATCGTCCACTGGCGGAACCAACAGTAGATAACCAGCTAAAAATCTATATTTACTAAACATTATAATATCTTTTTAATGGATACTATTTTATTGAATTAGGACCGTTGAATAGAGCTAATTTCGACGATCAATCAAGTGTCCGAAAATGTAAGCCAGAGTATTAAAGTAGAACCCAATGAACATGTTGGTTTAATTTCATTAAATCATGGTCCACGTGTACAATATTTTAGTGCGTGCATATCAACAATCAAGGTCTGCCAGAGTATCCAAGTTTTTCTCAATGGAGTACGTAGACAATGCGTAGAACACACGTCCACCTCTGAGTTCTGACGAACCAGGACGTACTGCTGCTTGTATATGATTGTGGGACCCAAGCCTCTACAACACCTGTTTTACCCCAGCGGGGGCCCATCATACAACGTTGCTGGCCCACAGAGCTTGATGTTGTGTTCTACTGCTGCGCAAAGCAGGTGTTGTAGACAGTCTCAGTACATCATTGAGGTCTAAGGACAACAGCTGTGGTATTTCGTTTGGCCTTTTGAACCGTTCCTTTCTTGACCGCCAATTCAAAGATGAAAGATTTTTCGACCCGGGAGAAATTTATTACAACGACCATTGGCGGTGGGACCCACGATATCAATGGTTTGGATTACTGAGTAAACGGCCCACTTGCACTGGAAATCTGAATTGTATTGTATAATTTCTGGAGCATTGTGCAAATAATTCTTCCTAGGGGTGCACATGGGTTGGTTGAGTCCTGTTCTATGGTGAAACCGGAACCGAACCGCTCCTAACGGTTTTAGGATATTCGGAACTGGAACTGGAACCGGCCGTTAGCACCCTAGAACCAAATCAGAACCGAACCGTTAAAATCGGTTCGGCTCCAGATCGGTTACACGGTTCTGGGCTTTTTATAATCCAGCTCAATTGCATGTTTTATTTTATTATCTAGCAAATATCCATTCATGTTGTGATCCATTTGATGAATGATTTAGATATTATATATGATGTGCAAAAATACATTTATAGAAATAATCAAATGGTGCTTTATAAACCATAAATCATGAGTCAAATATGGAAACAATCAAAAGGTTCTTAGTTCGATTCCAAGTTTGGTTCCACATTTCGGTTCTATGGATCGGATCCAAAGTTTGGTTCTATGGATCGGTTCACGGTTCGGTTCAGTTCTACATACCTTTTTTTTAAGGGGTTTTATATACCCCTAAATCGAGAGCCGAACTAATGTAATCGGTTCTTTAATTTTTGGAACCGGAACCGGTACACTCTAGAACCGAACCATTTGGTCAGTTCCGGTCCGATTCCACGGTTCTATCACCCCTAGTTCTTCCTACATTAGGTTTGCTGTTTGCGGGCCAGCATACCCGGACAAGGCATCGGCGGATCCTGACTGTGGGGCCCATCTTGATGAGTATGCCTTACATCTAGGCTGTCCATCCGTTTTGAAAGCTCAATTTAGGGAATGATCCAAAAAACGAAGCAGATCCATATCTCATGTGGACCACACCAGATGAAAGAGTGGTTATCGACTATAAGAAGAATTTTATGAGCCGCAAAAGCTTTGGATCAAGCTGATATTTGTGTGGTCCCTTCGTCCAGGTATTTGTGACCTTATCAACAGGTTGGATGGCAAATAAACATTCCGGACCAATAACCACCTTATCATCTAGAGTGTCATCAACTTACTGGTGATCTGTGGTGTGAAAATAGACCGTTAAGCGGGGGGAACATTAACGGTCCACATTGAATATTGGGAATTCCGTCAACGATACACTACAGACACGCTTTGACTAAACAGATCAATGGTCTGGATTAACTAACTATTGGCTCCACTCGACAGAATTGAAACCCATGTACGCTGCGCAGGGATGCGTGCTAGACCGTCCATTTTCTAATACACGCTAAACAGCTCGAGATTTTATATATATATATATATATATATATATATATATATATATATATATATATATATATGATGTGATGTGATCTAGACAATCCCATCTGATACGCTGCTCTCAGATGCCTGAATGGCTACACGTGGGGACTGCACCGCTTTGGATTGTCTTAGAAGTTTTATTTTGAAAATGTAAACCACCAAAGCCGGTATAAGGATGGCCATGGATACATCACCTTGCCACGTGTCCTGTGTAGAGATGGCTCTGCCATATTCCACTTCTTGCAGCTCCACGTTGTTATCTCTGATACATTAGACTAGTACATCACGAAATTGGTTTTCATGTCTGTTTGGCAATTCCACTTCAAAATGCAATTTGCCATGTGTTTTATGGTATGGGATAACTTTTATTTTCCTGTCCATTCATCACGTGGGGCCACCCTTTCATTACCACTATGTACATCCTGAGAGTGCTGTCAACGGATGACACTTAACTATGAAATCATGGTAAGAAAAATGGGTTAAAATCCGGTGCCTCTAATCTATGCTTTTTTTTTTTTTTTTTTAAACCCACGCACACACACTCACGCTAGTGGAATTTCACCACCCATGGATACTCGGAACTCTTTCTATGTATCTATGCTTGAATTGGGTCCGTAGATGCCGTTATATACTATCCAGAAAATCTCCAAATTTCTAATTTACTTGCTACACAATTTTGGATCATCTTATGGAGGCCTTGGTTCTATCGACAGGCTTTGATGAGTGTTGATCCTATGGAAGATCTTATTAACATAATTGCAAGTTTTTGTCAAAGTGCCGGTTTTGTTTCTAATTTTATAATGATGTTTATATAAACCTTGCTCACACGAATTAGAGTTATTCTAAAAGAGCATAAATATTTTTTTAGGGTTTTGAAAGGGGGTAGGGTTTTTCACTTTAGAAGTTTTGTATAAGTTGATTTCATCTTTTATAATTCATTTTTCATGATGGATCGTTTGGCACTTTGTATCGTTGTTTTTTTTTTTTTTTTTTTTTTTTTCCGCAAAGGTTTTTTTTTTTTAATGTAAATCATTGTGTTCTTTGTGCATGCTTGAATATTTTATCAATATGCTTATTTAATTTATGTTTATATTATGTCTGCGTGATATGCTTCCATGCCCAACAAATGATATCAGAGACAGTTTACCAGGTTGAGGTTTCAGATTAAATATGAGGATATGGCATCAAATGGAACAAATATTAAGCGCGAGATGAAGAAGTTTACAGGAAAAAATAATTTTGAATTGTAGAGGGTGAATATCAAAGCCCTTCTAATTCAGCAAGTATTACAGTAGGTGCTCATTGGAAAATCAAAGCATTTTAATATCATGAGCGATGAAGAGTGGACTAAACTAGATCAAAAAGTAATTATCATAATTCAATTGTTCTTGGCCGATGAGGTCCTACATAATGTCATCAACGAGACAACTATCGCTGGATTATGGGTGAAGTTGGAAAGTCTCTACATGAGGTCTCTTTTTAATCGTCTGTTTCTAAAGAAACAATTCTATAATATGAAGATGGCAGAAGGGACAGATCTCAATGAACACATTAGCAACTTAAATGTTGAGGGTCAAATATTACATATTAGACTTCAGTTATTACTTGGTTTTACGTACATGATAATGCTTAAACGTTCTATTTTAATCATGTTTTTGTTGTAAGGTGAAGTTAAGAGCTTAGACTGAAAATGGTGCTAAAAGCATAGATTTAATGCTCAAAAATCACCAAGGCAAGGGATGGATCTTAGAGCACTGAGATCGAAGAATTCACACACCAAATATCCGAGAAAATCGAGTCATTCCTGCTAAAGAGGCTTGAAAATCGTCCTGAATGCAAGATCGAAGGGTTCCTACCATCCGTTTGGCTCGAAACTTTATATCTAGCCTGAGGACCATAAAGTAACCATACACATAAAATTTCAGCCATTAGATCTTTGTGTAAGTGGTTCAACAGACAAATCAGCTCATAAAACACTAATCTGGAGCCCACCTGATATCTGGATATACTTCAATTTTGGTTTCGACCCCTTAAATGGGATGACAAACTGAAAGAATGAAGCGGATTTCTCGAAACATCAAGGTGGGACCCACTCTACATGATGTGAGTGTGCACAACACACATGCCCAAGAAGCGCACCGGACAAACAAAATCGGTCAAAGGTCGCTGACCCAACCTTTCTCCGAATCCAGGGCGATTTCAAATCTTCGCCGCATGCTGTCCGTCTGGGATCTTGTTGTGGGCCATCATGATCGTCCATTCGGACGATCTGAACCGTTCATTCGCTTCAGGCAGTGGCCACGATCCTAGCCATGCTGACTTTCTACATCCATGCACGTGGACACACGCAGATCACTGTCAAATGCAGGATGAATGGCAGGACAATTTTATACAGTGGGCCGCACCAACCTCAACCAAAACCACCCCATCCCGATGGGTTCTAGGAATTCAATGGACGGGGTGGATTTCACCGAAAACATCACTGTGGGGCCCACGGAACACATCAGCGTAGGAAAATTCACCCGCAACGCACGTCCAGTTTTCCCAGACGTTGCGGGGCGTTGTACGGCCCAGATGATGGTCGGATCTCTGATCTGAACCGTCCAAAAGCTCGGGCAGGAGGTCCTTACCCCAACCATGGAGCCAAAAGTCATTCTTAGAGCGTCCACCATTTGAAAATCCACTTCAAACGCAAGTTTATTTGCGTTTCTTGCTGCATACGCACCTTGCTGCGTAAAGGAGGTCTTTGTACCGACTCCAGGAGCCTCCCAGCCGACCTTCCTGAGGCCTATAAAAGAGAGGGAGAGAAGGACGTGAGGGGAGCATCGGGGCAGCCGTGGAGGCATGGAGAGAAAGATGGGAACGAGAGAGAGAGAGAGAGAGAGAGAGAGAGAGAGAGAGAGATGTGTAGCATGCCAGCGTGGAGTTTTCTTCTCCTTCTCCTTTTCTTCTTTAGTTTTTTTCTTCCTTTAATGCTTTCTTTTGAGACTTAGTCAATCATGTCTATGATCGGCTAAACCTCTTAGCTAGGGCTAAGAGGTAAAGCTTATAGCGTGATTGAGATGTTTGCTTTGTTTTGATTCATGTCTTATTGAACCTTATGGATTTTAGTTTGATTATTAAGAAATATTGTTGGTATTTAATGGTTTGTTGTGACTCAAATTACAATGAATCTACGATTGCTTTAAATATCTTCTTTTTATGTTTTGAAAATGTGAAATTAGGCAATCTTGTTGTTCACCATCGTCTAATGGGCATAGTTGGGTGATGGAATCCTCTTAATCTTCTCAATTCTCTTATGATTGGTTGTGGGTTTGATAAATTGTTGTTGTTTGCCTTATCTCCTGGGCATGGTTTGGTGACGGAATCACTTTCAAATCTTCACCACTCTTGTCTGTTGATGATTAGATCCATGAGAAGTTCGAAGATTTGACAAATCTCTTTTTACCAATTGGATATGATAGGACTCTGATTCCAGTTGTATCCTTGAATCAATGCAATATAGCTTACCAATTGCTAGAAGTGGATCCTTGGAAACCCTAGTTCTCCACCTTTGAATTTTACAAGTTTTAGTTAAAGTTATTCATCATTATTCTCTTAAATTCCTCTAGTTTAGATTACATCTTTGTCTAGTTCTAGTTCTGGTTATTTTCAAATTATGTACAAGGTTCAGTCCCTGTGGATTCAACCTCGGTCTTACCGAGATTATTACTACATCACAACCCTATACTTGGGATGTGAACATTAAATAAACTAGTTTGTAAATTAATGAGCCTAAATGTGAAGATCGATGAGGAAAATTAAGCTCTAATTTTGTTAAATTTTCTTCTAGAATCCTACGAGAATTTCATAGACATTATATGCCACGATAGGAAGATCATTGACGTCGAAATCGTTATATCAACCCTTCATTCAAAGCAATTGAGAAAGAAGGGCGGTGGCAGGGTTCTTATATAGATGTGTTAGTTGATAGGAGAAGAACTTCTGAGTGGGATAAGAGTAATTTGTGGTCAAGATTCAAATCTAAAGCAAGGGCAAGATGAAGTGATGGAATTGTGTGAAGACCGAACATATGAAGGACTGTCGATCTCCTAAAGTACAAAAGGATAAGAATGCAGATGAATCTTGTGAAGGTTCGGAAGATTGTGATGTATTGTTAGTGTCCAAAATTAGTCACTTCTATCAGGAATGGATATTGGATACGGGGGCCTTATACCACATGACCCCTAACTAGAGTTGGTTCGCCACATACAATGGTATGATGATAGCCTGGTTTTTATGGAGATCATGCCTGTAAGATTATTGGATTGGATCCATGCACATCAGATTGTTTTATGGAGTGTAGAATACTCTTATCGACGTGAGGCATGTTGAGGGTCAAATATTGCATATTAAACCCCAGTTATTACATAATTTTACGAGCATGATACCGTTTAACGCCTTATTTTAATCGTGTTTGTGATGCAAGGTATATTTAGGAGCCTGGACTGAAAAAGGGTAAAAAAGCATTGATTTAACGCACTTAATGTCACCAAGGCAAAGGACGGACTCCAAGGGACCGAGATCGAAGAATTTACAAGGCCGAGATTAGAGAAAATCACGTATTTCATGCTAAAGAGGGCTGAAAGTCATCCTAAATACAAGATCACAGGGTTCTCACCATCCGTTCGACTAAAAAATTTATATCTGGCCTAAGGACCATAAATTAACCATACACGTCAAATTTCAGCCCTCGGATCCCTATGAAAGTGACCCAACAGATAGATTAGCCCATAAACCGTTGATTTTGGGCCCACTTGATCTCTGGATATGCTTCAAACTTGGGCTTGACCCATTAAATTAGCTGGAAGAATGGATAGATGGATTGGATTTATCATAACCATCACCGTGGACCCCACCTGAGTTGGGTGTGCCTAGTGCACAAGTGCACTAGCGCTGCACAGCAACACAAAGGCGGTCAAACCACCTCTTAACCGAAGAAAAAAGAAAAGAAGAAGTTTCCTTCTTCTTCAGTCTGCGCAGTCCGTCTGCTGCTCCATCAATGGCCCACCTTCATCATTCGGACGGATGATCCAAGCCATCAAATGCACTCAGGAGGCAAATTCGACCAAACCCTGATAATTTCCATGCATCCATGCACAAGAACAAGAGTGCAAAGACTGGATCTTTCGCCGCATGTTGATCAATGCGGTGGCCCACCAAAAGCTCAGATCCTCTTCAATTCTTAAAAAAATAGCATGACTCAGCCCTACGAGGCCAATGAGCGACCCAGATCCATTAAAAAGTCACTGTAAGTGGGCCCCACGGACACCACCGACTCCAACAGCCAATCAACGACCGGACGCCGCCCGCTTTTTTTGGTACGTTGCGTGATCTTAGCGGTGATCGGATGGCTGATCTGGACCGTCCATCGTGTAGGCCTGCCAAAAACGTCCTAGTGAACTTTTTCTTTCGGAAAGAAAGCGAGGAAAGTAAGGAGTTGCAGCGTCGTTTTCTTGGCTGTGAAAAGACCTACGCACCGACCTTCGTTGCTGCGTACGCTCTCCACCACCCTTCTCTATGCTGCCTTCTCTCAGCAACCGACCTCTCCACTGTATTCCATCCTATAAGAAAGAGAGAGAGAGAGAGAGAGAGAGAGAGAGAGCGTGAGATACATACTATCCTTGGATGTGGTGCACAAGAGAGAGAGAGAGAGGAGAGAGAGAGAGAGAGAGAGAGTTTAAATTCTTCCTTTGTTACTGTTTTTTTTTTTTTTAAAGAGAATTAGCCTAATCATGTCAGGCTAAACATTTTAGCTAGGGCTAGGAGGTGAAGCTTGTGGCGTGATGGGAAGGATTCTATGGCTTGGATTCATCTTTATGAACTAATTTTGATTATAGTTTGATTATAAGGAATGCTTTTAGTTTTTAATGGTTTGTTGTGACTTAAATTACAATGGATTTGCGGTAGCTTTGAGCATTTCTTAACATTATAGGGATTATGAATTTAGAAATCCCTGTTGTTCACCATCATCTCCTGGGCATGGTTGGATGATGGAATCCTTCCTAACATTCATATATCTCTCAGATTGGCTGTGGATTGGTTTAATTCGATTGTTTACTTTGTCTCATGGGCATGGTTTTGTGATGGAATCCATTCTAATTTACATCCTTCTTATCTATTGAAAACTAGATCAAAAGAAGTTCAAATTCGGTTTTAGTGATATATCTTCCAACTGGATGAAGATGGGACTCGAAGTCTAGTTGAGTTCATAAATTAAGCATAGATCTCCCTGATCTTTACAAGCGGATCCTCTGAATCCCTAGTTTCCCACCTTTGAATTCTACAAGTTTTAGAGTAATATTTCACCATTATTCCTTTAATTATTCGTGATTTAGGTTTCATCTTCTTCTGATTCTAGTTCTGGTTGCTTTCAAATAACGTACAAGGTTCAGTCCCTGTGGATTCAACCTCGGTCTTACCGAGATTATTACTACATCACAACCCTATACCTGGGGTGTCAACAAGTTTTTGGCGCCGTTGCCCGGGATTGACAGTTACGTTTTTCTGAGATTAACTAGTTTTAGAATTAGGTTAAGATTAGGGTTTTCTAACTTTAGGTTTAGATTTTTCTGATTTTTAGAAACCAACCTAACTTTCATGTTTTGTAAGATTCTGAGATGGAAACTTCTAATTTGGTAATCTCTTTCTAATTTCTTTACCCTTTTTTCTATTTTTAGAGCTAGGGTTTTATTTTTAGAAATTTTCTAATTCTGGACTTCTTTTATTTTAGAAACTTTCTTACTTTCTATTTATTATTTAGAAACTTTCTATTTTTCCTTTTTAGAAATTTTTCTTTTTTTTAGAAACTAGTCTAGTTCCTATTTTTAGTTTTAGGAACTTTCTATTTTTAGACTTCCTATTTTTAAAAACTAACTTGTTTTGGTTTGTTTTGCAGGTTTTTAACTTAGGGACTCCAATTTGGTGACTTCTTTCTAGCCCTCTTTTTCTTTCTAGATTTTTATTTCCTTTCTTCTTTTTAATTTTAGGTTTAGAATCTGAATTGTGGGCTGCGAGTGTTTCATGTCCAAGTGGGCTTGTGACAACACTCGACGTCTCTTGATTAAAGGAGGATTGGTTGAGGGGTTAACTATCCATCGCAGGACTAGACACCTCTCGAAATCCCCTGAGTTAATTGAAGTGATGGCTGAAAACAAACCTCTTCTACCCCAACCTAGGGTGGAGGACATCCAGGATGAGAATGAGGTGCATCAAGCATCCCCGCCTCGTACTTTACGAGATTATTTACAACCGGCAGGGGTGAGTACGCCCTCATGCATGATTTTTCACGAAAATAGGACACATGGATATCAAGCCAGGGGTGATCCAACTCCTTCCTAAATTTCATGGGCTTGAGTCAAAAAATCCATATTTACATCTGAAAGAGTTTGATGAGATCATAGCTACTTTATACTTTCCTAACGTGTCTGGTGACATGGTCAGGTTGAAACTCTTTCCTTTTTCTTTGAAAGAGAAAGCTAAGACGTGGTTACATTCACTACGTCCTCGATCTATTGGCAAATGGAATGACATGACAAGGGAGTTCATAAAGAAATTTTCCAATACCATATAGACGAACACCCTTAGAAAGTCGATCATGAACTTCGCCCAAAGGGAAGATGAACATTCTTCCAATGTTGGGAGCGGTTCAAGGATCTTGTCATTTCATGCCCACAACATGGTTTTGAAACGTGGAGCATCACGAACTTTTTCTATGACGGACCGACATCTCCCATGTGCCAATTAGTCAAGACGATGTGTAATGGAGAGTTTATGAATAAAGGTGTCGATGAGGTGTGGGACTACTTTGATAAGCTTGCTGAGAACACACAATCATGGGACATCTCCCCTAGACTAAGTACTACGTCTAGGCCGACTCATTCCAAGGAAATGGGTGGAATGTATCTCCTGAAAAAGGATGATGATATTAATGTTAAAGTGGCTAATCTCACTAGAAAACTCAAGGCCATGGAATTAAAGAAGGATAAGGCTAAGGAAACTGTTTGCGGTATTTGTGCTTGCAACATTCACACTACTAAAATTTTTCCCAACTATATCTGCCTTTCAAGAGGTATTGAATAAGCAATCTAATGTCGTAAGCAATTACCAAAGACCTTTCAGTGGGCCCACCTCTAATACATACAATCTTGGTTGGAGAAATCATCCAAACTTTAGTTGGAGGAATGGACAAACCGCTACACCTCAAGGTTTCCTAAATCAAATTCCAATTAAAGAGAAACATCAAGAGGATTCAGTTCTAAAACACTTTCAAATGCAAGTGCTTTTCAATCAGGGTATGCTACAATCCTTTCAAGACCTTACAAAAGCGATACAAGGACTTAAGGCTGAAAATAAGATTGGGAACAAGGGAAGCTTCCCAGCTCAACCTCTTCCCAATCCTAAATCGCAATATGAAGTTAGCGACCCAAGCTCTACAAATCAGATGGAGCAAGCTAAATCCATCAGCACTCTTAGGAGTGGGAAGATCATTGACAAAACCATTCCAGTTAGGGCTGAAAAGCCTAAGGACCCAGAAGCGGACAAAGAAGATAGATCTAGCCATGCCCCACCAGAGTTAGAACCAGAACCTCAAGGGAAGCCGATTGCTTCATTTCCCCAACGGTTGGTTGCACCAAAACCTCTCTCTAACTCTCAGGATATTCTAGAGGTGTTGAAACAAGTGAAGGTCAACATTCCTCTACTTGATGTCGTGAAACAAATACCTTCATATGCCAAATTCTTGAAAGACGGCAGAATATTCAAAAGAAAATCTTCTTGACTGAGAAAGTGAGTGTCATCCTGAAGTAAGATATTCCGTAAAAATTCAAAGATCCTAGTAGCCTAACCATATCATGTGTAATCGGGGACTATCGAATTAAGCACGCGCTTCTTGACTTAGGAGCGAGCGTCAATCTAAGTCCCTACTCGGTATACAAACAGTTAAGTTTAGGTGAATTAAAACTCACCCTAACCACACTACAACTTGTTGATCGCTCTATTCGTGTACCAAGAGGGATAATTGAGGATGTGTTGGTCCAGTCAACAGATTTTACTACCCTGTAGATTTTATCATCCTGGATACAAAACCCATCGGTAACATGAGCACTCAGATTCCCGTCATTCTTGGTCGCTCATTCCTTGCCACCTCAAACGCAATCATCAATTGCAGATTCAGGAATTGGTGTCATGGTGTCATGAGTAATGACTGTTATCAGGAAATGACATAGATGACCATATCTCTTTAAACACAGAATGATAGGATGATGACAAATGGATCCTTTTTCAACACAGGTACGATTAGAGGATGATGACCATTTCCACAACATTATCATGATTGATACTTTTGTGGAAGATAGGACACCCTTTACCTTATCCGCTGACCCTCTAGAGACGTGTCTGGCCCACTCCCATGATTTTGATGATGACATGTTTAGGGAGACGTGTGTCATGCTTGATGTTGCGCTGGTACTTGAAGTTAACCGGTTGAAGCCACAATTTGAAGCGTTGCCCCAAACTGATGAAGCGTCTCTGCCGTCTAACCTCAGTCACCGAAGCTTAACCTAAAACTTTTGCCCTCTGATTTGAAATATGCATATTTAGGTCAAGATGAGACATACCCGGTAGTGATTTCTGCCCACCTTGAGAAAGAACAAGAGAATATGCTCATATCTACTCTCATTGAGCATAAGGGAGCCCTTGGATGGACGATTGCAGACCTCAAGGGAATTGACCCTTCGATTTGTACTCACCGCATTTATCTAGAGGATAATGCAAAGACCACTCAGCAATCACAACGTAGACTAAATCCAAACATAAAGGAAGTGGTTAAGGCCGAGGTTCTTAAACTATTAGATGTGGGTATCATATACCCTATATTAAATAATCAATGAGTGAGTCCAACTCAGGTGGTTCCTAAGAAGTCTGGGATCACCTTCGTAGCCAATGCCAATAATGAACTCGTGCCAACTAGAGTTACTACTGGTTGAATAATTTGCATTGACTACAAGAAGTTGAATACCGTCATAAGAAAGGACCACTTTCCTTTACCCTTCATTGATCAGATCTTGGAAAGGTTAGCTGGTCATTCCTATTACTGTTTCCTTGACGGGTATTCGGGCTACAATCAGATAGAGATAGCCCCTGAAGATCAGGAAAATACCGCATTTACATGTCCCCACGACACCTTTGCTTATAGAAGGATACCATTCGGACTATGTAATGCCCTGCCACCTTTCAGCGATGTATGATGAGTATCTTTTCTGACATGGTGGGACAATATCTAGAGGTCTTCATGGACGATTTCTCTGTCTTTGGTCCATCTTTCAGCGAATGCTTAGAAAGTCTTAAATGTGTGCTGAAAAGATGTGAATAAAAGAACTTGGTACTTAATTGGGAGAAGTGTCATTTCATGGTTCATAGAAGAATTGTCCTTGGACATATTATCTAGTCCAAAGGAATCGAGGTGGCGTAATGCCCCGTCCAAAAAGGGAACAGTGTCATGTGGCGCTCATGTGCGAACTGACCCAGGACCGAATGAATCGATCGCACGTGTGGGTCTAATATGGATTAATTAATTTCAAATTAAGTCATTGACACGAATAAATCAAATTGTGTCCGAGCCGAGCACGGGCCATAGAGGTAGATGGCCCCACCATACTTGGTGATTGTCCATATAGGTCGTATATCGCCCAAGGAAGGACCAAAATTTTTGAAACTTAGCTAGGCCCTGGGTCTCACTGGGCTTGCGGTCCTACGCGGATGCCAGGCCCAGAGGATGCCCAGATATGGATGAACCATGCTGTCCTACCGGCACTTACCAAGTGAGACTCGCCCCAACCTTAACCTAAAACCGACGGTTTAGAGTAATCATGACCAAATCTCCACTTTCACTGGTTATAAATAAGTCACACTATGAACATAGTTAATCCAAACCCTAATCATTGCCCACGAGAAATCTCACTACCTAATTCATTCCAGAAATGTCCCGATTTTCTGAACAAGCTTTAGACCGCTCGTTAGTGAGCCACTAGTTCCAAAACTATAGAATAATGTCTGTCTTACTGGCCTCGACATCCATCACGGGGGTGGATCTAGGTAGTGTCCAGAACCGCTCAACTTGAGCTGAAGGACGAGTGCATGAGAAGTGCAAATACCCTAGAGGAAGAAGCTGAAACTTAAGTAAATTGGGTCGTCTACTCTTATGCAAAGTTGTGGCTTTCAGATCGTCAATCCACAACCAAAATTGGAGTACCGATTAAGGATATTTCCTTGCTCATATCCGTATAGCCGCTGTCCCGATCGACAATCGGTGACCATTAACAGACTTCTAATCATATCCATTGATTAGCACATCCAAGCGGCGGGCCAATCATATCCATACGTAGATCATCGTTAGGGATAACTATCCTACGGTGTATATCAATTTGTACACCCCATTGTGGGCCCTAGAGGTTAGAAAAACCCTCCCATAGGGCTAGTATAGTAAAAACCCAACCCTTAGGGGCCATTTACACCAAATCTAGCATTATAAAAGGGCCTCATTTGGGCACCCCCTTCTCCCATACGAATTTCATGCCCTACCTTGGTGAAGGAGAAGAGAAAGAGAAAGAGAGAAAGAGAGAAAGAAGGAGGGGAGTGGGGCCCAAAGGAGATAGAATCTTGCAACCCCTCTTCCCTTTTTCTCAAGAAACCCCATATCCGCAACTACAAGCACGATTTTCAATTGATTGGGTAAGTAACCACTCTTATTCTTTAAAAACTCATTGTGTTAAGATAGACCTTACATGTATTCTAACATGCAAGTATATTTTACTCAGGACCTTTATAAATTAACCCGTGAGTTTGGCAACCCTAGGTCGATTCCGCAAGCTCTCGACGATCCATAGGTACGGACCATTATCCTTAAGTGGCCAAGTACCAATTTTAGGATAAATTTAATGATTTTGGATGCTAGATTGATGTGCATGCATAATTTAGAGTAAAACCCTAGATAGAAATCTGTATGATAATATACCATTATACATGAAATCGTAAATTGATGTTTGATTGCTTTTCAAATTGTTTAGGTATGAGATTTGTGTTGCATGTACATTATTGCATGTAACTTTTACATATTATTCTTTGTTGTATGCATGATTGAATTTTTCTACACTATGTATGATGTGTGATCTTTTGATTTTTTTTTGGTAATCCAACATCACACGCACACATGTCTGATTTATATTGTTAGGAGTAGTGACATTCATTTTAATATCTTGAAATCTTATGCTTTGATGTATTGTACGTTTTATTCTATCTGTACTTGAAGATGAACTCTTAGCTGCGTAGAATATTATTAAACATAGCCCATTCCCTGGGTTGGTCAGGAATCTGAGATTAGTAAGGGTGGTCCCGTTGGTTGGGCCGTCGTGTGACTAGATCGACTGATTCGGGCAGATGCGAATGTGCAACAGTAGTAGGATTACATGGGTTGCTTGCACCCGATGTCGTGCATTTCATGCTCGCCTAAGTTTGGGCGACTTATGAAAGTGCACCTGCTAGTGCCCTGGTTTGTCAAGTTACGGGTGTAGTGAGTCAGACTGGCTGCAGAACTCGATAGGAAGATTATCTCAAGCGTCTGCCTCAACCGGATGTGTGGAAGCTCGCAATAGGTAAATCATAGCCTCACATCCCGTGTTCCAAAATACCAGGTGATTAAAACCCTTAAAACAAGATAGACATCTTAAGGTTTTTAAAGTGAGAAAACTTTTTGCAAAATAGGAAAATCTCTAAGTTTTTCTCACCTTGTCAATTTTATCAAAGCACCCTCGATATGATCGACCTGCACTGTCGATGTCCTCGATACCTTAACGATATTATCAATAAGAGGACCAAAATGTCCAACAACTAAATATTCATCTGGACAGATTTATCGATATATCAATACACATCGATATCATCGATAAAAGCACTAAATATGTCCAGTAACTTCACAATATATCTGGACGAATTATCGATGTATCGATACACATATCAATATCATCGATATTCAAATCTCGAGACCATCGAGAGTGGCTCGATAGATCGACAGGAAGATTTCGCCGCCCCTTTTTTTAACGAAAATCTAAAATTCTTCGATATATCGATGACCGTCCGATATGATCTGAATTCAAATATCGATAAGATCAGAGGTTCATCGATGATATCGACAGTGGGCATGCATTTCTTACAGCAGTTATTTCAGGTTGTTTTTTAACTATGATCGGGGGCCCTTCGATTTAATCAATATTCAAATATCAATGATATCGACACCAAATCGATTGCATCAAACAAAGCCATAAACTGTCCAGCAAGTTCAAAGATAAATCAGCTAGATTTATCGATGCCTCGACTCTAATCTCGATATCATCGACATTCAAATTCCGATGACCTTGACGGTTCCCCCGATCATTCATGAAAACCTGAAATATCTCAAAGTGAAGTCTCTCTCATTTTTCAAGTGTCGATGGATCGAACCTGTCATCGATGGAATCGAAGTTCAAAATCCGATGACATCGACAATAGCTTCGATTCATCGACCAATTGGTAAAGAGTTTCAAAAGCGTATGACATCGAGTTCGAGTCATCGAGCGGACCATCGATGCTATCGAGAGTATACGCTCGATGATATCGAACCTGCTTGATGATATCGAACTCTGTCATAAATGCGACCGTTTTATATCCGTTGGAACTTTTTTCCTATTTATAGAGGACTTGTCTTTTGTTGCTGTGAGAGAAAGTAGAGAGAGCTTTTGAGTGTTTCAACTTACATCTTATACCCTAAGCCCTTTCTCTCGAGGGAGTTCATCCTCCAATCCACCCTTACCATTGATATTCAATAGAGTGGATTGGAGAATGAACTTCCGCATTCAAGGATCCTCCAGCTACTACCTTAATGGCAAATCATTATACTGGGATGCCTTGAATGCGTAAGATTGGAACTACTCTACCTTCCTTATAGGAAAACCTTTTGAGAGTAGGATTCCATCTTAACCTTGACCCAACCCTAAGCCTAGTCTTGGTATATCTTTTGTATTGCGGATCAAGGAAGCAGAAGACTCTTCGTCAATAAGGAGGAGGAGATCTTCGGCGTTGTGCTTAATGGGACTCATCAACTTATCTGTAAGTATTTAGAGTCCAGGAGGACACTTGCGATCATTCCTTTCTAGGATTGGGTCTTAAGTGGTTCTCACCCTTTGAAGTCCTCAAGGAGGCCTCCGGCGGGAGTGTACATGGTGGGTACGTTGTGTGGACCCTTGCTCTGTGGAGAGCATAAACATCTGGTTAGGAGTGAACCAGTGAAACTCCAGGGTTAGAGGTGAACCGAGTAGAAACCTCTGGGTGCATTGTGTGGACCCTTGCTCTATGGAGAGCATAAACATCTGGTTAGGAGTGAACCAATAAAACTCCAGGGTTAGAGGTGAACCGAGTAGAAACCTCTGTGTAAAGGTTGAAGGTGAACCTGATTTAAAACCTAAGGTTAGAGGTGAACCCTGGGAAACCTCCTTAGTGAATTCCGGTACACTCAAGGGTTGAGTGCGGCAGCCAGGAGTGGAGTAGACTTATCGTCGAACCACTATAAAATGACTGTGTTTGTGAATGCTTTTCTATATGTGTGATTCATGACAATGCATTCATATTCATATATCTGATCACATCTCACACACATACACTCACATCCAACATAGACTAAGTTGCATATTGCTATATCTTGATTAGTTTGTGATTGGATCCTCTAC
>JAJHSJ010000014.1:16774300-17095198 GCA_021015155.1 Magnolia officinalis
ATACATAAAGTTCAAAATTAAATAGAAATGGAAATCTAAAAGATACACCATCATCTCTAATGACATGGTTCACCACAAGATGACTGAGAGTATGCACTCTCACACTCAAACATATTGCAACAATACAACAAATGAACAAAGACTGTTTACTCTAACAGAAAACACAACAATAATACAAATTCAACCAAAACAGCATAAATATTCTATAGCCAGGATCTTCCAATTTGCAGGACTGTTAGTGACTGAGCTATCCATAGTGATGCCCATCCTATATACAGTTTGGAACCCTAAACCATGGGCCCACCACTCGTATAACTACTAATTGACAACCTGAACTCTCTGCCTGAGTGTTGTCTAATAACACCTTCCAAGTTTAAAAGTGATTTTCTCTCTAGAGAAAAAAAAAAACCAAGGCAAGACAGGCAAATCCCGCGAGCCAGGTTGACTTACAAACTAACTTGAGCCTTTTGGTCAAGCGGAGTCGAAACATCTGAATGAGTCAAATGGACTTGGCGATGCAGTCTAGGTTTACAAGTTATCAAACTACAGGTCAGTTGGAGAGTTTACTAAAATAGGAAATAGTGCCAATTGAGTTTTAGCTAAATTGCTTTTCTTTGATAATCACCATTAAGGTTGAATTAGGAAAGTTTGTCAGAAGAATGTTTGACTGGACATGGGATCTCGATATTTAGTTCAGTTTAGTTGGAGTTCGTTTTTACTTCCTATTCTGGTTAATAAATCAGTACAATCCACCATGGAACAATACAATAGTTACCAAAACCCTAGAAAACAATGCCTGATGAATGGAAGAAAAAAAAGTCTTTTCTAAAAAACAATCAAGTCTTAGGGTGCCTGATTGATGTCATTATCATAACATCATGGTGGTGTAAAAAAATGGGACAAATGAGTCTCAGTATATATGATCAAAGGGTACTTTTGGAATTTTGATAAGATTCAGTTTGGCTTTTGGAAACTGCTACTTATGGGTGAAACACAAGTCAATTTGGAAACTTTTCATTCTCCTTGAATCTCAGTGGAATTTAAAACATATCGAGATTGTCATTAGGAAATTTATTTTTTGAGAGATGTCATTAGGCGATTTCCAAGCTCTAATACCCAAATGCTCCAAAATACCTTGGGAGTATCCACATCTCGGGGTGGCAATGGGCTGGGCAATACAGTCATAGAATGCCGAGGCTAAGGACCCTAAACATCACCCAAGGTCCAGGCCGCTTCAAATCTAGGACTGGTATCTGTGCTAGGCCCAGACTAATGATAAATTGTCTGACCAGGCCTGTTGGCCCGATCTAACCATCAAGTAGGCCACCCATATACAAAAGGAATGGACAATTCATACACACTTCTGAACGAATTTTATTCCATGTACACGTGTAGTTTGAAGGCCAATTTGGATCCAGGGACATGTTTCAATGATCAAAACTATTTATAGGATGGGACTCCATAGATTGATGGGATACACCTAAAATTCATAATTTGGACCATTTTAGCTTTTGTGACAGGGCCAGGGCCAACCCGGTAGAGATAGAGATAGAGATAAAGATATATAGAGAGAGAGAGAGGCATTTGGTCTTGGTGCATGAAGGGATAGTCATTTATCATTCACCACCATTAAAAACCCTTACATATATACTAGTAGTTGATACACTGGTAGACTATGAACATGTGCATTACCATGCACACCTGACGAAAATGTACCAAAATCCAGATTGTTCAAATATGGACCTGTTGAAGTATATACCTAATATTTAATTGAAATTGATTATACAATCCAAGCCTTTTAGTTCTTATATCTTAGTGTATTATTTTCAATTTGCCTTCATACCAAGGAGATCAACAACTAAAGCTATTTTCTACTTGATCTGCAGGAAGTCTATGATAGAGTACCAAGGGAGGCTTTTTTAAATGGATCACTCAAGACTCTATTTGCTTCTGAATTTGCCTCCTGGTTAACATGCGAGAAATTCATCAGAATATTACTGCACATGTCAATAGCCTCTTCCAACAGATTTGCAAGCCTCCAAGGTCAGATGTCGGTTCTAGCCCAAGTAACAGCATTATAGGAAAAGTATTCCACGACCAACTTAACTGCTTAATGAGAGAGGCACCAGTAGCAATGGGTCTTCATCATAGGTCGGCATTAAGTCTTTAATTGTTAGAGAATTTTGGTAAATTCATTAATTAAAATATCACTGGAATTTTTTAACTTCTTATAGATGAATTGAGTGTTAGCGACCGTTATGAAATCCTTTGACATACATAGTTTGTGGATGACATGGCATTGATCTATGAGATTGAATAGGGTGAAAATGCTAAATCGGAGGCCTGGAAGAAGGCTCAAGAGTCTAGAGGCTTAACATTAATAGAACCACGACAGTATTTGTCATGCAACTTTAGTAAGAACAGTTCTTAAAAATTAGCACAACCAAGAGAGGAAATTCAAGGTATTCAATAATGGTAACAGTGGTCGCAACAGTTAGCATTATGGCTACCCTGACACAACCGTTTTGGACCCATTATCGGCCAAATTGAGAGTTGCAGCTCTATATCGTGTAATGGGTGCTACTGTTAGCGTTACATAATAGCTGTTATGACCGTTACATAAACCTTGGGAAAGTTGGAATGTAACTTTAGCAAGAACACTCATTGACACAAATCTTTCGTTAAAATTGGTGGGCAAGAGTCACCCTAACTGACGTGTTTTCTTACCCTACCTCTATTATGAAAAGGATGGGGAGATTTGATGAATTTCCAATAGAATTGATGTGGGTAGATGAGGTGGGGATGTACCATTAGTTGCACAAAGCACAGAGGGAAGCTGCAACAGATATGGATATGGCGGCTGGGAAGCACTTGTGTTAAGATGTTAGCAAGTATAACTCAGTTAGGAAGTGGAAGTGGAAGTGGGAGCAGGAGCGTGATTCGAAGCAGGAGCGAGACCTTGATAGAAGGATCGTGCAACTAAGTGCGTGCCTTTGAGATGTTGACCGATTGCCACAAGCCTTAGACACTTAAGGAAACATTCAATCAGCTATGCTATGTAAGTCAGAATTGGCTAAATAGAAAGGAGCATAAGCAAAGACCCAAACCCAAGGTCCTAAGATGAAGATGTTGGGATCAATGTGTGGGAGACTAGTAGTAAGGATAAAATCGACATTGTCGTCATCTAGAGTAGCGTAGCGGTCCCATTAAAGGATAATGATGGAAAGTAAATTGAGTCGGATGATCCAAGCTACGCAACAAAGACCAGAGACAGCTCCCTCAAGGAGAGACGTTGATCACGATTGAAGCGCCTGAAAAGAGGATGAGAGGAAAACATAAAGGGACCTGGGACAGAGGTGGTCAGAAAGGATATCCAGCTTGTTTACTTACTAAGGATAGGACCATAGACATGATTGAACGACAAAACAAGAACCATAAAGTTGGCCCTAAGGGCCCGTTTGGCCGGGTGGATTGGAAGGGACTGAAAGGTATTAGGGTGGATGGCATGGATTTCAAGGTAACGATGGTGTTGTCAGTGGATTGTCTTAAGATCTATGGGATTGCTTATATCCCGGGATTGCTATACCGACTTTGTTTGGCACGCCTGGCCAATCCCGGGATTAAACCTTCCCATCCCTTCCAATCCCTCGAACCAAACAAGTCCCAAGTAAATTTGAACGGATTAGGGTGGATTGGATGGGATTTAAAGGTAATAATGGTGTTGTCAGTGGATGTCTTAAGATCCATGGGATTGCTATATCCAAGGATCAGATCACGCAGTTTGTTTGGCACGCCAGGCCAATCTCGGGATTTAACTTCCAATCCCTTCCAATACCATCCAATCCCTTCCAATCCGCCCGGCCAAACGGGCCCTAAATAGCTCAAAGAAGACTGATGGTGGTGGTGGCAGCTACCTTTATATATATATATATATATATATATATATATTCGCAATATCAATACTATCGGTCGATATATCTGTCGATATGATCCGTATCGCGGTCCAACGATACGAAACCTTCAAAGAGACTAAGAAATTTAAAAATAAAAAATAAAAAATTCAGCGGTATCAACAATATTGTCGTCCCGGTAGACAAGGGATAACGTAAATATCCGAAGAAAAAAAAATTGAAAAAAAATAAAATAAAATGAGAAAAACGTTCAACAAGGTGGATTCAGTACCTGTAGAAGAGGAAGCTTCATTTGGTGGGTCATTCAATCGAAGCGTTGTGTAGGTGAGTGCAAACGAAATCTCTAAGTTCATCTTAAGAAAACCCAATCGAAATGCAAGTGATGAAGGTATCGCGCTTTGAAAAAATCCAGAGAAATTCAAAAAAATCCCAAGATTTGGGAGGTATTTTGGGGTTTTAGGTGTCCGGAAGTCTGAAACACTCTTTGGCTTCCGAAATCATTTTCCAAGCCCTTTTTACAGGAGCGAATCGAGTTAGCTCGAGATGGACAGTCATGACAGGGGCTCTGTAGGGCCCACCATGATGTATGTGTTTTATCCACACCATCCATCCATTTTGATAGGTCATTTCAGGGCATGAGCCCAAAAATTAGGCAGATATAAGGCTCAAGTGGACCATACCACAGGAAGGCGTGGTGGCAATGATGTCCACCATAGAAGCTTTCCTAGGGCCCACCATGATGTGGATTTGCCATCCAATTTGTTCATAAGGTCTGATAGACCTGGATGAAGGGAAAACATAAAATTAGCTCGGTCCAAAAGTTCTAGTCCTAAAAAAATGTTAATGGTGGTCATTCAATGACCATTGTTTCATGTGGTGTGGTCCACCTCATATTTGGATTTGCCTCATTTTTGGCCAATTCCCTAAATGATCTGTCAAAATGATTTGACAGTGTAGATACATATATACAACGAGGTGGCCTCACGGTCACGGTCCCTAAAAAACTGTTAATGGTGGTCATTCAATGACCATTGTTCATGTGGTGTGGTCCACCTCATATTTGGATTTGCCTCATTTTTTGGCCAATTCCCTAAAATGATCTGTCAAAATGATTTGACAGTGTAGATACATTATATTACAACGAGGTGGCCTCACGGTCACGGTCCCTAAAAAAAGTTAATGGTGGTCATTCAATGACCATTGTTTCATGTGGTGTGGTCCACCTCATATTTGGATTTGCCTATTTTGGCAAATTCCCTAAAATGATCTGTCAAAATGAGTTGAAGTGTAGATACATTATATTACAACGAGGTGGCCTCACGGTCACGGTCCCACCCAATTCGCTGGTTGACCAGATTTAAGGACGCGGATTGCGTACGTGAGTAAACTCTTTGGGGGCCACCTCGATGTATTTACTACATATCCATGCCGTCCATCTGTTTGAACTGATTATTTTATAGCATGGTCCCAAAAATAAAGAAGATATAAGTTTCAAGTGGACCACACTAAAAGAAATAGTGGTCATTGATCTCCCACCATTAAAAACGTCCTGGGGTTCACCGTAATGGTTATTGACCATCCAACCTGTTGATAAGTTCACACAAACTTGGAAGAAAGGAAAAAACAAATATCACCTTGATCCAAAAAATTTGTGGACCAGAATGGGTTTTTAATGGTCGATAACCATTGTTCGTGTGGAGTGATCCACGACCACTTGAAATTTGCATCTGCATCATTTTTTGGACAAACACCTAAAATCATATGGCAAAATAGATGGATGGTGTGGATATACCGTGCATGCATCTAGGTGGGCCCTACTATCAAGGTCCCACCCACTCGTTAGTTCCGCATCGCATGAGACCCGAAGGTCGATTTCCTACCAAAACCTTTCATAGGAATGCTTGGTGGGGCCCACTGTAATGTCTATGAGAAATCCACTTCGTCCATCCATTTTTCTAGATCATTTTAGGACATGAGATCATTTTAGGCATCCATACGAAGGGGAAAACTGGGAAAAATTTGCCTACTGTTGAAACTCAGTGTTTTAAATAGCGGTAGTGTGATGCGTAGCGCTCAGCCCTCTATAGCACGTAGCGTAAATACATAGCGTGTAGCATAAGCTACACGATACTTTTATTTTTAAATTTAAAAATAGGACAAATATAATAAATAGTGAAAAAAAGGAAAAAATACAAAAATGCCTAAAAGATAATTCATTTTATCAATTATAAGCATGTTAAAAAAAGTGATTAGTTATCATTTATCAAAAGCTAATCCACATACATAAGTCAAATTAAATAATTATCACATCAACAACTTTCTAAGCAAACCACTTTAATTAATAATGTCTAATTGAAACCACAAGTCACAATTATGAAAAGAAATAAAAATCCCATAAGTTAAAAGTATCAAGTACAATACAAATGTCACATTCCTCAACATTAGAAACAAAGAAAACGTAAAAAAAAAATAATTAAAAAATAAAATAGTAAAAAAAAAAAAAAAAAATTGTAGCTTACGCTACGTGCTATAACCCCTGTAGCGTACGTTACAGGGGATTTACGCTATTTGGGACGCTACGTAGCGCTACGACCATGCTACGTTACGTTGCATACGCTACCACTACGGGCGCTATTTGAAACACTGGTTGAAACCTTCTTGGGCTCCACCTTGATGTTTGTATGCCATCCAAACCACTTATAAGGTCATTCCCACTGGGATGAAGTGAAAACACACAAAACTTAGCTTGATACGAAACTTTTGTGGCCATACAAATGTTTCAATGGTGGTCACTTAATCCCCACTGTTTCCTCTCGTATGGCCGCCTTGAGTTTTGGATCCACCTGATTTTTGGTCTAATGTCCTAAAATTATCAGGAAAAATGGATGAACAGAGTGGATTTCTCACAAACATAACGGTGTGCCCCACCTAGCATCCCAGCACAGGGACTTCCAGTGAATGACTTCTGTGGGGCCCACCTTGATGTATGTATGTATCCACGCTGTCCATCCATTTTTCTAGATCATTTTAGGGCATTATTCCAAAAATGAAGCAAATTCAATCATTAGGTGGACCATAAGAATAAGTTGTGATTGACTGTTAATGGGCTACAAAAGTTTTGGATCAAGCTGAAATTTGTTTTTTCCCTTTATCTAAGCTCGTGTGACCTTATCAACAGATGAGATGGTAAATAAACACTAAGAAAACATTAAGGTGCACCCAAAGAAGTTTTTAATGGTAGGATAGTCAATCACCACTGTTTCTTATGGTATGGTCCACCTGATAATTGGATATGCTTCATTTTTTAGATAATGCCCATAAATGATTTGGAAAAACGGTGTGCGCGTGTTAAAAAAAATGATTTGGAAAAACGGATGGCCAGCATGGACACATATTACATACATCAAGGTGGGCCCCACGGTAAGGGCCACACCCTCTTGGGTGAGGTCGAGGTCTCACCTTATCCGCTCTCCAAACCCAGACAACAGATGACGTTGTGGGGCCGACTATGATGTATATGCCTTACATCCACATGGTCCATCTATTTTGACAATTCATTCTGGGGCATGATGCTAAAAATGAAGCATATCCAAATCATAGGTGGACCATACCACATGAAATAGTCATAATTAAATCCCCACCATTAAAAATTTCATAGGGGCCAGCTGAATGTTTATTTGTCATCCGACCTATTGATATGATCAGCCTATGTCTTTTGCTTTGAATGCATTTGTCATGTTTTCATACATGTCTTGATACATCTATAAATGTTATGCATCGTATTTGAATATAATTGCCTTAGTTCAATCAGATAACACATAGCTTAGGACCCTATACAAAGGAAATTTATTATGTGCACCTTTTTTTTTTTTGAGAAGTTATGATTTAAAAGTGTGTATTAAGGTTTTTTTTTTTTTAATAATCTCTGAAGTTTCATTAAAAAATTCAACCATTTTCCCAATGTTTCCCAAAAGGTGCGATAAATTATGCGATACAAACGATATATCCTGTGCGATAACCGATACTTATCTGTATCCCAAGGGTGCGATACATAGCGCGGTACTGATATTTCGAACACTGTATACACACACACACACACACACACACACACACACACACACACACACACACGCAAAGGAATACCTATCCAACGCTCATGTGCGATAATTGATATACCCATATCATAAGATTTTGTAATTTGGTGGATTGCCAGACCAACTCCTTGTATTCAATGTCTGTTTCTGTACTTGAGTAGCATAGTTTTCAAGGGTTAATCAATGGATTGCTTTGATGCATGACAGATGCTAAAACTGTAATTTCAGCAACTATTACCGCACACACTAAGGGTAGAAATAAGAATTTCTAACGAGTAAAACTGATGTAATTTATTGAAACTACACAGCATGAGTATAAGTGTCCCACTTCTAGCATTTCCAATCGCAGGAAATAGGAAACAAACATTAGTTCATTTGTTTTCAACAATCTGGCCACAGTATATTTACATGCTTGTAGATATAGGTCAAAACCCTCTAGTTCTAACAAAATCTAGACCATACTTCTAATGTATTTGCCTTCGAATACACCGAAACATTTCCTAAGGAAAAGGATTTTCAACCCTATTAACCCCTTTACAAAGTTGTATTAATTTTTTTTTTTTTTTTTTTTTTTTTAATCCTAACTTACCAAAATAATAAAATCATAATGTCTAGAGACTCTAGATCCACAACTTAAATGATGATATACCCCTAATATCATCACCACTTGACAACCAAATGATCATAAGTTCAAACCAGTCAATTGGTGAAATTAAGGCCCACAATGGGTCACGACAAAGGTATAGGATTTTCGATTGTTTCTGCAGTGTGTACAAAAGGCCTGGAGACATTTGTTGGATAAGGTCCTTTTTTTTTTTTGCATATGACATTGTGTGATTGACGAAGATAGAGGGACATAAAAAAAATTGAAGGGTTGGAGGAACGCTCCATAGTCTACAATCTTACAAATTAGCATAATAAAGATGGAGTATTGGAGTGCTCTTCAGTTAGAACATTTATAGTTGTGAGGCTTTACTTGAAATTGATGGCAAAAAAATCCTAGAAGCAATCGTATCACTACCTTGGCCAATTTTTATGTCAATGATAATTTCATCAGAACCAAACAAAAGACAGACTACGGAAGCAATACATGGGAGAAGGGGTTATATGAGATCATTCGGAAGTCTTCTCTCATATACCCTACAGTTACACAAAGTGTGAAGCCAAGTGGCAACAGATTCAGGTGCGGAAGTGAGGAAGCGCCTGTTTCAAAATGTTCGCAAGTATAAATGGCTAGGAAGCGGAAGTGGGAGTGCAAATCCTAAGAGTGATCAGAAGGAGCGGCACCTAATTAGAAGGATCATGCAACTGAGAGCTAAGAGTGCATTTGCGAGCATACTTGTCTTCATTGGAAGGATGAAAATTTAACACCATCTTGCCATTTCTGTTAAGGTAGGGGTATAAGATGTTGGTTATTAGAAGTGGGGACAAGGTTGAAGCAAAAACAGACAGATTGGGTGATTTGTTGGAGAAGTGCAACTGAGGTACTTGGTCCTTATCCCTAAATTCTTTCATTTCATCACTTCTAAGGTTTCTTCAGGAGCACGGATCCCAAACCACCTATTCCCTGAGAAGCATTGCACAATCATTTCTTCCTACATACTAATCGTGACCATATATCACATGGAAAAATCTTGATATAAAGGTACATATTCCCACCAAAAAACTAATCCAAGACCACCCTCGCCCTCATAAGACAATGTTTGGAGTAGTACTTCCCCATAAAGGCCACTTTCCAAATTCTTTCATTTCATCACTTCTAAGGTTTCTTCAGGAGCACGGATCCCAAACCACCTATTCCCTGAGAAGCATTGCACAATCGTTTCTTCCTACATACTAATCATGACCATATCAATGGAAAATCATATGGAAAAATCTTGATATATAGGTACATCCACAACAATTCCACCAAAAAACTAATCCGAGACCGCCCTCGCCCTCATAAGACAATGTTTGGAGTAGTACTTACCCATAAAGGCCACTTTCCAAATTCTTTCATTTCATCACTTCTAAGGTTTCTTCAGGAGCACGGATCCCAAACCACCTATTCCCTGAGAAGCATTGCACAATCATTTCTTCCAACATACTAATCGTGACCATATATCACATGGAAAAATCTTGATATAAAGGTACATATTCCCACCAAAAAACTAATCCGAGACCACCCTTGCCCTCATAAGACAATGTTTGTAGTAGTACTTCCCCATAAAGGACACTTTCCAAATTCTCGATACTCTGTATTCAAACAATTTCCTAGTAAACTACCCTCCCACGCACCATACCTACAGGATATAATTTGCTTCCATAAGCTTTTTAATACTCTTTTCCGAACCACCATGAATATTGCATAAATGGATTCGGTTCATGATTTTGAGCTCTCTTACTCCAAACCCTTGCTCCTGTAGCTTGCACACCTCCCCAATTCCACCAAGTGGAACTTACGCTTCTCTTTCAAACCCCCCCCCCCCCCCCCCCCCCCCCCCCCTACATGGAATCTCACCTGTTGATGATGCTTGTTGAACATTGAAATAACGCCATGTAATAGACTAACATATTTGACATTGCAAATTGTATAAGTGTGATGGGGCCTCTAAAAGTACTCCATTCACTGCAGCACAAATCCCAACTTCCAGCTTTACAACCAAACACCCCTATTGACTCTCGAACACCTTGCTCTTTCAAGAAGATGTGCAAACGGTAAACAATGGTTCAAAGCTTGTGCGGATTAAGTTGAGAATTGAGATGTCTCTATAACATTGAGCGACTGCCACATGCCCATGAAAGTCAATGAGAAATCTTAGGCTATACAATATGGAGCAAAATGTTTAGCAGTTAGAAGGTAACATAACCAAAGATTGTGTTCAAGAGATAACGGTGCTGAAATTGTATGCATTAGAAGACTAGGAAGAATAGAATCAAGAATGAGGTCATCTAAAGCAACCTAGGAGTAGTCACTAATAGAGATAAAACAATGGAATGCAGATTAAGGTGGTTCAGTCATACTCATATGTAAAATGAAGATAAAAGACAGCTCCGGTACGGAGATATCAATTGCTAAGGGTTGAAGGGTTTAAAAGAGGACAGAAAGAAGACCTACAATGACTTCAACTGAGGTGAAATGGGAAATGAAGGCTTGTTAACTGACCAAAGAGAGGGGTTGAATATAGAATTATGGCCCAATAAACATTCTAAAGCCAACCCCAAATAGATGAGACAAGGCTATATAATGATGATGATAGAGACATTTGTTCTCGAGTCTTTTCTTCTGCTAGAATTTCTTTGTTGATTTCATTCTACTGTTTTTTAAATTATTTTTAGATTTTGAGGGATATCTCATCTCTGTTTGTATTCTTGTATGCGGAATTGCAATTTTGCTAAAGAAACTTAGAAAATTGGATGCCAGGATCACACGACTCAACCTTTGGTTTTCAACAAGCATGGTCTTGAATTAATGCAAACAGAACATTGCGAAGAGAATAGACCATAGCTGATCTTTATTGTCATTCCGACAAGAAAAGCTCTCCTCTGTTCTCATGATGTGTCACCGGATTTTATTTTTAGTAGGAAACTTTTTAAGTTCAGGTTTCTCCTCTCACAAGTTGCATCTCGCAATTTCATCATGAGTTTTAAGAATTCATAATTGGCCTTGGTTATAACAACTTCATGCAATCAATTCAGGTAATACCAAGGTGTGTATGCACACTTAGTTTGGTTTCAATTATAATTTAAAAAATAAAAAATAAATAAATAAAAACATGAAAAGTCTTGTCTACATCTAAACAATGATGAATAAAGAAATGAAAAGAATAAACAACAACATGAGATGGAAAATTGTGAAAGTTCTAGCATATGGTCTTTCAAATACAATCATGGCTCAAGAAAATGAGATTTTGGTACGGAAATTGAGATAAGAGGGCATGTAGTACTAGAAACCTAATCAGTAAGTTTGTGCTAATTTAAACATTTTTCTCTTGTTTAAATTGCTTGGAATATGTGGAATAAAGTTAATAATCAATGATTTTGCATGCTCAATCATGGATTTTGAACTTTGATTCTCGAATTTGGAGAAAAATCAAAATTTCTCCGATTTCACCCATTTGATTTGCAATTAGAGTGTAAAAAAATCATGTGAGAGTGCTTGGAGCTGATCTATGGATTGACATTTTTGAAAAAAAAAAAAATTAAAAATATAAATAAACAAATAAAATTTTTGACAATACATTGAGGAGATGTTATTTATGCCTTGTATTTATGTATTTATGAATGCATGCTGATCTTAACATCAGTCACACTCATTTATTTATTTTCAAAAATAAATTTATCTTTTTAGAAAATTATACAAAAAAAAAAAATTTAATTGTATTTTTTTTAATAAATGCTAAGTACATTGTAGGACAAATTTGGCTTTTGAATGTATTGGTTGTGTTTTCATACATGCCTTCTATGATTTAAATTATATATGAATAGATTATGAATATAGTTACATCACTTTTGTCTGATTGCGCTAGACCAGTTCTACGTATATTAATGTCTTTTTTAACATCCCCTCAGGTTTCATTGAAATTTTCGACCAATTTTCCAATGTTTCCCAAAAACAACAATACATTATGCGATACCCAATATGTTTCCATATCCCAAGGGTGTGATACGTTCATCAATACCAATATTGCAAACATTGCTCAAGAGGAAAATCGTCATATGAGCACTTGCATCCTCTACCTCAATGATGCGGAACCTATGAACATATTTTTATCCAATGCACCACGCCATGTCTCCCCTATGGGGGTGAATTCCAACTATATTTGATTTGCAAGGTTTATATCGAGGTCTATTAAAGCTTTTGCCCCTGCCATGGAAATAGCCAATAGGGGTCCTTTTGAAAAGAAAGAAAATACTAATACTTCTGCGCCTTTTGTCCAGTCTTTGGTCCTTTTAGAGAGAATGGAATAATAGAATTTTTTTAACAACAAATCGGAAAGGAATGAAGTGATCTCCTACAGGGTAAAGGGAGGGAACTTGTATGGGTTATAGGGGTTCCCCAATTCAAGGTTGTAAATTGGAAGAGATTTTTGGATTGTAGGCTCCCCCTCTTTTGGTATGGAAGAGGATAGACCTCTCATCATCCCTTTTCCTTTCTTTTCTTTTTCAACACTTCTAATTCTGTTTCGTGCTAATAAAAACTTGTATTGACATTCAAAAAAATTAAAATGGGTTGTAACATGCAACCAATTGTATGCGAGTAGTCCCTATCTATCAAAAGGAAACATGAGATACCATAAAATGATTTTTTTTAGCATAGGAGGCTTACCCAGGACCACGATTAAAGGTAGCAGCAGATCCTCCCACGCGTCCCAATTCCGGCCTGCATAAAATGAATTGTAAGAAAAAGTAAATTGACACAATGCTAAGATAAGAAAAAATAAATAAATTTGAGACTAGTGATGCATGGACGACAATTCTCATATGTACAATATCATAAACAAAAGCCCCCTCTATACGTCATGGTTCTGAATGACGGTATCGGACGCCGTATCAACCCGCGGAAAAATGATACAATACAGCGTTGCGTATCAGAATCGGGCCCGTATTGGTCAGAATTTTTATAAGCCAAAAAATATGAAGAAAAATAAATGGGGGGAAATGAAATATTCACGAATCCATCATTTTTATTTTTTTTTGAATTTTGAACATGTATTCAATGACGTATCGGACCATTCTTTGGTAAGAATGTTGTCATAGGCGGTTAACCTACTATAAGTTCTGGTGTTGATTTTTTTTTTTTTCATATAAACTGTTGATATATGTCATAAATTGATATCATATATTGCTAATAGCCTAATATGTCCAAGAAGTATCACTACCCAGTACTCACTAGTCTATTCACAAGTACGTGCTTGCTTGGAGAATGTGTTACAGGTGAGGTGTATCACGTATGTAAAACAGTATTATCAATTCGCATCATCAAGACATCAACTAAGAAACTAAGTATAGGAAATTGAAGCAACCAAGAAATTTGCATCCCCCTAGACATGCATTACATTTCAAGTTTCAACATATTAAAAAAATTTAACAAAAACAAATATATATCTGGAATTTCCAAAATTTTCGAATTCCAAAAAAAAACAAAAAAAAAAAAAAAAAAAAAAAAAAAAACTTTTATCAGATTTGAGGTAGATTTGATCTAAAAGCCATCTCCTCTCCAGATTTGTGATTAGATTAACAAAAATCTAGAATTTACAGATTTTTCGACAGATTTAATAATAATAATGGGTCAGATTAATAATAATAATAACTTCTTTTCGATGAGATCTAGATCGAAAATGGGTCATTAGTACAGATATGAGGTCAGATTTAAAATAATAATTTTTTTTAAAAAAAAAAAAAAACAATTTTCAAAAAATATACAAAAATCAGGCATAAATGCCAAGAAAATAAAAAAATAAAAAACTCAAAATGATCTTCAAATATGGTAGTTTTTTGTAGAGCTAGGGGTACAATAAACATAAATAAATATGGATTAGAATAAAGATCAATAGCAAAAAATTGATTTTTTAACCTCTTTTCTGATTTTTTCAAAACTGACCCCAAATTGTTTCGATCCTAAAAATCAGCTGAAAATCGATGTTTTGATCCTCTAAGTTGTTGTTAACGGCACTGAAAATCCCTTATGATTGTTGTATTCGAGGGATTTCAAAGCTTGGAGGAGAAATGAGGGAGAGAGAGAGAGAGAGATCGAAAAGGGGAAAATAGGGGTCGTTTCTGCCCTTTTATACCTGTATCGGTCTGACCAATACGGGGTACATAATATTGGCACCGATACAGCCCGTATCGGCCGATACAGTTCAACGGTTACCAATATGACCCATACAGGGCCGTATCATGTATCGTATCAAGCCGATACGATACGGATATTCCAATCCAAGCTATAGATGCATGCATGCACAAACAGAAACTTTTTTTCTTTTTCTTTTTATTGTTTAACCAAATGCATGAACATAAAACAAAGGCTTTTAATGCCTGTTATATGGGCCAACAAATATATATAGAAGCGCCAAAACACTATGTGTGATGCATCCACTTTCCTATTTCCTACTATCTACATTTAATCTGTCCCGCCTCTCTTTTTCTTTTTCTTACAATCGAAAATGAAATTGTACAAATTGAAAAATTAGAGCAACACAAGAGGGCACACGAGGGATCACCAAACTTTGCCAACCAAAACACAAATAGACTCCTCAAAATTGACTCTCGTCTCTGAATGTTCCTTCCATTTCATCTCAACTACACCCAAGAAAAGCACACATGCACAATACATTCCCCTAAGCCTTTAAAAATAACAATTCCAATGAATAGGCTTTACTATAAAACATGCCCTATTATTCCATTCCTTCTATTGAAAATGGAGTTGGTCCAATAGCCCAAATCTGGTGATTCCCATGACCTCTGAATGTGGTAACATTTGGATGGATTTCTGCGATAGATGAGCTTCTTACTATTGATAAGCTTTAGTAAAGAAAGATGATTATTGCAAATGTTTGCAGCCTATGCATGAGGAATGAAGAGACGAGCAATCGCCTGTTGATTCATCGTGAGGTGCCGGCTAACATTTGGAGGCGAGTCTTTGACATGTTTGCAGGAGTGTGAGATGCCGGAGTCAATTGCAATGTTGATGCTTACTTGGAAGGAGACATAATTTGCTGATAGGAAAAAGGATGCTTTATGGAGGTTTGGCTTTTTTGGTCTTCTACTAGGCTCTGTGGAAAGAAAGAAACAGTAGAATATTCGGCAATAAATGAGAATCGCAATGAATGATTTTCAACAGAACCAAGTGATTTATTTTAGCCTAGGCTTGGGGCTCCCATATTTTTAAGGGGTCTGACTCTTATTTAGAAGAAAAACACGTTCTTTTTTTGAGAAGCTGGAAGTTTCTCAGTTTCCGTAGCACTTTGTATAGTAGTAGTAGTAGTATTTTGCAAAAAGCAATCAATTTACATCTTTACCATTCAAAAAATAAAAAATTTATGTTGCTTCTAAGATTGTCCACAATCCTATCAAGAGCTAGTTTCAACACAGACCTTCTGACACGAAAATGCCCCCATTCCAAGCAATAAAAGCGAGACTCTAGCCTCGCATCACCCATGCCCAACCAAAAAGGTCGATGAACGGGTGGTTGGTGATCTCGTGAAGCAACTGGGATGTATGAAATTGACTTTCTCGTCCTATCCCAGCCTTCCCCCCTAAGGGGTGATACAAGAGCAGTATCATTTTGGGACCCTACCATCAAAAGAGTTGAGAAGAAGCTTTCAAGGTAGATACGGCCACACTCATATTTTGGAGGGGAGGATTACATTCATTAACGACAGCCCTTTCGAATCTTCTGAACTATTTCTTTACCTCTTTTCAAGTTGCCAACAACAAATTCGGTAAGTTCAAACACTAGCTTATGCCCCTGTTTTGCTCCTTCGGGACATCTTCTCTGGGAGCATTTAAATGCTATTGAGGAGAAGTGGCCCCTCACTTAGTGCCTAGGAGGTGATTTTAATGTCGTTCAATTCTCATATGAGAAAGCAAATGACAGCCGCATCACTAGGAGCATGAAAATGTTCACGGATTGGGTGGGGAATAACAACCTTATTGATCTCCTTCTAAATGTGAAAAATTATTTGGTCTAATGGTCAATCCCTCACCCCAAAAAAATAAAATAATAAAATAATAAAATCTCTCATCTTGATAGATTTCTCATTTCCTCGGCCTGGCTTGAGGTTTATCCCGTCATTTAACACGGCCTTCCCCAGCCTGCTTCAAACCATTGTCATGTTCTGTTGGACTGGGTCAATGAAAGTTGGGGCCCCAAGCGTATCAGGTTCGAGTTGTTGTGGCTTAGCTAAAGGCTTCCCTTCCCTGGTTTCTATTTGGTGGACTTCACTTTCGGCTTCAGGTAGCCCGATTTTCATCTTGAGTTGAAAACTTAAACTCTTAAAGCTTATCTAATCAATTGGAGGAAGGAATCTTAGGTCAAACTCGAGGCCGCATCTACTTCTAACTCGATTTGCAGGAGGAATCAAATCCCCTATTGGATGAGGACAAAGTTCTCAAGGAATCCCTCAAAGGTGACTATGCTAGAGTCGCCAATCAACGGGCGATTAAATGAAGACAGAGGTCAAGGGCCCTTTGGCTGAAGGCTGGTGACGAAAACACATGATACTTCCATTCTATTGTCGGTGCCAGATCCAGATCCAATAACATAAGTAGCATATCGGTTAATGGTTCAAAATTTGAAGTTCTACAGCAGCCAGCAGGTAACTGATCATATTGTCTCTTTCTATTCTTCATTACTCTTTGTTAAATCTTGGATGAGACCTAGGATAGACAATTTGGACTTTCCACAAATCTCTAGTGAGGAAGCTTCAGCTCTCGAAGCCCCCTTCTCTGACGATGAAATCAAATTGGCAGTCGTTTCTCTCGATGAGTCAGCTCAATCAGATAACCTCTCTTCCCCCCTTTCTCTATTATCTTCCCCTTTATCCTCTTTTTGTGATAGATCAGATCACGGCCTTCTCACCCTCTTTCAGGAGGTCCCAGACATAGATGTAATAGAAGCTAAACCGCTTCAAATTCGAGCTAGTTCTGATCCAATCCACGAAGAAGCCGGGGATAAGAAGATTACGAAGGACTCAAATAGAGCTGATCTGATACAGATTATTCAGAGAAAGATATGGATCCGAGACGTTGGGGTTCACGTCGGCAGATCCTTAGGTTTATCCTTTGGAGATTGCCCGGAGGATTACGTAGCATTATTCCAATGTGTGGAGTCTCGCGGTCGTCCCCTCTCAGCAATGAAGTCCCCTAGAAGTCGGTGTTCCATATCTTGCAGCAGTAGAGAATTGCAAAGTATTGCGTCGTTTCCAAGCAATTCAGATGGGTTCCAGGGAGTTCGGGGTAGCTTAGTTCCTCAATGAAAATTATTTTTTGTAACGTCAGGGGAGTGGGGTCCAAACAAAAAAGATGCCTAATTAAGGACTCCTGTGACAGGCAGAATCCAAACGTTATCTGCCTTCTGAAAACTAAGGGTAGCCGATTCGATGATAGGCTGATGGGTACTCTCTGGAAGGCCAAAGACGCTAAATGGGTAGTCCTCGACTCTACAGGAAGTGTCGGCGACATTCTGCTAGCATGGAGATCATCCCAATGGAGTTTGCGAAAAAGCTGGGTTGGATCATATTCGGTCTCTGTCATCCTAATTCAGATCTCTACCGGGTTTCAATGTCTTATATCCTCAATCTAGGGTCTCTCTCAAGACGCCAGCAGAAAAGCTTTCTAGGATGAACTTAGTGCTTCCAGACAAAGCTTTGCAGGTCCTTGTTGCATCGTGGGGAATTTTAACATCATCAGATACGCCGATGAAAAATCCCACGGAAACAAGGTGACTCCTGCGATGACTTCCTTTTCTCACTGGATTGAAGATCAGAAGCTTGTCGATCTTCCTTTACTGGGATCCAGATTCACCTGGTCTAACAGGAGAGCAATCCCTATTCTATCCAGGCTAGACAGATTTTTGGTCTCCTCTGAATGGTTGGCATATTTCCCTTCTACTTCTCAAGCTGTCCTCCTGAAAACTACGTCGGACCACTGCTCAATCATCCTCTCCATCTAGTGTCATAACTGGGGCCCTAAACCCTTCAGGTTCGATCTTTCCTGGCTCAAAATAGAAGGATTCAGCCAGAAGATTTCTGATTGGTGAGAAGGGTATCGAGTGGAAGGATTTACTGGTTATAGGCTATGTTCCAAACTCAAACGTCTGAAAGGCAATTTGAAATAGTGGTATCAAAAGGAATTCCTTATCAGGGAGTCGGAAACGGATTCGATTTTATCTAAGTTGCAGAGGATTGATGTCTTCTAATACTATGGCTAGAAGAATTGAGTTAATCCAAACTCTCTCTGGTACGGCTCTAGAAAAAGAAATTTCGTGGAAACAAAAATCCCGGGCTAAATGGATTGAGGGAGATAAAAACACTAGTTATTTCCACGGCATAGCCAGTATGCGTGCCAGAAGCAACAAGATCAGCAGTATAGTTGTGAACGGGATTCGGATAGAGGACAAAGACAGAATTGCTGAAGAGGTTATTGCGCACTTCAATTCCTTCCTTAAGGGAGAAGACTGGGTCAGACCACGTTTGGACTCCCTTCATCTTGACAGCATATCTCTTGAAGACGCCACCTCGCTCGAAGCCCCCTTTTCAGTGGAGGAAATGAAATTGGCCATAGATTCCCTTGGCGGCGATAAGGCTCCTGGGCCAGATGGATTCCCCATTATGTTCTATCAATGCTTTTGGGATATTATTCAAAAGGATGTGATGGATTTCTTCATGGAATTCCATAAGAGAGGCAGATTATCCAAAAAGTCTCGGGGTGTCCTTTATTGCTCTTATTCCAAAAATTTCTGGGGTTGCATCACTCAAAGACTTCAGACCAATTAGTCTCCTGGGTGGCCCCTACAAAATCCTTGCTAAAGTCTTGACATCCAGATTAAGGAAGGTTATGGGTAAGATCATATCCGGCAATCAAAGTGCATTTACCTCAGGCAGGCAGATCGTGGATTGTGCGTTAATCGCAAACGAATGCCTGGATTCGAGCCACAGAATGTCAGAGGAGCATTATATGCAAGTTGGACATTGAGAAAGCCTATGGAGAGCCTGAATGGGAGAATGTATGGATTCGGCCCACTTTTCCGTTCTCCTTAACGAGTCCCCCAAAGGCTTCTTCAAGAGCTCGCGAGGTCTTAGACAAGGTGATCGCGAGTTATCTAGAATGCTACACAAAGGCCAACTGGAAGGTATTTTATGTGGTGTTAAAATGAAAGGTTTAGACAGGCCACTAACGCACCAACAATTTGCGGACGACACTTTAATTTTTTGTGAAGTCCGACCCATTCAAGGTAAAAAATCTTCGTACTACCATACGATGTTTCGAGGCCGTTTCGGGCTTGAGAGTTAATCTAGCGAAATCCAAAATATTCGGTGTTAATTTGGAGAAAGAGGAGATCGATCTGATGGCGGAAGCTTTTGATTGCTCTTCGGGCTCTCTCCCAACCTCTTTCGTTGGGCTCCCTTTGTGTATAGGTTTGCCCCCAAAGAACATTTGGGAAAAGGTTATTTCCAGATTCGAGAAGTATCTTGCCAGATGGAAATGTCGCTATTTATCCCTAGGAGGGCGTCTTACTCTTATTAAGGCCGCCCTTTCTAATCTCCCGCTGTATTTCATGTCCCTATTCAGATGTCCAAGCTCGGTGCTGTCTTCCATGGAAAAGTTAAGGCGGGATTTTCTTTGGCACGGCAAGGAGGATAAGAAAAAACTTCACCTCGTCGATTGGAAAGAGGTGTGCAGGAGATTTATATAGTGGTGCTGGGGTTAAAGACCTAAAGATTATGAATCGAGCACTCCCTGGAAAATGGTTTTGGAGATTAGGTTTAGAAGATGGGAACCTTTGGAACACTATATCATCAAAAGCAAATATGGGAAGTCAGCGAATGGGTGGTGGACAAAAGATTCGTCGTCCTACAGGGCGTCTGCTATTTGGAGGGGTATCTTGAAGACGAAAGAGGAGGTTCTCAAAAGCGTGGGCTTCGCCCTTGGTGATGGGGCGAACATTCGTTTCTGGTTTGATACCTGGATAGAGACACGCCGTTAAAAGCCAGATTTCCAAACATCTTCTTCTTAGCTCCCATCAAAGATATCATGGTGGTTGACTGCTACTCCCTATCCGTAGGAAAGTTAGTGTGGAACATTGTTTGCAGACGAAACCTCCATGACTGGGAAATAAGCGAGTTCGTGGATTTGCTACAGTGCATGTATGCTACTTCTCCTGTGTAGTCCGTATCTAATAGTATTGTTTGGAGACCAGAAAAGTCTAGCAGGTTCTCTGTTAGATCTCTCTACAATCAGCTCCAAAACAACCCAGGAGACACTGCTACCCAGCAGCCTTATCACAGTTGGAAATATTCTGCCCCTCCTAAATACACCATCTTCGGTTGGTTAGTTGGTAAAAAAAATATCTTCACAGTAGATAACTTGAGGAAATGGGGAATGATTCTCACTAACATCTGTTTATGCTACATGCGGGAGGAAGAATCAGTTGACCACTTGCTGCTACATTGCACCTTCATATCCTCAATCTGGACCGATTTCTGCTCTCGATTTAATATCAGCTGGTGCACCCCCAATAAGGTGAACCACCTTCTTGCTTGGCATGGGGTCTATATTAAAAAGGTGAAGACTAGAATTTGGAGGATGGTTGTTCTTGCGATCTGGTGGTTGGTCTTGGAAGAACGCAATGGTAGATGTTTCAGGGATTCTTCCAATTCTTCAGAGGTTGTTTCGTCTAAGGCTAAGCGGCTATTAATCGAATGGGCTTGTAATGATGAAGTCTTGAAGGACAATGATCTTCTTTTCCTAGGGGTCTAGCTGCGGCTGTCTTTTTTTGTCTTTTTGGAGTTTTATTTCGTCTGCTCTCTCAGCAGACTCTCTTTTCTCCCCTCTGTTTCCCTTCTTTTTTCTTAATACAATCTCGTCACCTTTCAAAAAATAAAAAAATAAGTCCCCTAATCCGAATGGCTTCCCTTTTAACTTTCTTTCAAACTTTTTAGGATAGCTTGAAAAAGGAGTTGGTAGATTTTCTTTTGGAATTTTTCCACTTTGACAAAATCTTCAGAGCCCTCGTCCCTAAGGTTGACAGAGTTTATGACCTCGGGGATTTTTGTCCTACAAGCCTCTTGGGTGCTCCTTACAAAATCTTGGCTTCCAAACTCATATACTAGTGCTATCTAATAATATTTCGAAAGTGCAACCAACGTGCCCCCATGTAGCGTAGCGTAGCTAAAACTCAACCAACGTGCCCCCATGTAGTGTAAGCTACAGTACGTGTAGCATACGCAACGACGTATGTAGCGTGTATCTCTGGTAATGTAGCTACCAGCAACTCTTTTTATTTTTAAGATAGTTAAATTTTTAGTCACGCGGTTCTTTTGAAAATGGTGGTGACTCGTACACATCACATGTGGTGGTACTTCACGTCAATTTGGATCATCCAAATTGTGGTCCTATCATGGATAGATGATATTTTATTATTACACCCATCGGACAATCCTAACCATTTGATTTTGGGCATGAAATTGTACGGCTGGAGAGAATTTGGGTGTTATAATTGGTAGCAGACTCACACAATAGAGGTAACTGTATAACTTAAAGGTATTTCAAAAGGGGTTTTGAAAACCCTACCTGACTCTAGCAGCATTGCTTCCACAAAAAAAAAAAAAAAAAAAAAAAAAAAAAAAAAAAAATGATAGATTTTCGATTCTCTCAATCCAGACATCTATTGAAGAAAGATTTTAAGATTTTGACCAGACATATCAAAGGATCTTACAGGTAGAATTTCAAAGGCATTAGACCAAAAACAAAGGAAACATAAGAATTCCCCCAATTTGATGTTCATGGAGTTGTGGACCTTCCGATTTGTGATTTTTGCTTGATTTGGAAGAGATTAGAGGTATATTTATTACTATTAACCTCATTTAGTTATATTTATTTTAATTTTATTGATAAAATGATTGATATATCATACATTATGACATTTTTCCATCTTTTTCCTATTTGGTTGCCATTTTTTTTTTTCATTTTTTCCCTATTTAGATGCCTTTTTTCCATTTTTTTCCCCTCTTAGGGATGCTGGTTTTGTAGAATGAGCTTGTGTTGACAAGATTGCGTACTACCATTGCTTTAGTGTTTTGCATGGAAATGGCCCACCTATAGACCTATTTTGCATGAAAATGGCTCATTTTTGTGTTGCATATGCTACAACCACTATTTTAGGGCTAACTGACTAAGCTCGTATTACTAGGTATTAGTTGTTAGTTGTTAGTGGTTACATTCCGTATAGCCACAGTTAGTTGCATGATGTTTATTCACCTATTTTCTATAATGTGGCCCTAAAAAAAATGAGTATATTTGTTGAATGTTATTCGCCATGTGACTTGTGACTTGAGATTTTGTAATGTTTCAGTAAATTAAGAAGGATAGATTAGAGAGGTCCGAATGCAAAGAGATGGAGACAAAGATTTTGCATGGAAAGATGTTGTTGATGATCAATCAAGAACTCATGGGAATTATGTTCTACGTAGATTTTGTGGGCAAAAGTGTACGGGAGGGGTGACACCCTTAAAGCATCACTTAATCAGAACCCACACTAAGATGAAGCCATGCCTGAAAAGTAACAAAAGAAGTGACGATGGAGTGTGCAAAGGTTCTCAAGGAGCATCATGAAGAAAAAATTAAAAGATAAATGGGGTGTTCAACATATTTATCCGAGTCTGGTAGCGTGCGGGGTGGGTAATTATGTATATGAGGTTGGTAATGGTACTATTTCTGGCATGGTAAGCCGATAGGTAAGAGCACGAGGTTGATAACAAGCAACATTCACTTTAGCAACATTCACTTTGAAGTGGAAGAAGGAAGAGAGAAGAGTTTATAAGGTGATTGAGAGATTATTTTTTTATGTGAATGTGTCGTCATTCAACTTGTACAATAGCCCATACTTTCCTATTGTGTGTGAGGCAATTGGAAAGTTTGGACCTGGTTCAAAGCCACCATTTATGCATGAGATGAAGACGTGGATACTCAAGAAGTAAATCATGTTGATGATTTAATGAAGGGGTACAAGGAATCTTGGAAAACACATGGCTGCGCAATTATGTTTGCATAAGGGAAAAATAGATGCGTCGTTAATTTTTGAACAAATAGCCCAGTTGGAACAATGTTTTACAAGTCTATTGATGCTTCAAATTCTATAAAGGATGGCAATTTGTTGTTTAAGTATCTTGATTATGTTGAGGAAGAAATCAGGAAAGAGAATGTGGTGCAGGTTAGCACAGATAACCATTCAAGCTACGTGAGTGTCGGGAAGAAGTTGATGGAGAAGAGAAAGACGTTATATTGGATTCCATGTACTGCGCATTACACAAACCTAATGTTGGAAGATATAGGAAAGACAAAAATGTACTCCAAGGCACTCGAGAAGGCAAGAAAATTTTCAAAGTTCATTTATGGGCATGGGATAGTTCTTCTTAGTATGATGAGAAGCTTTACAAAAAATATTGAGCTTCTACGGCTAGCGGTGACACGCTTTGCCATTACATTCCTCACCTTTCGAAGTCTTTATAAGCAAAAACCTCTTCAAGCCATATTATCATCAACAAAGTGGTCATCTTGTGCGTAAGCTGAAAAGCCAAAAGGAGTGAAAGTACAGACTATCATAATGTTTGATAGGAAATTTTGGCCGTGGGTTTCCTTGTACTTGAAGAGCACCATGTCAAGGGTTAGTGTGTTAAGAGAAGTGTATTATGAGAAGAGGCCTGCAATGGGCTTTTTGTATGAATTGATGGACTCAGCAAAGGAGAATATTGCCAATGTTGTCAAATCGCATATGCGATCACATGCAATTAGCATATGTTGTTCGCATATGCGATCGTATGATCACATATGCCATGGCATTTAGAAAAAAAAAAAAACTAGCCTAATTACTACACATGATTGGATTGGGTTATTTTACTTATTTCATTATAGTTTGAGTGTTTCATTAAGTTATATATTTAATTACTTATATTATATTATATAAATTTTAACAAAATCATCAACAAGCTACATTAAAAGAGAAATAATTATTAAAAACTCCAAACAAAGAAATTTTATTGATAAACGGATAACTTGAAACAACTTACGTGTTATTACTTACAACTTATTTTACAAAAAGTAAGCACAACTTATAAAATACAAAAAATAAACATACTTGAAATAATTGTAGAGAGATTAGAGTAAGAAGGAAAAAGGTGTAAGAGATCTAGAGCTTAGAGTAAAGAATAGTGAAAATGGGGAGGATATCAAAAGTTCTCCAAACTGGAAAAATAAAATAAAATAAAAAATTGCTTCCTCTGGCTATTGGGAAATATGTGATCGCATATTGGTCGCATATAAAACTATGCAATGGCATACTTGCCAGGATCGCATATGTCATCATAGCATATGCAATTCGATCCACAATATGCACATATGTGATCGCATTTGACAACAATGAATATAGCGTTCAATTGCAATCAAGTAGACAAGAAATATCTTCCAATTTGGAACAAGATAGATGAAAGATGGACTCCACAGCTTCATCGCCCTTTATAAGCGGTTGAGTACATTTTGAATCCTCATATACGATATTCGGACAAGTTCTGTTCACACCCCAAGATAAAAGGTGGGCTATATATGAGTGCATGTTAAGGATGATCCCTGATAGGAAAGATCACATTGCTGCTGATATTCAATTGTAACGATGGATACCACGATGCATCGTTCACCAGGTGATTTTATATTTGCACTTTTATATATATATAATAAAATAAAATTGCATAATATGTTTATGTAATTAATGAAAGCATTTGATAATTTTTATTTTTTAATTAATGTGTAGTTGATTACTGGGCACACTTTAGCGACAAAACACCATAGCTTAAGAGATTTGCCATCCGAGTTTTAAGTCTCACATTTAGTGCTTCAGGCTGTGAGGGAAAATGGAGTACTTTTGAGTAGATTTTTTTTATTTAATATATTCTAAATTGGCTATTTAGTAATTAGTATATTAGCAAAAATATATATATAAAAATCATTATATGATAGGTCCATATGAAGAAAAGGAATAGGCTGGAGCAACAAAGTTGAATCCTTTGGCTTATGTCATGTACATACGAAGTTATGGGAGAGAAGCATTAAGTGTATAGCTTAAGTAGACCTTATATTGGTCGACCATATTGCTTTTGATGATGAGTGGATTACTAAGAAAGAAGACCCCACTCTTCCTAAAGATACATCTTGGCTCGAAGAGTATAGAGACATAGCATTTGATGTTAGTACCATTACCACTACTCCAAATTTTGATGCTCCAGCTAGTAATAATGCACCATCAGAAGGTGGTCAACTCATACCCATTCCTCCAATAAAAAAAGGATATAGCTCCTTTAAGTGACTACTCGAGTTATAGCTTTCAAGATGAAGTTTTATATGTACTTTTTTAAGAAAAGAAATTCCATAGGATCTCTTTTTAATGTGTAGGTGGTCCTATAGGACAATTTCTTGCTCTTGTAGTAGAAGAGAGAGAAAGGGATCTACTAGAGGTGAATGATACAGATGGAGATGTTGATGATGAAATGCTTGGTGGAGGAATGGGTGATGATGAAGATGACTTACTACTTGACGAGGAAGATGGCCTCTATAGTCTAAAGTTTATAGTAGAAAGTTTATCATTTATAATGTGGTTCGGTTTCATGAACATTGTGGGATTTGTACTTGACAAATTTGTGACTTAAGACTTGGGAGATTGTATAATCTTTTTTTATTGTTCTTTTGTTAGTGATCTATTTAACATCCTATGCATTTTAACTTAATCTTCTTTGTTATTTTTATATTTATTTATATTATTTATCCTATTTTTATATTATTTTAATTCAAAAAAAAAGTATCGTGTAGCTTATGCTACACACTATAGAGGATCGAACACTACACCATACGCTACACGGTATTTAAAACACGGACTTAGATTACCTACTGGGCAGACTTGGATTTGGTCAGAAATGGCTGGAATTGGATTTTATCTTGGCTATCCTCTGCATCATTTTATGTGCTTGTAAATGGATCGCCCAAGGTTTTTTTCGTTCCATCAAGGGCTCAACAAGGAGATGCCCCGTCCCCGTTTTTGTTTGTGATAGCCTCTGGTGGCCTAAGTCGTATGCTGAGGAACGGGAAATTAGTGGGGCTTTTCGATGGTTTCAAGGTGGCCTTCTCATGCCCCTCCATTAGTAGATGACACGCAAATTTGTTATGGTTAATTTGAGGAAAGTGATCCGTTGTTTTGAAGTTGTCCATGGTATCAAGATTAACCTTTTCAAAAGTGAAATGCTAAGAGTTAATATTTTTTATTCTCTTATTCCTAGTTTGGCAGAGGTGTTCGGGTGTAAAGTTGGTTCTTCCCCATCTTCTTACTTGGGGCTTCCTCTGTGCATTGGCAAGCTAACTATTGTGATGTTGTCATCGAAAGAATGGAGCAGAAATTAGCGGTCTGGAAGTGTCATTATCCGCCCGAGGGGGGGGGGATTGTGATTCGTTATTTTGTTAGTTTACGATGTTAAAACTAGTTGATTTTGTATAGCCTTTGTACATTATTTACTACTTAAAATTTGTCTTCTAAAACGTAGAATGGCTTCTATTTTGAAAGAGAAGTTGCTACCAAACGCGCCCATAGAATACCATTCATAAAAGATGTTAATTAACACATGGAGTATATTTAATTCTGTATTCGTATAAACTATTGTTACTACTAGGGTTTGAGCCCATATCTCAGTGGTAGACAGAGGGCATTTCAATATTTGACGTATTGGTAGAGCTGTACACGAGCAGAGAAAACTCGGGTACTCGCTCGACTCGACTCGCTTTTACTCGACTCGACTCGACTCGTCGGTTGTTAGAGCCGAGTACGAGTACAATTTTGGTACTCGTTATTATTTCGAGTAGAGTATGAGTTGGGTAGTACTCGACTCGGTACTCGACTCGTATACTCGAATGGGTACTCGAGACTCGTACTCGACCCAGGGTAGCCCTAAAACTAAAATCGCCCCCCCTCCCTGTCACTTTCACCCTTTCGCCCGCCCGCCTAAAAGAAAACAAAAAAAACCCTCCCTCCCAGTGACCAGCGGTCCGGCGCCCAGCAGGCCAGCACTCTCTCTCTCTCTCTCTCTCTCTCTCTCTCTCTCTCTCTCTCTCTCTCTCTCTCTCCTCCGCTGTCCGGCCCCGTGGCCCGTCCCTCTTCTTCTCTCTCTCTCTCTCTCTCTCTCTCTCTCTCTCTCTCTCTCTCTCGTCCCTGCGGCCTGCCCGGTGCCCCTGCTGTTCAGTCGTTTTGAACTTTTGAGTCGTTCGACGTTCCGGCGGTCCACACGGGGCCATCCGGCGGTCCCTGCCCTGCCCGGTCGCCCTTACTCAGCTACCCTTCTTCTTCCCTCTCTCTCTCTCAGGGCGCTCACATTGCCCTGTCCGACGCCCCTGTCCGCAGCTCGTCCCTTGCCTGCCCAACGCCCCTGTCCGCAGGTCGTCCCACCTCTGCCCGATGCCCGTCCGTCCATCAGGTAAGAATTATTTTTTTAATTATTATTTTAATAGTATATAAAATAATTATTAGTTGATTTTTGTATTTTCATTTCATCCTACCTAGTGATAGACTGATAGTAGATTAGTAGAGATTTGTTAATGGGTATGATATGAATGTAGCATACTTATGGGAGTTTAAATATAATTACTAAATTAATATTAATAATTTTAATTAGTAGACATATGTAATATAATGTTTGATATACTGATTGAAATTTCATTTTTTGAATTGACCACAGCATAGGATCATAATTGAACCACTAATTTTTTTTTAATCATTGATTTATAGCGCTAGTTTACGGACTGCTCAAATCATTCCATTGATGTAATTTTAATTATGTAGTCGATAATGGATTAATACTTTAATAGTTTAGTGAAAACTATATATGTTACACATTCTATTCTCTTTCTTTAAAAAATAAACAAAAAAAAAAAAGAAAATTTATTGATAATCTCACTAAAAATAGAGGTCTCAAAATTAGTATGAGAGAATATTTACAATTCCTTTAATTGTAATTGCATACCATCCATACTTCTAAATGATTTTTGGATTCTAAAAACCCTTCAATGCGTCGAGTCCTCCCAATCCATGCTTAATTGGATTTGGCATTTGGGTTGAGGAATGCTTAGCGCACTCAAGTTATTACACTTAGCATTCATCTTTCAGATTGCACTTTTAATTCATTTATTGTTTGATTGTCATCTTTTATTATTATTTGTATTGTTCTAGTTGTAGTATAGGATAATCAGTTGCCCATTTGAGGATTTCTATGTTGCCAGACATAGATTCAATGTGTTCTTGGATGCATAGAAATTGCTCAAATTGTCCCTTTTTGGACAGTTCAGGGTTAGATAGATTATAATGTCTTCATTTATTCCAATTTAAATGCATATGCCTGTTCTGGTTTCGTCTCTCCTTTTTCTCTCTGGATATATTTCATGTATTTATTTCCGTCGTCAAATGTCCACACTTTGTGTTGATGATTGACATGGGAATCAAATACAATATTAATATATTCTGGAGAGATAAGGGGAGATGCTGCCGGAATTTCGGCGTAGCATTTAAATTGGAAAATGAAGCATTACAATCCATCTAACTTTGAATGGGTGACTGATTTAGACAGTTAAGTAATTATGCCCGTCTAGCGGTCTAGCCATCTAGGACCCTATCCCCTAGGTATAGCTGTATAACATATCGAGAACTTTACTTTATAGATGGCTAGTCAAGACGAAAGCCCAAATACCCCTGGAATGGGTGCATCGGCCACATCTCCTCTAATAGTAGAGGGAGACACAGACACGTCAACCGCATGCAAAGGGAAGAAGAAGAGATCAGCAGTGTGGGATGATTTCGAAGATGTGACAGTTAACGGTGTACAGAAGATAAAGTGTAATAACTGCAAAGGTTATTCAGCAAGATTCTAGGAGGATCTACGACACATTTAATTAGACATTTGAAGACGTGTCCTAAGAAAGCAAGACTCCCTCCTCCCGGCCAACAGACGCTGTCATTTACGAAGTCAAAAGGGGACGACTCCCAAGGCGTAGTGTCCACTCATAAGTTTGACAAGGAAAAGCTGAATGAGTGGTTTGCTAGATTAGTAATTTTGGAAGAAAAACCTTTCAGAATGATTGAAAGTAAAGAGTTTAGGGCTTTCTGTCAATTCCTTAACCCTCGGGCCGAGAATGTCTCCCGCGTCACAGTGCAGAGAGAAAGCATGAAGATCTACGCAAAGGAGAAGATGAAACTGAAAGAAGTTTTAGCTTCAGTGACTAGAATAGCTTTGACCTCTGATTTATGGACAGCGTCCAATCAAAGAAAAGGATACATTTCATTAACCACTCACTATGTCGATAAGGATTAGAAACTATGCAAGAGAATTTTGAACTTCAAACACCTTCCTCCTCCACATACTGGTTTACTTATTTTAGATTGCATCTACAGTTGTCTAGAAGGCTGGGGCATTGAGAAGAAAATTTCAGCAATAACTTTAGACCATGCTTCAGCAAATGACAGTGTCATTTCATGCTTACGTAACCAGTTCAGGGCTACAGGAAATTTATTTTTTGAAGGAAAAATATTCCAGGTTAAACGTTGTGCCCATATTGTAAATTTGATTGTACAAGAAGGGCTGAAAGCAATCGACGACACTATAGAGAACATAAGAGAAAGTATGAAATATATAAGGGGGTTGCCATCGAGACTGAGTGTATGGAATGACATCATTCAACGTTTGAATGTGCCATCTAAAAAAACGTTGAAGTTGGATGTCTGTACACGTTGGAACTCGACCTATGAAATGTTAGATGCGGCAATGGAATTACAGCTTGCATTTCCCGAATACGCAGCGCGTGACAAAACGTATTCTTGGTTGCCAAGCACAGATGATTGGGCCAAAGCACAACAAGTTCACACATTTCTCCAAGTTTTCTACGAGTGCACGAAGATTTTTTCTGGGAATCAGTATCCAACTGCGAATCTGTTTCTTCCATCTCTTTGGAAGATTAAGGATGCTCTGCAGAAAAATGCCAGTGCGGGTCCAGATTTCATACGCCAGATGACAGTTGGTATGAAGACGAAGTTCGATAAATACTGGGACGAATGTCATCTGTTGATGTCCTTGGCAGTTGTTCTTGATCCCCGTTGCAATATGGGATTGGTTAGCTTTATTTTCATGAAGCTTTATTCTACTGAAAGAGCGACAGCAGAGACGTCTAAGGTTCGTGAAGCCCTTGAAGATCTGTATAAATCGTATGTTAATACTTTACCCGCAGTGGGTGTTGAAGAAAGTAGAGATGCGGATATTTCTGTACCTGGTAATCCGGATGTGCTAAATGAATACATATCATATTTGGCACAAGCACGAATAGGAGTTGATACTAAGGAATCAGAGTTAGAAATGTACCTCAAGGAGCCAATCGTAGTGCGAGCTGAATTTGATGTGTTGGAATGGTGGAAGATGAGGGTTAGTGAATCAAAATACCCTACATTATCTGTGATGGCACGGGACATATTATCAATACCAATTTCAACAGTAGCATCAGAATCCGCATTCAGCACAGGGAGCAGGGTTGTGAGCAAGTATCGAAGATCACTTTCGCCAAACACAGTTGAAGCGTTGATTTGTACGCAAGATTGGTTGCGCCCGATATGGGGAGGAGATATGAATGATGATGATGAAGAAGAGGAGATTGAGATTCATGATGAGTCTCTACCTACAGATCAGTAATTTTTTATTTTTCAAATTTTTTTGGCTGAATGTTGAATGATCTGTAATATTATTTCACTGCAACTGCAAACACAAAAGTATTGGTTCTTTTGGAATGTGGTTTGGAAGACTTTGAATCATTGATATTTATTTACATATGCCTGTTCATTTGCTTTTATTTTTAAATTTTGATACATTTATATTGTTTTCTTTTGTTGCTATATCAAGTTCAATTTATTTATCAATATTCTGATTTTTTTATTAAAAATTGAATGTAGAAATGTCGTCATCTGAGCCATCGACAAACATTTGGGACTGCTTCCCTAGTTGAATCACCGCCACAGTCTGGAAAAACAAAGATTAAGTGTGGTTTGTGTGGCGCAAAGTTTGTAAACAAGACTAATCGCTTTCGCCTACACTTGTCATGTCGAGGTGGTGATGCAAAACCATGCCCCAATGCGCCTAAGGATGTCCAAATTCTTTTTCAAGCCCTGTTAGATTCGAATAGAAAGTCTTCCACTCCATCCAAACCTTCTGCTTCTGGATCTGGTACACAAATGACATCCACAAAAGATGCAGAGGAGGAAGCCAGATTAAAAGCTTTGGAGGAAGAACAATTCCAAATCGCCATAAAACGCAGTATGGAAGATGCTTCTAGACTTCAGCGATATTCGAGTCAAAGACAACACGATGTTGAAGCAGGATCGAGTTACTCGTCGAGTACGACAAACAAGAACAAGAAAAAGAGTAACAAATTGAAATTCCTGACTCGTCTCGGTGAATTTTATAGGGCATTGGGTACTACATACAATTCTTCACATAAAGCAAGTTTGAAAAATCTAGTTGAAAGTGTAGAAGAGCACGAAGGAAAAATCTCTTCGCCTTCTGACTCGGAGGAAGTGAATCAATTTGTATATGAAAAAATAGATAGCAGTTCCGATGGATCAAATGACAATACAGGAACAGGAAGGCACTCATCTTATAGAGGTTATTAGTTATAAATTGTCATTTTGAACAATGTAATGTAATTATGTAAAGACGTTAATGTAATTATGTAACAATGTAATGTAATTATGTGCAATTTATATATTTTATTGTTTCGTTACTCGAAAATCCTACTTGAATTAGCCTCAAATTCAGACTCGGACTCGAACTCGCCTCGAAAACTCGCACTCGGTACTCAACTCGTGTGCTCGTACTCGGACTCGACTCGAAAACTCGGACTCGACTCGACTCGTTTACTACTCGTACTCGGCTCGTACTCGGGCGAGTAGAGTACGAGCAGGGGGTCATGCTACTCGGCCGAGTAGAGCCCGAGTACGAGCAGCGGTCGGTCGTTAAGAGTCGAGTACGAGTAGGGCAATACTCGACTCGACTCGACTCGTGTACAGCTCTAGGTATTGGGTTCAAGTCCATACTTATCAAAAATAAACTATTGTTACTGACTATAATATCAACAAGAGTACGGAAAAAATAACCATAAATCAAACTACATAAAGGGCACCAAGCCCTAGGCTGAAACAAAGATGCTAAGTTTTCAAGGCAATGAAGGTGCCCCATGGGAAAAGAATGAAATGCCTATGAAACCTTGTTTCCATTGGCAATTTGGGAGATTTGGAAATAAAACAATTTGCGAGTTCTCGTAGACATCTCTGCTAGCATGAGAGAAGTCATGAAAGGTATTTTCCTTGGGACAAAAAAGGGGACCTCCCTCTTCAAAATTGTTTCTCCAACTTAGGTCCATTTCCCTCCTTCTCACCCCCTCCCTTCCTCTCTCCATGTGTGGTGCACATGCCATACCTCTACTTTTGCATATATGGTAACTTAAGGATCCTTTTCTTGATTTCATCTGTGAAGATTTAACTATTAGAAATTAGTCTTTAACTCTAAGATTATAGGTTCTAATGAAGACTACTAGATATGTGACCATATGAATCAGAAAAACTACCCGCAGTTAGGAATCTGATCAAGAGGGCCAAAACAGACAAAGCTGAATGAAACGAAATGGGGGAATATACCATCAATAATCTTGAAAAAACTTTGCTAATTAAAAACAAGCTACTCGATCATTTTCACAGCCATCACATTCTCCAAACCATTTTTTATCAAACCACAGCATCTAGTGAGATCTCTCTCACTAGTTAAAATCAGAAGCAGGTTGAAGAAATGAAAGAATGTCTATAATGATCATATTTTGAAATATGCAGGTACAACCATGCTTCATGACATGGGTTAGAGCATCCATATATCCATGGCCTTCAGCAAAGTGCATGGCTAGTACAGGGACGACAAAGCCTGCCTTTAAGATAGACAAGTCTTTTAAACCCAAAAAGGCCAAGTTACTTAAAAAACTCAGCAACAATTATGTCAATTTGGAAGATTCAACAATTAACACAGCAAATCATAAAAACAGAAGCCAGGCAATGGTTGAGGGGATGCATTAAGTAATTTTACATACGTCATCACAACAGTCCTCCTTCCTCTTCCATTTGCTCCCCCAACAACATTCACACGAGCAGAGAGAGGCACGCCTAAGTTGCTGCCTATGACTTCAATTTTCATAGGCTTCCCATCCAGCTGAACATTATTATATCGCTTTACAGCTGCTAAAGCATCACTTTTCCTGCTAAACACTACTTCCGCTGAGCCCTGTCAAAAAACTTGGAGGTCAAGTCATTTGTAAGTAGAAAGTAATGCCCTAAGTCCAGGAATATTACTGGGTCAACAAGTGTTCAAAATGAGTTAATACAATAAGAAAACCAACTAAACGACTCTACCATTCTAACATATTAGAAGTGGACTGATACATATTAAATAGAATTGATTATCACAATCCCAAAGAAATTAAGATGAGAAAAGGTTGATGCAATTGGGAAAAACTTCTTTTATGAATAAAATCCCAAAATAAAAACGCAAGAAACAGTTGCATTGTAACATTTGCAAAGAACGAAACATCATGAAAAACAACTGTGAAAGTCATGTTTAGCAAAATCATCATCTTTGCCATCGCATCATCACCTTCATCATATCCTTGTCCTGACTATTGGTTGTCATCCTTACAGATTCTATTTCGCTATTTGTTCCCAACTAAGGCACTATCCTCTGTAAGTGACTAAACCTTCGTATCCACGAAAAACTAAACTACTCATGAAAAGCAACTGCCACAGTTGTGCAGTAAAAACATCATTGTTGTTGCTGTCACCACCGTCATAATAGCCTTGTCCCAAGTCCAACCTATTTGTGGTCATCTTTAGACATAAGATTTCACAAATTGTTCCCATCTAAGACCCTATTTTCTTTAAGTGGACTATCATATCCAAGGTGTCCCGTATCGGTATCGGTTGGCGTAACGGTGCCCTCCGAAACCGATACGGATACGGGGGCGTAACGGCGATACGGGGGCGTAACGGCCCGTAACGGCGCAAAAAATTTTTTTTGCCAAAAAAATATGAAAAAATATGGATTAAATCCGGAATATTCTAAGCATTCCAAATATGCATTCATTTATAAATTGGAACATGTTTATGGTGGTGTAACGGTCCACTCTTTGGTGAGAAGTTGTATCGGACTGTCTGATGAATTTATGAACCAGATAACCTAAATTTGACTACAAAATTCATATATTTAATTTTCTAACTTACTATTAATGATAGATATATTAGAATGAATGTAATATGAAAATATCTTACATTTAGGTGTTTGCAATTATTTTTGAGGGCCAAAATTCATGTGTAAATAGAAAAAAATTTTAAAAAATATATAAATGGCACCCCAAATATGTAAAATGCACATTAACATGTTCTACTATGATTAACACATCATATGGCATCATTAAAACAGCAAAAGAATCATTAAGAAATGATTTTTCGAATTTTCAAAAAAGGGCCAAAATAAATGCGTAAATAGAAAAAAATATTAAAAAAATATAAAATGGCACCCCAAATATGTAAAATGCACATTAACGTGTTCTACTATGATTAACACATTATATGACATCATTAAAACAGCAAAAGAATCATTAAAAAATGATTTTTCAAAATTTCAAAAAAAGGGCCAAAATTCATGCGTAAATAGAAAAAAATATTAAAAAAATATAAAATGGCACCCCAAATCTATAAGATGCACATTAACATGTTCTACTATGATTAACTTATCATATGGTATGATTAAAACAGCAAAACAACTATCAAAAATTGATTTTTCGAATTTTCAAAAAAGGGGCCAAAATTCATGCGTAAATAGAAAAAAATATTAAAAAAATATAAAATGGTACCCAAAATCTGTAAAATGCACATTAACATGTTCTACTATGATTAACACATCATATGGCATCATTAAAACAGCAAAAGAATCATTAAAAAATGATATTTCGAATTTTCAAAAAAAGGGCCAAAATAAATGCGTAAATAGAAAAAAATATTAAAAAAAATAAAATGGCACCCCAAATCTGTAAAATGCACATTAACATGTTCTACTATGATTAACACATCATATGGCATGATTAAAACAGCAAAACAACTATTAAAAATTGATTTTTCGAATTTTAAAAAAAGGGGCCAAAATTCATGCGTAAATAGAAAAAAATATTTAAAAAAATAAAAATGGCACCCAAAATCTGTAAAATGCACATTAACATGTTCTACTATGATTAACACATCATATGGCATCATTAAAACAACAAAAGAATCATTAAAAAATGATTTTTCAAATTTTCAAAAAAAGGGCCAAAATAAATGCGTAAATAGAAAAAAAATATTAAAAAATATAAAATGGCACCCCAAATCTGTAAAATGCACATTAACATGTTCTACTATGATTAACATATTATATGGCATGACTAAATAGCAAAACAACTATTAAAAATGATTTTCGAATTTTAAAAAAGGGGCCAAATTCATGCGTAAATAGAAAAAATAAAAAAATATAAAATGGCACCCAAATCTGTAAAATGCACATTAACATGTTCTACTATGATTAACACATCATATGGCATCATTAAAACAGCAAAAGAATCATTAAAAAATGATTTTTCGAATTTTCAAAAAAAGGGCCAAAATTTGGCCGATACGGGCCCGTAACGGCCCTGTAACGGCCGTAACGGCCCGTAACGGCCGTAACGGCCCGTAACGGCCGATACGCCCCGTAACGGGCCCGTATCGGCCGATACGGGTACAAATTTGCGTAACGGCCGATACGACCCCGAAACGCGTAACGGTTCACACCGTTACCGTTACGTATCGGCCGATACGTAACCGTTTTGGCATACCATGATCATATCCCTTCTCAGCACCTCGTTCCAAGCCCTCATAACAATATGACATGTACCTCAACTGCATCCAATATGTCTAAGAAAGGGGCAACGTGATCAAGGGCAAACGCTAGGTGGGTGTGGAGCCCTTACTACAATTATCTAGGTGGGCCATACAATCATAAGGTCCATACACATCATCATTAACACTCCCCCTCAAGTTGGAGCATAGACGTTGTCGATGCCCAACTTGGAATAAATATGTGCAAACAGCAAACTTATTGTGATCAAGAACACCAAATATGTGCAAATTGATTGCGACCAAGAGATTTAGTGAAACATATCAATGAGCTTATCCTGAAACTTGAAATACAGTGAAGATATTTCACCACTAGGAACCTTCTCATGTATGAAACGACAGTCAACCTCAATATACTTGGTTCTCAAAGACTCGGTAACTTGCAATATGGAGGCTTGACTCCCAAGATCTCTATCCAATCTCTCCCTTTCTCACTCCCTTCCTCTCTTCAAGTGCATTGCACCCACTATTTCATTTTTTTTTTACTAGTGAATGAAACATTGCTCCTAGTTCCTTGAAACATATGGCAAACCCCATCACATAAAGTACAAACAACAATTGATCTCCAAAGTCAAATAACACTACAATATGCTTCCATAAAAGATAAAGACTTTGTAATTACACATTTCTGCTAGTTATAACAATTTTACTAGTGAAACCACTGCTCCTCATGCCTTGTAACAAATGGAACAACCCCACACAAATTGCCCTCAAATATATTGCCCATGAGAAGTAATCTATAGGTAAAGTTTGTCAACAACATGATGAGCTTCAAAAGACTTTGATGACAGAGTTACAAACTATTCACAATGTTTCTCTGGCTTTAAGCCTTACAGTCGGAAGTATGGCATATATTGTTTAAATCCAATCATGGGTTGCCAAACACTTCCATCCATTTATATTGGTTCAAACTTGGAGATTTCTTGACATTCCTCTTATTATGATTTATGACAAGAAATTCATTTTCCTTTCGCCCCAACCAAAGACTTATATTTGTTGAAGCTCAACCACTCAACCCATCATGTCAGACACAATACAATACCAAAATTGGAACTCAATACCCCACTAAGCTTGTAGATATTTCTTGATCAAATCCTACTTATATGGTTATGTTATTTTTTATATCCGAACCAATTGTATTAATGTCAAACCTTAAAAGGTCTTATTGTAATGACATTTTTAGAGGCCTTATTGTAACGACTTTTAATAGCACCTAATTGAACATGCCAAAAAGATTAACAAACATTGCATGACTTCTCATAAGAATATGTCAAACAAGTCAACTTTCAACTGAAAACCATAAACTTCAATATGAATACGTGATTTATATGGAATGCTTGGATCTATATCCATGTCCTAAATGTTCTAAAATGGAGAATCCTACCCTTGTTCTCGCATCAGTGTGAATATAAATATCCATGTGAGGGCATTCATACACTGCATCCTAAAAATAAATATGACAAAAAAGCTTCAGCAAACTAACAAGATATTAACAACAATCTCACTGCAATGTTTTTTTTAGTAATTCATTGAAGAAGGAAAATTTTCTTTTCAATTCTCCTATTTCTCAAGTGGGTTCCTCAGGAGCAACAGCGCAGTAATGCCACTCCATCTACAAATGCACCTCTAGATGATAAAAACAGCACATGCAATCTAAGATTGATGCGGACATCAGTGGTGCGCCCTTTAGAGTGTACCAGAGGAGGAGGCATCGCCGACAGAGTACCAAAGCGGAGGAGTTGATGTGGATGGACGATGGGTCCATCGGACCCACTTTCTGACGCGCTACGAGTGCAGAGCCGAGAGCGGCATAACCGCACCCCGACCATATATCCATGGGTCGAATTTCACACCCTACCACACGAGTGTTCACCCCGACCATAGATCCATGGGTCGGATTTCACACCCTACCACATGGGTGTTTTAGTTTTGTATTTTTTGTAATTTTTCTTGTTTCAAGGGTTTTATTGTAACTTTCTTTATTTTTCGTCTTTTTGTTATTTTTCTTGTTTTCAAAGGCTTTAGTGCACTTTTACTTTTTCCATAGCTTATATATACGTTGTGAGGAACCCTATTTTCGTTATTATTGAATGAATAAGAATTCGTCTATTTTCTTCCTCTTTATTCAAGAGATTAGGGTTTCAGGATTGGCCCTTGGGTGTTGAAGACTCCACCCCGATTTCGGTTTTTCCTCTTTCCAAGATCTTCGAGGTGCAGGAGAAGGTAAGAATCATCATCCTCCTTTTTCTTTTTACGACAAAGGACCTATAACTTCTTCATCTCGAACCCCTCATCCTTCAACCCTTTTGTTTCTCTCTAGATACCCCTTTCTAGTTCGAACGGAAAAGAGGGATGGTTAGTCAGAAGAATCAGATCCAAGCTTACTCGTGGGCTAACTTATGCTAGATCTAGGATATCCTCATATCCCGAGGTCCTCCGTTTTTACTGTTTACGTGATCTTATGCTAAGGAGCATGATCCTGACGGAATAACCTCATCTTTGTGTTGAGATTTACCTAAGTCCTTGTTTGGAAACAGTTAGTTAATTGGTGTATTTATTTGAATATTCTTTAACCTGATTATACATGCATCTAGGGTTAGGTTATCACATGTCCTTGCATCAAAGATACAGATCCAGATTCAGATAAAATAGATAGTACCCATTCAACCATTAATCCGTAAGGGCAGGAAAATGACACCATTAATCAGTAGCTACAACTAAAGTAAGAAGGCTTACACTTGGGCGCCCATTTCGATCATAGTGAACCGCACACCGTTTGAGCTCTCCAATCTCAGAAAATAGCTCCTGAATTGCTTTCAAACATTAACATAATGAATTCCGAATACAAGTAAAATTAGAAACATCATGAAATGGCAAAAATGACATGCAGATTGTCTGCTGCTTATATACCTTTATATCCTCATTGGAAACTCCATAATCGAGGTTGGACACATACAATTTGGTGCCAGTTTCAATTCCAGTCAGGCCGGCGGCTATCATGCTATCCTCAAACATATCATGTTGCCATATCAAATCCTTAGCTCTGCTGAAAGACTGATGAAAGTGTGCGAAAAAATCCAGATTGGTATAAGAATGTGTCAGCACACAACCACGAAACACAACAACCCGGCGCTCTTCAAGAGTCAATCAGAGGTCAGCAAAATTCCATAAAACGAAAGAGAAACTTCTAACAGAGTAGTAGCCACTAATTGAAATTCTCACACAACCCAATAACCAAACCCTAGAATGCTTGCAACTAAAGCAAACGGATAACAAACAGAGGTAGAGAACTCCAACCATTACACACATACTGGGCATACGCTACTGGTGAGAACTCCAGTTCTGAAATTCGACCGGGGAAGCTCCTCCGCATGGAACTCCATGAAGTACTATCATAACAATCAAAGGCCCGCACTGTTGAATCCCGCATTTACCAAGAGGGTCCCTCAGAATTCTCCCCTTTAAACAACCCATTAAAAATGGATAATCCATGAGAAGACGATAGAAACACACCAGAAACCAAGACTTCTTAAGTGGGTGCTGCGAATTGAGCTTCTCCGTGTACAAAATCAGCTTAGGAATTCCTCCCTTTCGTGTATGAATTTCTAAATCAAGTCAGATTCTTGAACATATGCAAAAAACAGCTATAGTTTCGAGCTTGCCTTGGCGATTGCATAAGGTGACGACCGAGCGTTCACCCTGAGAGGCCCTCGATGGAGCATTCCAGCCCCCCTTCCACGATCAAATGAGCCACCTTGGCCTCGGCCACGGCCTCTGCCCCAGGCCCGGCCCCGGCTACGGCCTCTGCCTCTATCGCTGTTGCCTCTGTTCTTTATAATATCATCCAGCGACATGTCCAAAGAATTCGCCATTGAATTGGCAGAATATAAAAACCCTCTGTTTGTGACAATTAGAAAGAAAGGGAACTGTCAATCTCTGGTTCAGAGAAAGATGAAAATTTTGGGGGGGGGGGGGGGGGGGGTGGGAAAAAGATTACTTCCTAAAATCAACCAGTTAAAACTATCAAGAAGATTTGAAACAATTAGTGAAGATAAAGGAATTTTTCTCCAGATAGGCGGCCATGGAAGGGCCACAGCCCAAAAATCAGAGAAAAAACTGGCGATCGTATCTATTTGATCTATTGGCATTTGCCTGCTGAGTGAGCACTGTTGCCCTTTCTGTTCTAAACCATATTTCAGACCACAAATGAGACAGTTAGGACCATCCAATATATGTAGTTTTTCAAGGCAATGCCCATAAAAGGCGGGGCCGTACACGCAGCCATGCACACCATGGAGATCAGATAGACATCGCTATCCTAGAATACCTTGAAACAGAACACCAGGAAAAGGAGAAAAACCCTAATTCAAGCATCAAAAGCCCTATGTCTGATTTTTTTTAATGAATAGCCCTATATATTGATCATGGAACAAAATCACACTGCAAAATCAAATCCAAAACAGTGAAATCACATGCATCGCTTGACCAAATAGAAGACCGAGTAAGTACCTGAACGAAATCAAAGTCTACTCCAGCAGTCCAGGAAACGAGATGAGGTGCGGCAACAGCAACTGTCTATAAAGGCAAAGATCGGCAGCAGAAGCAGAAGCAATACCCAGAGTTACTTGAAGCGGAAGACGTGATCGGGGTTTCCGAGGGACGAAAGAGAGGAACGAAGCTTGTCGAGATTTCTAGGGTTTATGGAGGGTTGGACTTCAAGAGCGGTGGAGCTTTGGAGTTCCTTTCGCTAGGGTTTCCAAGGAGGGAAATGGAGTTGGGCAGATTTTCTAGGGTTCGGAAAAGAGCTTCGGAGATTTTTCTAGGGTTTCATGGGAAACGAGCGTAGGATTTGATAGAAGAAAGAGGGAAGAAAGTGAATCTGGGAAAAGAAAAAGAAAGGAAGGAGGCCGTTAAATAAGAAGGCGGTGTATAATGGGAGTAATACTGGCAGTGGACAGGCCCGACTGGACCAAGACCGGACCTTGGTCCAGTCCGTACCCGAGACTTCAGACCTTAGGCCCGAACCCCGCCTGAGTCGGATCTGATTAAATTTCTTCGGCCCGGGCCAAACGCAAAATTTGTTAAAGTCACCATTTTTCATTTGAATCTTCGTGATTAAGTAAAGCGGAGCGACACTTTCACAAAGCAGCAAACACTTTACTGGGGGCACGGATTGCATAGTTAGACTGCCAGTTGCAATGTAGCTAGGTACTCCCTGGGCTCTACAATACTGTATGTGCTTTATCCACACCGTCCATCCATTTTGGATTATTATTTTAGTATATGATCTTAAAAATGAGGCAAATCTAATTCTCGGATGTACCACACTACAGGAAAACAGTGATGATTGAGCGCTCATCATTAAAAACTTTTTAGAACCATCCATGATGTTTATGTGCCATCCAACTCGTTGATTACATCACAGGGACTTGGATGAAGGGAAAACACAAATATCAACTTGATCCAAAACTTTGGTAGCCCCAAACAAGTTTTTAATGGTAGGCATTCAATCACAAATGTTTTCCATGGTGTGGCCCTCCTGATATTTGAATCTTTAATGTTTTTGGATTCATCCAAAATGAGGTGGTAAAATGTATGGAAAGCATAAATGAGATACATACATCGTGGTGGGGCCAGAGCATCAACCAATAGCAACTTGCTATTTGCGGTGTCAGCTGGCAATCGGTGTCAGCAAAGTAAAGGTCTACGTCTGATATGGATGATTGCTAACTAAAGATAGTTGGAATGGCATATTTTTAAAATGTAGTACATGTACATAAAAAGTTGGTTCTCTCCAAGCTTTTTTACTTGAGCCCAAGCCCAACACGAATTCATCAGACCATGTATGCAATGCCCAAGCCCAGCCTAAAACCATGTTGGCCTCGTTGGATCTAGCAAGGCTACCCTGCCCATTACTCCAATTAGATGAGAGAGAACTGACGGGGAGGCTCTTCACATGGGTGGCAACGGCCACGCGCAGGTCCTATAGGCCACAACCTGGGCCTGCACGTGGCTCACAGGGACGGTCCAGCTTGAAATCTAAGCCCCATGATCAAAACAGGTTGAGCCTGGCCAATGGCGAATTAATTAAGTTAATTATGCCCAATTTCTCTTAATCAAGATATTCAAATCTAGCTAATAAAATAAGTTTCTAAGGCCCCGTTTGTTAAATCTGAAGACGGAATCTGAAATTTGAAACCTAAATATGAAATCTGAAGTCAAAAAACTTGTTTGATAATTGTGGCTGAGTCTAAAAATTAAGTACTGAATTTGAAACAATCTATTTATTAACAAACATCTTAAATGTTTGAAATATGATAATTTGACACATTTGCTCCTATCTCCCGTTTGGAAATGTTTTAGATTATAAAGAAATTATTTTTTATTAAATGAAAATAAAATCATTATATTTAATTTAAATAAACTAAAATACTTAATAGAAAACTAAAATATCATTATTCATAAGGCACCCAAGGCACTCAATTCCTCTTAGCGGTAAGATTGTCACCATGTGTAGTGCAGGGTTGAGCACCAGTAGCAACAAAACCTTCAAATAAGGCCCACCTTGATGTTTATATGCTATCCAAACCGTTTATAATTGGATGAAGTGAAAACACCTGAAATATAGTTTGATACAAAACTTTCGTGGCCATAAAAGTGCTTCAACAGTGCTCACTGGATGCCCATTGTTTTCTCTTGTATGGTGCACTTAAGTATTTTATAAACTTCAATTTTACTTACACATTCTTAAATGACCTCACAAAATGGATGGACGGGGTGGATTTCTCAAAAACATCGCAGTGGACCCCGCCCCAACATCATCGGACAGGAAGTTCATGTGAAAGGCTTTTGCTAGAAATCTATGTCTGACTACTACTTGGGCAGAAGTGGATTGGCTGGTGTACCACACACCAGCTATATAGCTATTGTAGGTACGTGCCATGCAAAGACGAGCATTGACGCTCCTCGAGTTCCGAGTTATAGGAACGGTTCAAAAGATATCAAAGTTACATGGGCCCCACAGTGATGTATTTATTATATCTACATCATTCATTTATTTTTAGAGACCCATTTAGAGCATTATCCGAAAAATGAATCATATCCAAAGATTAGATGGACCACACCACAAATAGCAGTGAAGATAATGATTTTCACCGTTAAAAAATTCGTAGGGTCCAGCATAGCGTTTATTTTCCATCCAATATGTTCATAAGGTCACAAACACCTATATGAAGAGGGGAAAAAAAATTCATATTGATCCAAAACTTCTGTAACCCCAAAAAGGGTTTCAATGGTAGACATTCAATCCCTGCTGCTTTTTGCAGTGCGGTCCACTTGATAGTTCGATACGTCTTATTTCTCTACTTAAGCCTTAATACGAGCTCGCCAAATGGATGGATGGTTTGGATATAACACATACCTCGTGATGAGTCCCACAGAACTTGCTGAAGTCAATACAACAGTTATAAAGCTGGTGTGAGGTAAACCAGCTAATTGGCATTCATTTGCTTATTCTTTGACTCATGCCCTAAAATTGAATCTCCAAATAGATGGACGGTGTGGATAAAGCACATACATCATAGTGGGCCCACATAACTTGGTGACATCACTTCGGAAGCGAATCTCGCTATTCAACCTGTTAATATTGACAGGTTGAATAGCGAGATTCGCTTCCGAAGTAACATCACTGAGTTATGTGGGCCCACTATGATGTATATGGGCCCCACTATGATGTATGTGTTTTATCTACACCGTCCATCTATTTGGAGATTTAATTTTAGGGCATGAGTTAAAGAATAAGGCAAATCCAAATATGTAGTTGCCACCACAAAAAATAGTGGGGAGATTGATGCCTACGTTGAAACCTTCTAAAGGCTCACCGTGATTTTTATTTGAAATCCAACCTATTCACAAGTTAACACAAACATGAAAGAAGGGAAAAAACAAATATTAGCTTGATCCAAAACTTTCGTGGCCTATTTAAGTTTTTAACAGTGGGCGTCACTCTCCCTGCTGTTTTCTGTGGTGAGGTCCACTGGAGCTTTAGAATTGACTCATTCTTTGGATCTTTACCTAAAATTGTATTTCCAAATGGATTGACGACGTGGATACAAAACATACATCATGATGGGGCCCACAAACTTGGTGACATCACTTCAGTACCAAGTCTCGCTACTCAACCTGTCAGTATCCAATCCACGTTCACGGAAACAAATTGGCTACTCCCCTGCCACCAGCCAATGGCTGGTGGTCGGTGCTACGTGGGCCCTACCATGGTGTATGTGTTTCATCCATGGCATCCATCTATGTTTCTAGATAATTTTATGGTATGAGACCGAAAATGAGGTATATCCCAATCTCAAGTGGACCACATTACAGGAAAGTAGCGTTGAATGAACGTCGACCATTAAAAACTTTTTGGGGGCCATAAAAGTTTTGGATTAAGCCAATCTTTGTTTTTTTCCATTCATTTGGGTTTATATGACCTAATCAACGGATTGGATGTCAAATAAACATTAGGAGAATTTTAATGGTGGATGTCCAATCACTGTTGTTTTCCTGTGGTGTAGTCCACCTGAGATTTATATTCCTCTCATTTTTGGTATCAAGCTCTAAAATGATCTTTAAAAATGGATGAATGGAATGGATGAAACACATACATCATGGTGGCTTAGAGAAGTACCCCATATTAAAAGTTGAGATGTGTATAACGCAAGGGAGAAAATCTCTTTCGCAGAAGATAATTTTGGATTAAAAAATAATAATCACAGAGCGCATTCTTCGTTCCCCATTAAGCTAGACTCCCATCATAGAAAAATTTCAACATAAAATCATGGAGCGCTTTCCTTCTTATGCATTAACAAACACTACTAAACATGGAATATTTTCCAAATTCGGCGTTAACAAACAGGCCCTAAGTATAATAAAGCCTCTTAATTTAGACACGTGCAGTGTCTTTCAAGTCGCATGATTACACACACTCCAACAAGCAACATGTGTGACTACTTTAAGCCTTTTAGTTGGTTCTTTTATCTTTTGACTAAAAAATCAGTTGATTTCACTCGATAGTTCGGTCACGATTGTAACATTGTTGATCACATAGGTTTAGGTTCTAAGTGTAGGTTTAGGGATTCGGGTTCGGGTTTGGGTTTGGGATCGGGTTTAGGTTATAGGTTTGGGTTTAGGTTATAGGTTTAGGTTTAGGTTTAGGTTTATGTTATAAGTATAGGTTTTAGGATTTGAGAAAAGGTTTAGGTATAAGTATAGGTTTAGGTTGGGTTATAGGTTAAGGTTTAGGGATTTGAGTTTAGGTTATAGGTTTAGGTTTAGGTTAAGGTTGTAAGTTTAGGTTAAGGCTATAAGTATAGGTTATATGTTAAGGTTAAGGTCTAGGTTTAGGCTATAAGTAAGTTTAGGGATTTGAGAATAGGTTTAGGTTAAGGTTATAAGTATAGGTATAGGTTTAGGTTATAGGTTTGGGGCTAGGTTTAGGTTAAGGTTGTAAGTATAGGTTATAGGTTTTGGGATTTGAGTTCAGGTTAAGGTTTAGGTTATAAGTATAGGTTTTGCGAATTGAGAATAGGTTTAGGTTAAGGGTTGGGTTATAGGTTAAGGTAATAGGTTAAGGTTTAGGGATTTGAGAATAGGTTTAGGTTAAGGGTTGGGTTATAGGTTAAGGTAATAGGTTAAGGTTTAGGGATTTGAGAATAGTTTTAGGTTTAGGTTAAGGTTGCAAGTTTAGTTTAAGGTTAAAAGTATAGGTTATAGGTTTAGGTTTAGGTTTAGGTTTAGGTTTAGGTTCAGGTTATAAGTATAGGTTTTGGGAATTGAGAAAGTCATTTAGGTTTTAGCTTTAGGTTATAGGTTAAGGTTTAGCTTTTAGGTTTAGGTTAATTTTAGGTTATAAGTTTAGGTTATAGGTAATAGGTTATGGTTTTAGGTCATAGGTTTTGGTTTAGGTTTAGGTTATAGGTTTAGGTTAAGGTTTAGGTTTAGTTTTAGGTTATAAGCTATAGGTTTAGGGAATTGAGAATTGGTTAAGGTTTAGGTTTAGGTTATCGGGTTCGGGTTCGGGATCGGGTTTAGGCTCATGTGTTATAAGTATAGGTTTTGGGATTTGAAAATAGGTTTAGGTTATAAGTATAGGTTTAGGTTGGGTTAAGGGTGTGGTACCTGCAAATATAGACATAAATACGGCTGGTTCAAATGGCCAAGCCCCTCCAACGTTGTCCATAGGAAATAGACAGCTTCATCATGGCCATAAACAGCGGTTCCCACCTTCCAGAGACCCCCGCTCATCCGGATAGCTCCGACGCACATCCGGGTCTGCTCCATTAATCTCGAGCATATACATAAACACGGCCTGTCCAAATGCCCAGACCCTCCAATGTTGTCTATAGGAAATGGACAGCTTCATCATGGTCATAAACAGTGGTTCCCACCTTCCAGAGACCCCCGCTCATCCGGATAGCTCCGTCGCACATCCAGGTCTGCTCCATTAATCTTGAGCATATACATAAACACGGCCTATCCAAATGGTCAGGCCCCTCCAATGTTGTCTATAGGAAATGGACAGCTTTATCATGGTCATATCTAGCGGTTCCCACCTTCCAGGGACCCCCGCTCATCTGGATAGCTCCGACGCATATTCGGGTCTGATCCATCAATTCTAAGCTAATATAATTAAATCCTAAAATAGGTACTCATCCAAGGTTGGATAGATTGTAATACTTTCATATTACCATTTAAACGTCCACGCCGAAAATCCGGCAGCATCTCCCCATGCCTCTCCAGATAAGTTGATCTTACGTTACATTCCGATGTCAAATATTTAAAACAATGTACGAATATTTGACATTGAATATGGAACGGAAGAAACATATCTAGAGAGAAACGAGGAGATGGACCGCGGATCAGGCATGACCATTTAAATAGATTATATGCAAGCATACTATCCATCTAACCTTGAACTGTCCAAAATGGGACAATTTGAGCAATTTCTATGCCACTAAAAACACACCATATCTATATATGGCCCCATAGAAATCCTCAAACGAGTAACTAATTATCTAACTTACACATCTATAAATTATCTAACTTACGTCACAAGTCAGTATTAGAAAACATATCTCATGCCAAACACAAATGCTAAGTAGAGTAGACAACATGCAGGTTGTACAATTGGAGATGCAGGCTGTACAAACTTCAAAACAACAATTCACACGTTTTCAAGTGAACCAACTTGCAGCATCATTCACACATGTTCAAGTGAACTAAGGGCCTGTTTGTTAACTCTTAAACTTAACACTTAACACGAAATTGAGAAAATGCCTCGTATTAAGAGTTGTTTGTTAACACTGAAATCGAAAAGCGCCAAGTGATTTTTCACAATATTTCGCTGAATTCTTTCGATGATGGGAGTCTAGCTTAACGGTGAACGATGAATGTGCTCCATAAAATTTTCTATTTAAAGAAATTTTTCATTCCAAAATTACCCTTACTATTACGGTTTTCTTTTTCTCTTAGAAAACTATCTTTTAACATGTGAAATTTATTTATGCCGTACCGTAATTTATGTATGTGTTTCATCCATTCTGTTCATCCATTTTTAAATATGATTTTAGGGCTTGATTCCAAAATGAGAGGTATATAAATCTCAGCTAGACCACACCACAAGAAAACAATAGCAATTGGATATCCACCATTAAAATCCTCCTAAGGCCCACTGTACTATTTATTTGACATCCAATCTGTTGATTAGGTCATATAGGCCCAGATGAAGGGAAAAAGCAAAAATCGGCTTGATCCAAAACTTTTATGGCCCCTAAAATGTTTTTAATGGTCGACGCTCATTCAACACTGTTTCCTGTAATATGGTACAACAGAGATTGGGATATACCTCATTTTTGGTCTCATATAGTAAAATGATCTATAAAAATAGATGGACTGAATAGATGAAACACATACATCATGGTGGGCCCCACAAAGCACCGACCACAAGCCATTGAAAGGTGTCAGGGGAGTAGCCAATCCATTTCCCAGATTTCCCGCAAAGGACACGGATTGGCTCCTGACAGGTTGATTAGCGACGTCCATCCATTTGGTGATATAAATTTAGGGTATGAGCCAAATAACAAGTCATATCCAAAGCTCGAGTGGACCCCACAACAGATTTCCAAATGGCTGGATGGTGTGGATACAACACATACATCATGGTGAATCCTACAAAACTTGGTGATGTCACTTCAGTAGCTAGTCTCCTACCCAACCTGTCAGTATCTAATCCGCCTCCTTTGAAAGACTCCCACAGGAACTTCCTGCGAAAGATTCTGTGGGGCCTACTGCGATGTTTGTGAGAAAATCAGTCCATTCATCCATTTTTTGGAGCTTATTTTAGGGCATGCAACAAAAAATAAGATGTATCCAAAACTTAAATGGGCTACACAATTGGAAATAATGGAGATTCTGTGACCGCCATTGATATTTGAGTGAATAAACTTCTTGAACCCCAGATCACGTTAGCAGAGACATTTCATCAAACACATGTTGGGCACACCTTAAACTTTCACAATAAATGATGAATGACAAGACTATTCTATCTCTGCATCCATTGTATACATGGTATACATCCATTGTATGTGGATTTACATATCTAAAAATTAAAAACGTAAATAGAGGAATGAGTACCTAGCCGGGGAAGAGATGAAGGGCAGGGGCTGCTGGCTGCACCAGTCAGGAAGAGAGAGAGAGAGAGAGAGAGAGAGAGAGAGAGAGAGAGAGAGAGAGAGAGTCGGGGGGTTGGAAGAAGGGATTTGAGTCGCGCGGGTGTCGGGGACCGTGACGGCGAGAGAGAGAGAGAGAGAGAGAGAGAGAGAGAGAGAGAGAGAGAGAGAGAGAGGGGGGCAGAGGGATGACGGTGAGGGCAGAGGGAGAGATAGAGAGAGGATAGATGGAGGGCGCGCGGCGAGGGCAGAGGGAGAGATAGAGAGAGGGTAGAGGGAGGGTAGATTTTGGGAGAGGGAGATTGGGCGCGGCTTCTTTTGAGCGCGTGCCCAATTTTGGGATACATTTAGGATCAAGCTGTGTGGGCCCCACCATGATGTACATGTTTCATCCATTCCGTTCATACATTTTTAAAGATAATTTTAGTGCTTGATACAAAAATTGATAGCGAAATAATTCCTAGGTGGGCCACACCACAAGACAAAAATAATGAATAGATATTCACAATTAAAATCCTCCTATGGCCCATTGTATTGTTTATTTGACATCCAATCTGTTGATTTGGTCATAAAGACCCAGATGAAGGGAAGAAATAAATATCAGCTTGATCCAAAACTCCGTGGGGTCCACCCTGATTTATGTATTTTATCCACTCTGTCCATCCATTTTACCTGATAATTTTAGGGCTTGATCCAAAAAATGAAGTATATCCCAACCTCAATGCAAACCACACCACAGGAAATAGTGTGAATTGAACATCTACCATTGAAAATTTCTTGGGGGCCACAGAAGTTTTGGATCAAGCTTGTATTTGTGATTTCCCCTCATCCATGTTTTTGTGATCTTATGAACAGGTTGGATGAGAAATAAACACACTGTGGACCCTATAAAGGTTTCAACGGTGGAAATCAATATTCCAACTGTTTCCTGTGGTATGGTCCACTTGATCTTTGGGTATGCTTAAATTTTTGTCTCAGCCCCTAAAATAAGATGGAAAAATGGATGGACAGCGTGGATAGACCAGATACATTCACAGTGGGCGCAACAGAGTTTACTCAGTATAATAAGACCGTACTGAGTAACTCAGTACGCAATCCGATTTTCGTTTTTAAGTCTCGCCCGACACCCAATAAGATGTATGTTATTTATCCACTCCGTCCATTCATTTTAACGAATTATTTTAACTGTTGATCCAAAAAAAGAATCAGATCTGTGTGCTCCACCATGATGTATGTATTGTATCAACACTGTCCTTTCATTTGGAGAGATCATTTTATGGGATGGTGTTGATGTTTGACACACATCATGGTGGGGCCCACATAGCTTGATCTCAGGTGGACCACACCACAGGAAATCAATAATGGGTGGATATCCACTATTTATATCCTCCTAAGGCCCACTGTACTCTTTCTTTGAAATATAATATGTTGATTAGGCCATAAAGACACGAATGAAGGGAAATAGTAGATATTAGGTTCATCCAAAACTTTTATGGCCCCCAAAACGTTTTTAATGGTCAACGTTCATCCAACACTTTTTCCTGTAATGTGGTCCACTTGAGATTTAGATATACCTCATTTTTTTTTCTCTCATATCATAAAATGATCTATAAAAATAGATAGACAGCATGGATGAAACATATACATCATGGTAGGGACCACAGAGCACCACATAAACAATCATGACTTTTGGATCAGTCGATGATCTTCACTAGAGTTTGCAAGAATGAAGCCAAATCAGCACCATATATAACACGATGATCTGCAATAACATTCACCTGCAAGCATTCACAGTCTACCTTACATTAAAACATGGGCCTCATTTGTACAAACTCTGGTCAAAATTGTTACCCAACTTAGAAACCCTGATAACGTAAGAATTAATGTTAGTAAGTTTTGTGGGGCCCATCATGATATGTGTCAAACATCAACACCGTGCATTTGATGTGTCCCCTTTAGCATATGAGATATCGCGCAAATCATCCGTATACGAAACTCAGGTTGGGCTATACCATCTAAAACCATGTGAAGACATCCTAAAAATTATAGGATGCTACTACTTTCTCGGGTTGCCTCTTGGTGGCTTACTTGGGTTTAAGTTCAAGCTTGGTGTTGTGGTAAGTACCCAATCTGATATTCATAGCTACAATCAACAAAACCAAAAGGAAACAACCTACATTGTTTCTTCATCATCATGCAGGGAATCTGGTCTGGAGTGTTAGCAGGGACCCTGATGCAATAGGTTAAGGTTTTGTTGTGGATCATGTACCAAACTATCTGGGAGAACTGGATTTCCCATGTTCTCAACGGAGGTAAGAAGTGATTTGAGAACTGGATTCCTAAATACATCTGATTTTTTGGGGGGCCAAATAACCTCTTTTAAATTGAATGGAACAAATTATCTCCAATGGTCTGAGTCAATTCAAGTATTTTTTAACAGCCAAAGGCAAATTTAATTATTCCACCACGGAGAAGCCAGATGAGAGTGCTAGTACATATAATCAATGGACCTAGGATAATGCTCAAACTATGAACTAGTTGTTGAATATAGGATGTATCATGGGAGATGAATTCGTCTAACAAAAGCATCTCTCTTACGTTCTAACTATATGAAGAGATATTTGAAGACATCTTAAAAATCATTATTCCACATTATTTCGTGTGGCATGGTCCACTTGAGTTTTGGATTTATCTAAAAGTTGGGATCAACCCACACCGTTCATTCATTTTTTGAGATCATTTTAGAGATGTATAAAAAAATGAATCATATCCACAGATTAAATGGACCGCACTCACAGATAAGGGTAATAGATTGGCTACTTCCCCTAACACTAGCCATATGGTTGGTGGTTGGTGGTTGGTGCTCTGTGAGTCCCACCATGATGTATGTGTTTAATCCATGCTGTCCATCTATTTTTAAAGATCATCTTACGACATGGGCCATAAAAGTTATGGATCGAGATGATTTTTATTTTCACGTGGTGTGGTCCACCTGATAAACAGATTGGATGCCAAATAAACAGTACAACCTTACGTCTGCTTCATTTAATAGGATTGGATGCCAAATAAACGGTATAGCCTTACGAGGATTTTAATGATGGATATCTAATCACTATTGTTTTCATGTGGTGTGGTCCCCCTTCTATTTTATATACTCTCATTTTTGGGCCCCACCATGATGTATGTTTTATATCCACACTTTCCATCCATTTGCAGAGATCGTTTTAGGGCAATATCCAAAGAACGAGTTAAATCCAAAGCACCAGTGGACTCCAACACAAAAAACAGTGGGACAGTGACGCCCACCATTAAAAACTTTTAAAGGCAATAAAAGTTTTATATCAAGATGATATTTGTGTTTTACCTTATTTAAGGTATTTGTTAACGTTTGAACAGGTTTGATTTAAAATAAACATCACGATGGGCCTTAACATAGTTTCAACGGTGGGAATCACTCTCCCCACTATTTTCTATGGTGGGGTCCACTACAAATTTTTATCTGCCCTAGGTTTAGGCTCATGACTTAAAATGATATCCCAAAATGGATGGACGGTGTGGATATAACAAATACATCATAGTGGAGTCCACAGAACTTGGTGACGTCAGTTAAAGTAGGGCGTTCGAGAGACGCCCTACCACCCAAACGACATAACCTCCCCCCCTCTCTCTCTCTCGCTACTCTCTCTTCCTCCAGCGCTCTCTCCCTGCTCTCCCTCTTCTCTCTCGATGAGTCTCTCTTCCTTTCTCTCTCCTCCTTGTCCCCTCCCTGTCTCTCTCGCATCCTCTACCTCCTCTCTCTCTGTATCTCTCTTCCTCTCTCTCGCGGACCGTTGCTGGACGCCCTACCCATGCACGCCCGGACTTCCTCTCTCTCTCTCTCTCTCTCTCTCTCTCTCTCTCTCTGAAGCTTGGATGACCGTGAGGTATCTCTCTCTTTCTCTCTCAATCTCTCTCAATCTCAATACTAATTTAGGGATTTGGGGATTTGGAGATTTAGGGATTTAGGGATTTAGAGATTTGGGGATTTAGGGATTTGGGGATTTAGGGTTGGAATAGAAAATAAGCCTTACATTGGACCCTAGGAAGTTTTTAATGGTGTCCATGGACCCCACGACTATCAATGGAATAGGCCACGATGGGGTCAATACATGTATACGTAGTGGGGCCCACTATCCCACGTGACAGTGGCCCACATTAGAGTTTATTTGCCATCCAACCCGTTGTTAGTCTAAATCACGTTCTTCTGTGGGATTTTTTTTCCTGTTTATGACACTTGAGTAGAAGATGAGAATGGTGAAAAGGGTGGGCTGCACCAGGAAGATCAACAGGATGAAAAATTGGAACAATCTTTACATCAGTTGGGTTGCACCTATCCAATTGACAGACCATCATCCTTGAAATGATTTCAAGTGTGTAGTCTGCCTGATGAATGGACCATCCGTGAGTGGCATTTTTTGAGAAGTTTGATCAATTTGTGATTTCATAGAATTCTCCTCATAAAATGTAGATTTTTCTGTTGCTAATTGTTTATGGAGTTGTATTGATTGTTGAACCATTCCATTACTGAAAGTATGTCTGTTTCAATTAGTAGATGTTCTTCGGTTTCTGCTGCTGCTGAGGGAGTGAAAGGGCCTATAATTGAAATCGATCTGATGGTCAACAATCGTAGCCTTTCCCTATCTTTACTAATTTAAATTTATTTGTCGGAACATTTATTTATAAGTATCATTTCCTTGCAGGCACCTCCTGAAAATTACTGTCCTGATGACTGCATGACCAATGCTGTTGACATAGAAGTGCCCCTCTTGTAACAGATTACGGGCATGTGAGTAATTTTTGCCTTCCTACACATATCTTGTATTTTGTCCATTTATTTTTAGAGGTCATTTCATGACATGCGATAAAAAATAAGGCAAATACATAACTTAAGTGGGCTATAAGAGAAGAAACAGTAGGGATTACTGCTGAAACATTTATATGGCCATAACATGTTTGTATTAACCTAACTTTTTTAGTTTTTTATTCTTTCACAACCTTATAAATGGTTTGTATGAAATATAAACATTAAGGTTGAGCTTAAGAAGGATTCAACATTAGACATTACTTTCTCCAATTTTTCCTTCGGTCTGGCTCACTTGAGTTATGAATTTATCTCATTTTTGGTCACTTAACTTAAAATGATCTCACAAAATCAAGCTAATTCAACACACATATCGAACACGCCACAAATTTGTTTAAGATAAATGGATTGGATGTTAAATAAACATCACAATGGGCCATGGGCCTCCCAAACCAACCATTTCCTTTGTTGTGGCCAAATTGAGGGTTGGATATGCCTGCCAACTTGACCAATTTAACTTTCGTACAAGATCTAGGCTAATGACGAGGTGGGCCCCTCTTAGCATGCTTTCCCTAACATGAAAATAAGGCACCTCTTGAAGTTTCGAAAGAATGGACAATTGCCAAATGATAGCCAATGGTCCACATTACATGTAAGATTGTGATCCATACGAAGAGTTGCATTTTTTTAGTAGTGCAACACGAGGTCTTACAAGGAAGTCACCCACACTAATACTTTCCTTGTCCAAATATGATTCATTTTTGGATACATCTCTAAAATGATCTCGAAAAATGGATGAACGGTGTGGGTTGATCCCAACTTTTCGATAAATCCAAAACTCAAGTGGACCATGCCACACGAAACAATGTGGAATAATGATTTCCAACGTTGATACATTCCTTGGGCCCACAGTGATGTTTATTTGTCATCCAACCTTAATGTTTCCATAGTATTTATTTATTTGCCATCCAATCTGTTGATAAGGTGACAAAAGCCTGGATGATGGGAAAAAAAAATATCAACTTGATCCAAAACTTGCATGGTCCTTTAAAGGTCAATCACCACTATTTCCTATGTTATGGTCCATTTGATAATTGGAACTACTTCATTTCTTAGATAATGCCCTAAACTGTCCACAAGAACGTGTATGCATACAAGTTGCATTTGGACTGTTGGATACTTGATCAAATCCATCTATAAAATGGTCTTTTTTCATAGCTGTTCATTTTCAAACTATTGATGGATGGTTAGAATGACCTGATAAAAGTGGTGATTTAGAACCATAAGTGATCCATTATGGAGCCAATTGAGTATACGAATCAAATTGTTGATTGCACCTTTCTTTTCTATAAGTTATAGAATGGTCTAATAGGTGTGATGTTTTCATGATAGTCCATGAATATGTTTTCAGTACTATGTTTAATTAATTCATTCTTGCAGTCTTATTAAGTTGTGGGAGCATCCGTACATGTGCTGGCAACAGAGCAGAGCTCAATCAATGCTTGCATGAATGAAACGAATGAGGTGTCTATGATATGAAAGAAGTGGAGATCAAGTTACCATGACAAAATTCAAAATGTTCAACTGTTCCTTCTCCACCGCATAGTGTAAGTTCACTACTTATGCCTATGAAAAATTGCCATTGAGTTCGTGTTTTATGTTCGGTCAGTAGAGAAGGACAAGCTCATTATACCAGATGACCTACAGCTGATGAAAATTTCCAAGTAAATTGTACGAGGTTTCCAGTAATCTTGGAGTGCAGAAAATTTCTAAGTATGTGCAATTCGGTCTGACTTATTTCTCTAATCACAATAGCCTTGAGAGAGTTAATATGAGGGATGGATTTGCAAAAGGCTGATTAAAACTATATTGGGTTATCTTGCTGGTCCTGAAATGATTATGTCTGGAAAGATAACCCAATAGAGTTTTAATCAGGCCTTTTGCAATTAACCCATCCCTCGTATCAACCCTCCCAAGGCTATCGTGATTAGAGAAATAAGTCAGACCAAATTGCACATACTTAGAAATTTTCTGCACTCCAAGATTACTGTAAACCTCGTACAATTTACTTAGAAATTTTCATCAGCTGTAGTTCATCTGGTATAAAGAGCTTGTCCTTCTCTACTAACCGAACATAAAACACAAACACAATGACAATTTTTCAGCTTATGAATCTTGTGTATATGCAGAAAAGCAACAGAAGTGGTTAATGCTTTTAATCATTCAATGTCCAACTACTATCCATTGTAGGGACTGCCTGATGAATAGTCTGGAAGATTGGTATTCATCCATAAAAAAAATGATGCCTACCTTGTTTTTAAAATGTATTAGCTCGAACTTGATGGAGCAGACCCGGATGTGCGTCGGAGCTATCTGGATGTTGAGTGGGGGTCCCTGGAAGGTGGGAACCGCTGTTATGACCATGATGAAGCTGTCCATTTCCTATGGACAGCATTGGAAGGGCCTGACCATTTGAACAAGACATGTTTATATCTGTGTTTGCAGGGACCACACCCTTAACCTAAACCACACCCTAAACCTATAACCTAAACCTATTCTCAATTACCTAAACTTGTAACCTATAACCTAAACCTATTCTGAAATCCCAAAAGCTATACTTATAACCTAAAACCTATGACCTAAACCTATTCTCAAATCCCAAAAGCTATACTTATTACTAAACCTATTCTCAAATCCCAAAAGCTATACCTTAACCTAAACTTAAACCTATAACCTAACCTTAACCTAAACCTAAAACCGTAACCTATAACCTATAACCTAAACTTATAACCTATAACCTAACCTTAACCTAAACCTAAAACCAAAACCTTAACCTAAAACCTAAAACCTAAATGTATTCTCAAATCCCTAAACCTAAACCTACACCTAATCCTAATCTCAACTCCCTAACCTAAACCTAAATCTAAACTTGAAAACCCAAACCTAAACCCGATCCCGAACCTGAACCGATTTCCTAAACCTAAACCTTAACCTATTCTCAATTCCCTAAACCTATAGCTTATAACCTAAACCTAAACCTTAACCTAAACCTAAACCTAAACCTATAACCTATAACCTAAACCTAAACCTAAAACCTAAATGTATTCTCAAATCCCTAAACCTAAACCTACACCTAATCCTAATCTCAACTCCCTAACCTAAACCTAAACCTAAACTTGAAAACCCAAACCTAAACCCGATCCCGAACCCGAAACCTAAACCTAAACCTTAACCTATTCTCAATTCCCTAAAGCTATAACCTATAACCTATAACCTAAACCTAAACCTATAAACTTAACCTATAACCTAAACCTATAACCTTAACCTAAGCCTTAACCTAAACCAAAACCTATAACCTTAACCTAAACCAAAATCTATAACCTAAACCTTAACCTATAACCTATAACCTATAACCTTAACCTAAACCTAAAACCAAAACCTAAACCTATAACCTAAACCTATAAACTAAAACCTAAACCTATAAACTAAAACCTAAACCTATAACTTAAACCAAAACCTATAACCTTAACCTAAACCTTAACCTATAACCTAAACCTTAACCTATAACCAAAACTTATAACCTTAACCTAAACCTAAAACCAAAACCTAAACCTATACCTAAACCTAAACCTATACCTAAAACCTAAATGTATTCTCAAATCCTTAAACCTAAACCTACACCTAATCCCAATCTCAACTCCCTAACCTAAACCTAAACCTAAACTTGAAAACCCAAGCCTAAACCCGATCTGGAACCCGAACCCAATTTCCTAAACCTAAACCTTAGCCTATTCCCAATTCCCTAAAGCTAAACCTACACCAAATCCTAATCTCAACTCGCTAACCTAAACCTAAACCTAAACATAAAAACCCAAGCCTAAACCCGATCCCGAACCCGAACACGATTTCCTAAACCTAAACCTTAACCTATTCTCATATCCCTAAACCTAAACCTACACCTATTCCAAATCTCAACTCCCTAACCTAAACCTAAACCTAAACTTGAAAACCCAAACCTAAATCTAATCCCGAACCTGGTTTCCTAAACCTAAACCTTAACCTATTCTCAATTCTCAAAGCTATAACCTATAACCTATAACCTAAACCCAAACCAAACTTTAACCTATAACCTTAACCTATAACCTTAACCTAAACCAAAACCTATAACCTAAACTTATAACCTTAACCTAAACCTAAAACTAAAACCAAAACCTATAACCTAAACCTAAACCTAAACCTATAACCTAAACTTATAACCTATAACCTAAACCTTAACCTAAACCTATAACCTAAACCTATAAACCTATACCTAAACCTAAACCTAAAACCTAAATGTATTCTCAAATCCCTAAACGTAAACCTACACCTAATACTAATCTCAACTCCCTAACCTAAACCTAAACCTAAACTTGAAAACCCAAACATAAACCCGATCCCGAACCCGAACCCAATTTCCTAAACCTAAACCTAAACCTTAACCTATTCTCAATTCCCTAAAGCTATAACCTATAACGTATAACCTAAACCTAACCAAAACCTAAAACCTTAACCTAAACCTAAACCTAAACCTAAACCTAAACCTAAAACCTAAATGTATTCTTAAATCTCCAAACCTAAACCTACACCTAATCCTAATCTCAACTCCCTAACCTAAACCTAAACCTAAACTTGAAAACCCAAACCTAAATCCGATCCCGAACCCGAACCCGATTTTCTAAACCTAGACCTTAACCTATTCTCAATTCCCTAAACCTAAACCTACACTAAATCCTAATCTCAACTCCCTAACCTAAACCTAAACCTAAACTTGAAAACCCAAACCTAAACCCGATCCCGAACCCGAACCCGATTTCCTAAACCTAAACCTTAACCTATTCTCAATTCCCAAAGCTATAACCTATAACCTATAACCTAAACCTAAACCTAAACCTAACCTAAACCTATAACCTATAACCTAAACCTATAACCTTAACCTAAACCTAAACCCAAAACCTAAACCTTAACCTAAACCAAAACCTATAACCTAAACCTTAACCTATAGCCTATAGCCTATAACCTAACCTAAACTTATAACCTATAACCTATAACCTAAAACCAAAACCTAAACCTATAACCTAAACCTATAAACTAAAACCTAAACCTATAACCTAAACCAAAACCTATAACCTTAACCTAAACCAATACCTATAACCTATACCTATAACCTATAACTTATAACCTAAACTTATAACCTTAACCTAAACCTGAAACCAAAAACTAAACCTATAACCTAAACCTATAAACTAAAACCTAAACCTAAACCTAAAACCTAAACCAAAACCTATAACTTTAACCTAAACCAAAATCTATAACCTAAACCTTAACCTATAACCTATAACCTATAACTTAAACTTATAACCTTAACCTAAACCTAAAACCAAAACTTAAACCTATAACCTAAACCTATAAGCTAAAACCTAAACCTAAATGTATTCTCAAATCCCTAAACCTAAACCTATACCTAATCCCAATCTCAACTCCCTATCCTAAACCTAAAACTAAACTTGAAAACACAAGCCTAAACCTAATCCCGAACCCGAACCCGATTTCCTAAACCTAAACCTTAACCTATTCTCAAATCCCTAAACCTATAGCTTATAACCTAAACCTAAACCTAAACCTATAACCTATAACCTAAACCTAAACCTAAAACCTAAATGTATTCTCAAATCCCTAAACCTAAACCTACACCTAATCCTAATCTCAACTCCCTAACCTAAACCTAAACCTAATCCAAATCTCAACTCCCTAACCTAAACCTAAACCTAAACTTGAAAACCCAAACCTAAACCCAATCCCGAACCCAAAACCTAAACCTAAACCTTAACCTATTCTCAATTCCCTAAAGCTATAACCTATAACCTATAACCTAAACCAAAACTTAAACCTAACCTAAACCTATAAACTTAACCTATAACCTAAACCTATAACCTTAACCAAAACCCAAAATCTAAACCTTAACCTAAACCAAAACCTATAACTTAAACCTTAACCTATAACCTATAACCTATAACCTTAACCTAAACCTAAAACTAAAACCTAAACCTATAACCTAAACCTATAAACTAAAACCTAAACCTATAACTTAAACCAAAACCTATAACCTTAACCTAAACCTTAACCTATAACCTAAACCTTAACCTATAACCAAAACTTATAACCTTAACCTAAACCTAAAACCAAAACCTAAACCTAGACCTAAACCTAAACCTATACCTAAAACCTAAATGTATTCTCAAATCCTTAAACCTAAACCTACACCTAATCCCAATCTCAACTCCCTAACCTAAATCTAAACCTAAACATGAAAACCCAAGCCTAAACTCGAACCCGAACCCGAACCCGATTTTCTAAACCTAAACCTTAACCTATTCTCAAATCCTTAAACCTAAACCTACACCAAATCCTAATCTCAACTCCCTAACCTAAACCTAAACCTGAACCTAAACTTGAAAACCCAATCCTAAACCCGATCCCGAACCCGATCCTGGTTTCCTAAACCTAAACCTTAACCTATTCTCAATTCCCAAAGCTATAACCTATAACCTATAACCTAAACCTAAACCTAACCTAAACCTATAACCTTAACCTAAACCCAAAACCTAAACCTCAGCCTAAACCAAAACCTATAACCTTAACCTAAACCAAAACCTATAACCTAAATCTTAACCTATAACCTAAATTTATAACCTTAACCTAAACCTAAAACCAAAACCTAAACCTATAAACTAAAACCTAAACCTAAACTTATAACCTAAACCAAAACCTATAACCTAAACCCTAAACCCTAAACTTAAACCTTAACCTATAACCTATAACCTATAACCTAAACTTATAACCTCAACATAAACCTAAAACCAAAACCTAAACCTATAACCTAAACCTATAAGCTAAAACCTAAACCTAAACCTAAAACCTAAATGTATTCCCAAATCCCTAAACCTAAACCTACACCTAATCCCAATCTCAACTCCCTAACCTAAACCTAAACTTGAAAACACAAGCCTAAACCCGATCCCAAACCCGAACCCGATTTCCTAAACCTAAACCTTAACCTAAAGCTAAACCTACACCAAATCCTAATCTCAACTCCCTAACCTAAACCTAAACCTAAACTTGAAAACCTGAACCCGAACCCGATTTTCTAAACCTAAACCTTAACCTATTCTCAATTCCCAAAGCTATAACCTATAACCTATAACCTAAACCTAAACCTAACCTAAACCTATAACCTTAACCTATAACCTTAACCTAAACCTATACCCAAAACCTAAACCTATAACCTTAACCGAAACCCAAAACCTAAACCTTAACTTAAACCGAAACCTATAACCTTAACCTAAACCAAAACCTATAACCTAAACCTTAACCTATAACCTATAACCTAAACTTATAACCTTGACCTAAACCTAAAACCAAAACCTAAACCTATGACCTAAACCTATAAATTAAAACCTAAACCAAAACCTATAACCTTAACCTAAACCAAAACCTATAACCTAAACCTTAACCTATAACCTAAACTTATAACCTATAACCTAAACCTTAACCTAAACCTAAACCTATAACCTAAACCTATAACCTAAACTATAACCTATAACCTATCTTAACCTAAACCTAAACCTATAACCTAAACCTATAAGTGTAGGTTATAGGTTTAGGTTTAGCTTAAGGTTGTTTTTCTTTTCATTTGTCTGGATCACCTCTCATATGTTCTCTCTTTTCATTTGTTTTTTTCCATTGGATTGTTTGTGTTTGGATGAATGTAGTTTATGTCTGGATGGATTTATGTAGTTTGAGTTTAGATGGATGTGAATATGAATATGATGAAATATATTATATAACAGGTGTATATCAGGAAGAATATGATGAATTATATTCTAACAGGTGTATATCAAGAAATTTTAGATGGAATAGTTAAAAAAAAGAGACCTTTAGTGACAAAAATGTTTGTTGCTAAACGTCTCAGCCACGTTTTTTAGCTACCTAAAAGTAAACCTTCAGTTTTTTTTTTCTAAAACTATTCACGGCCTTTAGCGACGAAAACAATTTTGTCGCTAAAAGTAATCAATTCAAACAGCTTTTAGTGACGAAAACAATTTCGTCCCTAAAAGTAAACTTTCTGACTTTTTTGGTTTTTCAAAAATTCAAAACACCCTTTGGCGACGAAAATTGTCGTCTCTAAAGGTGGCCTTTTACCGACGAAAGAAATGTCGTCGCTAAAAGTAAACTTTCTGATTTTTTATTTTTTCATAAACACCCATTGGCGACGAAAGTTGTCGTCGTTAAAGGTGGCCTTTTAGTGATGAAAAAATCTCGTTGCTAAAAGTAAACTTTTCGATTTTTGTTTTTTTCAAAAATTGAAAACACCCTGTGGCGACGAAAATGTTCGTCGCTAAAGGTGGCCTTTTAGTGACGAAAAACATATCGTTGCTAAAAGTATACTTTTTGACTTTTTCGTTTTTTCAAAAATTCAAAACCCATTTAGCGATGACAAAATTTTTTGTCGCTAAAGGTAAACTTGTAGTGACGAAAGAAATTTTCGTCGCTAAAAGTCCCTTTTAGCGACAAAGATAACTTTCGTCGCTAAAACTTTCGTCGTTAAAAACCCTCCTTTTTGTAGTGTGCATGATTAACCCATCCGTTATTATTCCATTTACAACCAGCCAGTTTAATAAGCTCAAAGGTCACTACGGGGGGTTCACCACCTAGTGTAGGCCGACAACTCAGGCATAGTGTCCCATTCCACCATCCCTGACTCATGAGGCTACCATTTTAGGATGTTTAATGGAACCCATCAACTAGTGACCAATTATATTTAGTATATGAGACTTGCCATCACATGATTGCATAAAATAAAACTTTGAACCCATATAGGGAAAATACCAAAATAAGTCACATAGGGCGAATATCAAAACTAAGACACATAGGGCAAATATAAAAATATGCGATAAAAGACCATCTTTGAAAGCTCTTTAGACACGACAACCCCTGTACGGCAGGCCCGCATCAATATTCAATTTAAACCACCATCAAATAACCACTAAGATGAAGGTCCATTACAGTCACAATCAATCGAGTTACATCCTAAGTATGGGTGTACATTTATAAGTGGGGATTTCCCACTGATGTACCAGTTTAAGTTCCATAAGCAATCCACAAGTAATCCACAAGCATGAAATAAATATGCAGGATAAATATTAAGCATGTAATCTAGCAATTCAATTCCAATAATTTACACATGTGATTATAAAATGAAAATATCAATTGTCAATCGAAATTAAAATAAAAACTATCACTTAAGCTAATGGAAAATGGAAAGCTTAAGGGAAAGAAATCATCACCTTATGTTTGAACTGCCTGCACCATCGCTAAGAAATGCGTGTTTTCTTGGAATTAATCCCCACCATTAATCGTAAAGTTGTACAATTAGATCCAAGCTTACACACTATTTAGGGTTAAGATCTTAACCTAGGGTTTGGATTACTTAAGTTCTTAGGGTTTTGGTGTAGGACTTAGGGTTTTCATCCTAGCGTTTAGTTCTAAGAGTAGAACTATGATGCATGTGCAACTTAAAAGCAATATAATAATAATATGGTTAGTTACAACTTAACGTTAATGATATAACTAATATTTGTGACCATGGTAATAATTAATATTGCAAGTGTAATAAAATAGTATAGCCTATTATTAAAGATAATATTTCCAAGTGATGGATACCATGCTAATATCATTAATGGTAGTTTCGTTCATAATAACTAATATTAGCATAACATATTAATAGTAATCATTATGATGATAATTAATATTATGATATACTATTTATGATAAAATAATACACTAGTATTTAATAATGATATTATTTTAAATTTCTTATATATAATAACTATTATTAGAATAAATAATTTACTAATGGCTACGCATCCTAATATTAACAATCTTAATAATGATAGAAATGGTAACAATGTTAATTTATTAATTAGAAAATAATTGTTAACATTAGTGTTATAATTAATATTAGCTAATGTAGTAAAAATAATTATTATGATGCTAATGAATAGTGTGATCTATTTATCAATGATAATATCTAGGAATGGTAGATAAATACTAATATTTAACATCTAATGGTTGAAATTTGTTTACAATAACTAGTGCCAGCATACCTAATCTGATAATGGATAAACATAATTAATAATTGCAATGACTATAGCGATTCCAATTATAATAATAAATCGACGATTTACTTTGGGAGAGAAAGCTGACTTACATTGGTCGGTTTGGCGGCTTAACTCTATGCAATTTGACGTGGCCTGGAGGCAAGCATCGCCCTTTGACTTGAATCGAATCAAGCATCACCTCACCTACACATCTTCTTTCTCTTCTCGTTCCCCCTGCAAGTCCAGCCTTATCTGGACTTGGCCCAGACTCGATCCAGACTCGACCAAACTCGATCCGAGTTCGAATCGAGCCAACTTAGTGCCGACATGAAGACAACTCTACTCTCATTCCTCTCATCTCCTTCTTGTCTTTCCTTTTCTTTCTTTCTTTCCTAGGATAACTTAGACCAGACCAAGCCTAACCCGACACAGCGGACTCAGCCTGAACCGAGTTGACTCGGCAACAACTACGACTCATCCTCCTCTTTCTAGCTTCTCCCTTCTCTCTCTTCTTCCTTTCTTCCTTTTCTCTCCCACTCTCTTTTCCTTTCACTTGGAAAGGGTCCAGTAATATCTGGACACGACAGAGCTCCAAACCCAACCCGGCTGGCTTAAACCAGGTCGAGTCGAGCCAGCAAGTCAACCCCGCCGAGTCAGTCTCCCTCTCTTTTCTTTTCCTTCTTCTCCTTTCTTCTCCTCTTTTGCTGAAGGTCCAGTAGCACCATTGAATGAACGGGTTCGACTCGACTCGAATGGACCCGGTGCAGCGAGCAGCGCCGTGGTGCAGCCTCACCACCCATTCTTTCTCTTCCACTCTTTTATGCATTTCTTCCTTCCTCTCCTTTCTTTTCTTTTCTTCCTTTCTATCTTCTCCTTCCTGCTTCTATCGGGCTTCCAGCAATGTAGGCCAAGCCCGGCCTGACTGGGCCTAAGCTGGGCTTGGTCCGAGCTACGACAGTGCAGCCTCTCTCTCTCTCTATTCTTCCTCTGCTTCTCTCCTTCGCCTTTTCTTTCTTCTTTCTCTTTCTCTGGTTAACTTCCTCTGATTAAAGAGGAATCGCCACGTGGACTACAACCCAACATGTCATGGCTATAAGCGGTGATGGGGAAGGAGATCGTGCTCAAATGGAGGATTACCAACCAATGTGTCTTTCTCCATTCCGCTTTTGCTGGACACTTGGCATTAGTCCACAAGAGCTTGTGGACTCCATAAATCGAAGCTTAATGAAAATTTAGTCAATGGGTTCGGATGAAGAACAGAGTTTACCGTTATCTCAAGTGCAGCCACACGAACCTCCTGAAATCTCTAGAAAGGTTACCGTCTGCGGCTGCTGCAAGGTCCTGAAGTTGTTTACGATTCGAGTGAATGGCTTGGAGGCTAGGGTTGCCGAAACTAGGAAAGAGCAGGGAAACAACCGCTCTTTCTCTTTTATGTGTGTCGGTTGTTCGAACCCTAAACCAAGAACTTGAACGGCTGAGATCTGTCTAAATGGATGGCTGGGATGGACGGACGCCAGGGCACGCGGATTGCCAGCGTGGAATCAAACGGAAGAAACGAAAATTTTCTATTTTTGGAAAGAACCTACCGCACACGGTCGGTTTGTGCCCGGGTTCGTGTCCCCACACGTGCTTCTTGTCGTCTGAGCAAGACCGAGTTTTGGTCATGCAAGGACGCTCCATTAGATGGGTGGTTTGGATCTTCCAACTGAGATGAGATGGTGACCCACATCTCGATCAAACAAGAGGGAGGAAGCACAAACGAGTCGTTCTTTTGAACGATAGTGGGTGGGAAACGTCTCCCATTTTGGAAATGTCAGGTCAATGCTAGTTGACCGAGCTTCTCAGCTCGGTGCACATCGGGTGCACACGCTAGTGTACACACGAGTGACTAGGTGGGGTCCATCGTGATGTTTGTGGGGAATCCACTCCGTCCATTCACTCTAGGAGGCCCTAATCAGGCCCTTTGACCAGAAATCAGGCAGATCCAGATCTTAGGTGGGCCATGCTAACTAAATGAAGGCCTTTGGGTGCCAATTTCATCGGTTTGATGGTCAAATCGATCCCAATATAACCATCAACGGTTAGAAGGTTCTAATGGATCTTTTGTATGTTCAAGACTTGTTACCATCCACATAATGATATTAATATTAATTTTATTTTATTTCATTTTACTACGTATATATATATATATATATATATATATATATATATATATATATATATTGTCGTGTCGTGGTCCCACTCCATTAAGACCATTCATTTCATACTCCTATGTTATTAAATATTTAACTACTATTATTATTACTGTGTGTACGTTGTTATTTATTTATCTTTTTATTTTACCTACATGTAAGATGTGGGGCTGCTCGTTATGTGTCTTTTAGCTACAACACTAATATTAGGGTTATTTGCATTAAAGTGAGCCACCACATGAGTTTCTAATTTACCAAGTCACGGTTTATTTAAACAGTCCAACGATTGGATTGACTAACATTTAATTGTCAATAACCCTTGGGATCCTAAAGAACTCTTTAGGTGAGACCTAGGAGTTGAATATGAATCCAGATGATCCGATCTGCATTTTCCAAGGATGGACCGTACAATGGAAGGTTATAGACCTGATAAATGGTTTAATTAGTCTATCAAAGTGATTGAGATCCTAAAATAGGTGCTCTGAAGATATGATGGGCTAATTTGAAAATCGATCGGATGGATGACTTGTTATAAGGATGAATGTTGTACAAGACGGTTGACATGAATAGATTGAGAATTACCGGATGTTGATGTGTAAGGATAAATACGTGTGTTTCTACACACGTGTAAACAGATTTAGATCTCCATGGTAACACCCGAGTACTGAAAAGTACGGGGTGTTACAGTTTATACTCGTGTCCGAGAAACCGGGTGTTAATAATGTATAAACTAGATGCTCTGAAATCACACTTTTTTTTCTCGTTTGGTTTACATCTAGATACATTCATGAAGGTAACATTCACAAGAATAAAATCAACTGTATTGATTATATTTCATTAGAGCAACAAGAATAATCAAAGGCCTTCCCAATGGAAGCTTATTACATTCATCGAGTTCGCAGGGGAAGTATAAAACTAAGTAAATAAATTGTCTTCATATTCTTTCAATGTAATCTTCTATAGAAAGTTGGTCCTCTAAGTCATTAATCTGCACGTCACCTACAACATCTGTATGGTTGGGAGAGGGTCAATGCCCTACTCATAGTGATGGTTATCCTTTAAGATTAACAATAATTCAAGAGATTCATAAAACATTGTAAAAGGTTCTGATACGTCAAGTACTCCATAACTACAAGAGGTATCAATGCACAAGCAATTTATATGAGATGCATGCCTAGCAAAGTATATGTGGTGTATCACTCTTAACGATCGCCACAATGTGGAATACGATTAAAGTTATCCCACTCGACCCGCATTCCATACTACGAAATTCGTCGGCGTGTCCCACGCTTAACATGGTTTTGCATGGTTACCCCAAAATAAACACAACACATGCTTGGAAGAATTACGTGACACGATTTGTTCATGAAGCGACTATTTGCGAAATCAAATCCCGGAAGTGATATAACACGCATTGCGGATTACTTACATCGATTTGTGCATCACTAGCCATGAAACATTGATTTATGTGTCACCCAGGGGCCGCTACCGAAAGCGCATTACGTCCATGATATTTCATCGATCGCTAGAGGAGGGATTCCCAACATAATACTTATATCAAGAGAGAATTCCTTTATCCATGGAAGGTTAAGAATATCAAAACACCTGCCGAGCCCTTAAGGAAAAAGGGTGAGTGACAATAACCAACTCGAATAAGAGGCGAGTGACAAGGGTCAACTCAAATATGAGGAGAGGGTTAAAGCCAACTCAATAAATAGAAGAGCGGCAACGACCGATTCTTTAACAAGGGTGGTAGCGGCCAACTTTATAATTAGAAGAGCAACCACCGTCGATTCTTGGTAATGGAGAGTGGCAGAGTCAAATCAATGGTAAGGCAAGAGCGAGGCTTGTATCCGTAACCTCCTATGAATCCAGGAAAGTCTCTTACAATTGATATAATGTAAAAAAAAAATCTCAAAAGGGCCAATAATTGATGGTGAAACATATACAAATGGAAGATTCAAAGTGATATGTAAAAGGCCAGATAAAATACACGCAAAGGCAAGATCAAATTCATGAAAGCATGAAAATGCAGGATAAAATTATCAACTTAAATTAGCGTAAGCCTAAAGGATAAAATCCTCACCTTTTAACACAAATCGCCCTTAAATTGCAACGGTTTGGTGTATTCATACTTTATGGCCAAGATTTAATCACGATTAATGCACTTCGTGTGGTTAAATCACAATAACACATGGTTCGTATAGTTAAGATAAATGACTAGGGTTGGGTTCGCAATTTAGGTCTAGGGTAATATAATTCAATAATCTAAATTTAAACTAGGTTATTACACAGGTGGATAACGTACCTTGTTTAGCTTTGGTTCTCAACCCGACGATCCAAATCCAGTGGATCACATCTCCTCTTCTTCTCTTTCTTCTTTCTTTCTTTTCCTTTTCTTTCTTTTTCTCTTTCTCTTTTCTTTTCTTTCTTTCTTTTCTCTTTCTCTTCCTCTTTCTTTCTTTCTTTCTTTTTTCTTCCCTTCCCTTTCTTTTCTTTCTTTCTCTTGTTCACAACCACAAGTGTAGGGCTGCGATGTAGTAATAATCTCGGTGAGACCGAGGTCGAATCCACAGGGACTAATCTCGTGTGTTTTATGAAAGCAACTAGAACTAGAACTAGAAGAAGATGAAAACCTAAGTCTGGAAGTACAGAGAGTAATTGTGAGAGATTTAATGAAAAACTTAAGAAATTTAAAGGTGGGAAATTAGGGTTTCCAAGGATCCACTTGTAGAGATCAGGGAAATCTATGCTTGATACAATGACGCAAATGGAATCAGAGTCCCCTCTTATCCAATTGGAAGAGATCTCAGTAAAACCAAATCTGAACTTCCTTTGACCTAATTCTCAATGGATGAGAGGTGTGAGAACTGGAAGTGATTCCATCACAAAACCATGCCCATGAGACAAGGCAAATAACATGATTTACCAGCCCACAACCAATCATAAGAGAATTATGAAGATTAGAAGGATTCTATCACCCAACCATGCCCGTGGGACGATGGTGAACAACGGGATTTTCTAATTTCACAATCTCAATACATGAAAAGAACATACTCAAAACTATCGCAGATCTATTATAATTTAAGTCTCAACAAACCATTAAAAACTGAAAATATTTGATTGCTTGCCTCTAAGTGTAGAGGTTCGTAAGTAATATCCTGTGAATATAGGGTCGATCCCACAGGGAGATGAATTGCGAGAAGGAGAAAATTAAATGCAAAACAAACTAAGTAATAAAAACTAATCTGATGATTTGATTTTGAGATTTTTGAATCGATGTAATTCAACTGAATTAAAACAACACCCAAGCTTCAAAATTCCACACATAGGTTAATGTTCCAAAATTATGATGACTTGGATAACACAACTAGGATCCGAGCACTATGGTCGGCCTAATCGAAAAATAAAACAGTTTAAATATTTTAAATAAATGATATAAAAGATTAGAAAATCATGGATTTGCACCATTGATATATATTCTCAAGCGTCAGTGATTTTAAGAATTCAATATCAATGAGATAATGAAAATCAAAGAAATATAACAGGTTGAGAATCTCTCCTATCTAGGAAATCTGATTGATCTAGGGTAAGCCTATCCATCAATGTGGATCTCATATGATGGAAACATATGGATCTCATAAGAGGATAAAAAAATAAAACCTAAACAATAGATAACATGCATACACCATTCTTCTCATCATTAAAATAATCAATCATCATAACTTAAAGAATTATTCAACCCATGTACTTCCCTTCTAGCTTGGGCTAGAGGAAACTTAGAAAAACATAACTAGAATAGAAAAAAAGCAACAAGAAAGAAATAAATGCAAATAGAAAAAATCTAAAAGAAAAAAAAAACTTATAAAATTGAAAACCCTTAAAAAACCCTAAATATTGCTCTTGAATGCTTTTAATGATGCTTAGGAATCCCCTAGTGTTACGCTCCAGACTCGGTAATCGGACTCACAAGGAACCCGATGGCCAGTTCTAGCTGCAACAGCCTCCGTAGTACCCCATTCTCGGCTCCTGAGGCAGGTTCCAATCCTAGGATCCTACAAGGAGGATTTTCATAATAAAATAATCATTTCCAATACGAGCATACCCAAGATCATAGCAAGTATATCTGAGAATAACAAGGCACACATCACAAAATCCACTAAGAATTTGAACTTTTACAAGCTTCCATAAGGTCCAAAAGGACATACATAAGATAATAGAAAATGAGAGAAAAGTTAGCAACACTGAAGTCCTTAAGCTTAAGTCTACTCCAAGCTCTGGCGCTACGACACCCGCCTAGGATCACCTGCATGCATCAATCGTGCATAAGCTTATAGAAGCTTAGAGGGTGGTGGAAGTGTGTGATAATGGTGCACAAAAGAATAGAAGGAGGTACAGGGAGATGGACATGCTCAATGACAATATCACTAGCCTTATCAAGGCTTATCATGAATACGCTGCAATGAGTACTGGGTGCCATACCAAGGTAATGCATGAAAGGGCTTATGCAGCCAACGTGAATACGATACAAAGTAATGCTAGTGCTCATATCCAATCCACATATCAAGTACATTTTCAATCATAAGGAAATCACCGGGGTCCATTACACTGCTGGTTGACTACCGCTATACAGACCCTGCACAGTCAAACGAGCATAAGAGACCTTACTACCCGCCTGTGGATAGCCAATCACCAGCAAGGCCTAATGGTAGAGGACACATTTCACGAGCCGGTCAGACTCAACCTAGTAATACCGTCTTACATCAGGCAAGTAAGGCCACACCCATATCCAATCGACTACATGACAGTGGGAGTTGCGGCCTAACGGTATAAGGCCCTCATGTGCTCATATATTCTACCCGGTCACGGCGCTGGAGCAGATCCTTAGTACCATGAAAGTTTTGAGAATTTCACCCATGGGCATCCTATGCACCCGGTATGCTCAAGTATCATTTTCGGTGTCCACACATCCAACCATCCATGAGTATCCCTGTGGAGGCGAGGCCCTGATAAAGAAAGGGCGGTATCATCATGAAATGAGATGCCAATGCATGAGTCACACATACAGATCATACACCAGCTTCAGGCACTCAATGTGCTCAAGGGGAGAAACTCATCTCTCTATGACCACTACACAATGCAGTTAATACACACAGATGATGCATATGGGTCACAATGATGTAAGTGCGCTACCTGTAGAATATATATGTATTCCTCCTTCTCAAGGAGGGTTTAGGTCTAGGTAAATAGACAAATACTCTAAGGAGAAGGGAACTCTTCTAGTGGGGGCCCAATACTTTGGGATGACCCACAAGCTAAGAGAGTTATAATCCAAAGGAGGAAACGGTCCTAACCAGGGTCCAAGGTGGGCCTTCAACCACCCATAAGGGCCCTATAGGCCTACCTTAGGGCCACTAAGGAGGACATTCAACCTCAACTGGGTCCCAAAAGATAGCCCACTATGAATAAAAAGTAAGGTCCAAGGCCCAAGTAATCTATGGCCTAATGGGCTATACACAAAGCCCAACTCATAGGCAATATGGTAGGCCTTCAAGCAAGGTTTGGGCCCAACCATGAAGGTCATAAACCCACATACTGTGGTGGGGCTTATGGGCGGCCCAGTAGTTCAACCACACGGGTACGTAATTTTACACTTAGTACAAGTGAGTTGGGCCTCACATCATAGCCCAAGTACAGGGTTAATTTGGTGGGCAGCCATGGGCCCAACTACTTACATATTATTGTAACATCCCGTACTTTCTGTACTCGGGTGTTACCATGAGAACCCGACTTAGTATAAATACAACCCCGATTTATGTGAACGTTCACACTCTGGCCTAAATCCTACTGTCGAGATGGTGGAGCAACTACGAGGTTCGAGATCTACCGTCCAACTGAGATGTAGGGGGGGATCTAATTGTAGGAGTGATCGTCAGACCTAGAGCCATGGATCTACCAGAGTCAGATGGGTGGCCTATCTTAAGTTGATGCCCAAATGATTCATTTTAAATGTGATGTAATCGTATATATATACTATAATACAAGGTAACTTTATAATTATTCGTAATAATACCTATGTTACATGAATTATTCAATCATGTATATTATTTAAACGTTATATAAAGTAAATGGTATACCAACACATTATTATATATATTAACTAACATTTACACTTTTACAATTTTAAGCTATAGGTTATCATATCATACTATATATAAAATACATATCACTTAATATTAGTTTTACTATACTATAAATGCATATATAATATAAAAAATATGTACATTATAAGTATTAATGATTGTAAATAAATATTTATCAATAACTATCAATATATTATACTAAACAAATATGTATATATATTTCTATTGTATAATTTAAAATGGAAAGTGGCCCTGGGTGGCCCACTAGCTAGATGAACGGTGTTGATCTCAGGTGTGGACCATGTTCTACCCCGAATCAATGACAATAAGCACTTAATGGCTATGATTCAAATGATATGGCCCACCTAAGACTTGGGTCAACCTTGTCTTTGGTCAGAGACATTAAGAGGGCCCATCTAGCGAGATGGTCGGATCAGATTTCCCACAGACATCACTGTGGACCCCACAATTGCTGCGTGTGCACAGATGGTACGTGCACCCGCTGTGCACTGAACCAAAGAGACCGGTTAGAGCAGCTCTGACCGAAAATTTCCTAAGAAGGAAATCCTTCCTTTTCCTTTCCCGCGCCCTGGCATTTTGAACGGACGGACAGCTGCCCGTTTGTTCGTATCATGGCCTACAATCAAGACCTTGATGGACGATCTGAACCGTCCATATTGTAGAGGACAAAGAGAGTGTAAATCCCTACCCAGTTTCAGCCGTTGGATTGCACATGTGTGCACACAAAGCTAGTTGCAAATCAGGCTGAAAACACACCCGACTCCAAAAAATGGAAAGGATTCTGTTCCTTCTGCTTTACACGCTGGCAATCCGCGTGCATTGCCTTCCGACCATCCTAGCCGTCCGCTGCAACCCATCTCAACCCTCCCAACTAGGGCTTTCCCTGGCCACGTTCAAAACTTTTCCTCTCCCGTCGCCGTGGCACGATGGAAATGAACCCATAAGCTAAAGTGCTAATCACCGTCCAACTGGTGGGTCCCACAACGTTCAGTGGTCAAATCCAATCCATCTATAAGGCTCAGATCGGGAGATCAACCCTCAGTCTCACGTTTACCATTAGCGAAGTGGTTATCTCCTCCGTTCAAACGGGGAACCCATCAGCGTGGGATGGGCCCCATTTGATGATCTAGTGAATGGAGCCAATCAAATCTCCAGTAGGCCACACCATCAAAACCTTTATTTTAATAGTGAATAACTGTTAGGGCCCACCATGATGTTGTTGTGCATAAAAAATGTTCAATATAGGGCTTTTAGACTCGTCACGAGCCGGAGAACCCAATCAACGGAGTGGATCCTCCGGATGTGGGCCCCACCTACAAAAATCTCCCGAAAAACAAAAAAAAAATACATAACTGACGCTGCTGCTGCTAGCGTCCAGAGGACGCTGCAGCCAGCAGCATCCTGATGCATGTAAACAGGCAGGGAGAGTGGGCCCCACCTCAGGCCCCCACATTGATGCATGTGGAGTATTCACACTGTGCATTTGATGGGTCCCCTTTAGGCATGAGATTACCCCAAAAATCTACCGTTAATGTCACTCAGGTGGTCCACACCACTAACAGCATGAGAGTGAATGTTTACCATTGAAACCACTTTTTGGGTCGGAGGGATTTTGGATCTTTATGAAATTTGTTTTTCATCTTAATCCAGGTCTTTGTGACTTTATTAACAGATTGGATGGAGAATAGACGTTATGGTGGACCACACGTGTGGCCCCACCACGATGGCTGTGTTGCATCCTCACCGTCCAACCTCTGGACGGTGGGAGGTTGGGTCTGCAGTCTGCTGGAGTACCTCGCACCAGCTGGCATAGCTGCTGTACTTGATGTTAGCAAGTTTCGTGGGTCCCATTTGGTGCATGGGATCTCCAAGCCGTCCACCCATTTTGCTATGTGGGCCACACCGCGATGTATTTGTTTCATCCACACCGTCCAGATGTTTGGACGGTGCTGGACATGTTTAGTCAGTGCTAGACAGAGTTTGTACGGTACTATGGCCCACTTGATGAATGTATTATCCACACTGTCTACCGTTTGGGACAGGCAGGCTGCCCACCGTGATGTATTCTTATACCCACACACATCAGGACGATGGGTCCCACCATATCCAAGCCGTCCATCAGCAACGTCTAGAGGCTGGACTTATACAAGTAATATATAATAATATTATATTACAACGTGCAGAGGCAGGACGTGTTGTTATAAATAATATTATAATATTATAATTTATATAATATAATATATGTTGTGTGTGTGTGTATATATATATATATATATATATATATATATATATATATAAAATATAATATAATATAAAGTATATTATGGTGGGCCCCATGCGAGAACCCACCATGTTGTATGCAACATATATATCCACTGTCCATGTACTCTGATAATGGGGCCTTTGCCCTGGACGTGGGAAATCCAAACTGTCCGTCCATTTCATTTGGTGGGCCACACGTGTGGACCCCACCATAAGGTATTTGCTTTATCTATGCCGTCCGTCCGTTCTGGATGGGTGGGGCCCACGTTGGTGCACTTATTATATCCCTACCGTCCATCTGATTTTCAGGACGGTGGGTCCCACTGTTGACTGACGTCAACAAGTTCTATGTGGGCCCACCTTGTGGTATGCATTGTACCCACATCGTCCCTCCATGGGACCCTGATGATCTATGTTTTGTGATCCACACCGTCCAGAGTGTCTGGACAGTGCTGGACTACCTTTGGACGGTGTTGTGGGCCCCACCGAGATGTATGTATTTTATCCACACCGTCCAAAGTGTTTGGACGGTGCTAGAATTTGTCTGGCAGGTGCTGATTTTTCATGGATAATGTTGGATAGTGCTGATCATCACTGGTGCCATGTGCCTCATAGAATGATAGTGTACAGCGATATACATGTTACACTTGTAACTAGTGAAGTGATTTTTTGGTGTGGTCGAAGCCCATTTGAGGCCCATATATGCGGCCCAATGTGATGTATATATGGCCCATGTTCGAGGCCCAATAAGATGTATACCCAGCCCAGGTGTTGGGGCCCATTGTGATGTATCTAAGGCCCATGTATTGTGGCCCATATGATGTATGTGAGGCCCATGGGTTGCAGCCCATTACGATCTATATTGAGGCCCATGGTTGTGGCCGTTATGATATGTTTGAGGCCCATGGTTATGGCTCGTCATGATATGTTTGAGACCCATGGTTGTGGCTGTTATGATATGTTTGAGGCCCATGGTTGTGGCCCGTTATGATATGTTAGAGGTCCATGGTTATGACCCATTATGATGTGTTTGTGGCCCATTTGGTAAGGACCACAGAGATGTATTTTTGACCCATGGGTCGAGGCCCATTGTGACGTATTTCTGGCTCATATGTCGTGGCCCATTATGATATATTTCCGGCCCATTTGGCGAGGCCCGATGTGATGTATATAAGGCTTATATGATTAAGCCCGACTTAATGTATATAAGGCCCATATGATTAGGCCCGACTTGATGTATATAAGGCCCATTAGTGCGGCCCATTGATGCAGCCCACTTAATGTATATGTGGCCCATGAGTGAGGCCAATGGTGATCTATACTAGGCCCTTGTGTGAGGCCGTGGGCCCACTATACTTTTGCCCTATGTGGGCCACTCCTTGGGAGCAATGTTGGTTAAAGGACCACATTGATGGGCAATGTTGGTTAAATGATAAGTCCACATTATGACCTTCCCTTAGGCCTAGTTAGGCCCATTCTCATCATTCTCTAGTGGGTTAACCTAAACGAATAGGCCCCATTAATATTGCTTGGACCATCATCGGCCATCCATCTATGAACCCTGCCTTGAGGTCGATTCTGATTGTCGAGGCCGATTCGGTTGACATGACTGATTTGCCAATTCCGATTATCAATCGATTCCGATTGTTATTACCGATTGCCGATTCCGATTGACGTGACCAATTTACCGATTCCGATTATCGATCGATTCTGATTGTCATGACCGATTGTCGATTCCGATTGACATGACCGATTTACCGATTCCAATTATCGATCATTCTAATTGTTGTGGCCGATTGCCGATTCCGATTGACGTGATCGATTTTTCGATTCTGATTGTAGAGGCCCAATGTGATGTATATGCGGCCTGTATTTGAGGCCCATTGTGATGTGTATTCAGCTCGTGTTTAAGGCCCAATGTGATGTATATGAGGCCTATGTAATGAGGCCCATTGTGATGCAATTGAGGGCTAAGTGATATAGCTCATTGTGATGTATGTTAGGTCCATGTGAAAAGCCCATCGTGATGTATTAAGCTTTTGAGTGAGGCCCATGGTGTTGTATATTTTGCCTTTGCGTGAGGCCATGGGTCTACTATATGTTAGGCTCTATGCGAGCCATTCCTTGGAGGCAATGTTAGTTAAATGTCCACATTGTCGAGGCCGATTTTCGATGCCGGTTATTGATACCGATTATGAGTATGTGACAGCATAGTACCATGATACATGCCCATACACATCATCTGCATGTTTGTTATGAGATGTGATTGACCATTGCATGTCATTGGGTAGGTTGATATGAGACTCCCTGATAGGCGGAAGTTATCTCACATGAGCGCACGACATGCGTATGATTGATGTATAACTCATGCATCATGCATTTTGTGATATAACTACTATACGCCCTACCGATATCAGGGCCGTAGCCTCCACAGGCATATCGTGGATGGCCAGATGGGACACCGAAAGTGTTTGGTTCTAGCATACGGGCGCCATAAATATTCCTGGGTGAAAATCCCTAAACCTCTATGGCCAGGAGACGCCCTCACGTCGAGACTGAGTGGATGTATATGAGCGCATGAAGGCCGTATACCAGTAGGTTGTGTCTCCCACTATGTCATGGTCGATTAGGAGGGGGTGTGACCTTACCCGCCTGAGGAGGGGGCAATATCTAGGTTAATTCTGACCAACTTGAGGAATGGGTCCGCTATCGACGACCCGGGCCCGATATTGGCAGGTGGATAGTGAGGTCTCTTCCACTTACCCAGTTGTGTGCTCGGATAGGGGCGACAAGCTGGCGTAGAGTGTAATAGACCTCGGTGACGATCCCAGAGATGAACTGTACTGATATGTGGACTTATTGAGCAGGAGTTGCAAACTCATTCATTCACTATCCACTCGGGCTGGTGGTGCGCAACTATTTGTTACGTGTACCTTCGCAATGGCCAAGATTTTGGTTGGGGCGCTCGACTAACCTTAGATTAGGAGTTTACCACATGAGTCTGACTATCCAAATTAGGTATGAGACTAGTTTGGATAGAAGACCCTTGTAATGGACCCCATAGCCTGCAATACTACGTACTATCAACCCGACTTCATACTCCAGCATGGTCATTCCATTCGCACCGCATATTGCATTACATCTGCAGCGTACGCCATTTTGGGTTACTATGTTTCTACATTTATATGGTCTAGATGCGGCTGACAGTATTCGTGAACTCATCAGGAATTGTATATTGCATTGTACCATCGGTATCTGATATTTAGCTCTATATGACTCCTCATTTACATAGCTGATTTGTATTGCATATTCTGATAGTGATTAACTAATGGACTTGTCAGTATTTTCGCTTACTTTGATATCGTATGATTCATGATCTTACCAATATTTTCGATAATCGTATGATTATGGCATTGTCTTGAATACTTGACACTTACCTCGTGCACACACTTACACCACCCTCTAAGCTTTCTATAAGCTTATGCACGATAGATGCGTGCAGGTAAAATTAGGTTGCAGTAGCGTGGAGCTTGGAGCATGTAGCTGACTTTTGGAGCTTTGATTTTGACATATGTATTTCCCTCTCAACGTTGTATTCAAATGTTTATATTAGTGGATATGTGATGATGATGTTGCCTTTGTGATTTGGGTAAACTTGTGGTTATGCTTATTACGAGATAAATGTACGTTGAAAAATTCTCATTGTAGGATCCCAGGATTGGAACTTGGCATATGGGCGCTGGGAGCCGAGAATGGGGTACTACGGAGGCTGTCGGCACTGGATTCGGTGATCAGGATTCCTGTAAATCCGATTTCTGGGTTTGGGGCGTGACACCAAGGGATCCATATCAATGGGTGAGATTGGATTTAGATGGTTAGATTTAGAGGATTAGAGGGGAAATGGGGCTTGAATGGGGTGGATGTCCCACCCCTCTTGCTTGGAGAAAATGGGAATGAGAAGGAGAGAAGAGAGAGAGGAGTAGAGAGAATCAGAGAGAAAGAGATAGAAATCTCTTTTAAGCTAAGTAATCATTTCTCTCTTGCCTTGGTTAGAGAAGAATGATGATTGCAATAGGGAGTTACAACCAAAGTTATAGGGTTAGTAGGTTTTCTAGGCTTGTGGGTGGTGTTTAGAGGTAGGTGGTGTAGGAATAGGGCTTAGATAGTGTGTGTGTAGTGTGTGTTGGAAATAGTGCCAAGAGATGGGACCTACCTAAAAATTCGTGCACACTATTCCTAGGTGGGCCACATGACCATGATCAAGGGCCAAAAAATGGAATGCATACAACTTATGATCTACATGTCGGATGGATGCACGAGACGCGGCATCGGAATCGCAATATCGATGCGAACAAGATGGCACAGGTTTCGGCTCAATCTGAGTTGGGTCTCCGGACTTAAAGATGACTGCAAACACTATCCGATGGTCGTGGGTCGCCGAAATTTGACCAATATGCATACTCACACACACACATAAACACATGCGAACTCGGGTCGGGTCTCACACCTAGGAAGCCCTATTTATAAGTGGGGAACTCCAATTTTTGTACGAACTTGAAAAACTCTACAAACCACCTCAAATATACGTAGTTTTCCAAAATAGACTTCTCATTGCACGATTTCATTAAAATAGTCTTCACGCTGCGCAGTTTTTCAAAATAGACTTCAGAGTTTTAGAATACACCTTTTCAGGACGATTTCAGGATTCTTCACTTCAAATCTTTGATTCTCTTCATTCCTCACTTGGTTTTTTTTTTTTTTTTTTTATCATTGACATGTGAATTCTTCAATCTTGGTCTCCTAAGATCCATCCCTTGCCTTGGTGATTCTTGAGCATCAAATCCATGCTTTTAATATCCTTTTTCAATTCAAGTGCTTAAATTCACCTTGCAACACATACATGAGTCAAATAGAATATTAAGTTGATTTATGTTCATAAAACCAAGATATAAATGAGAGAAATTATGCAATATTTGAGTCTCAACACACCCCCCAAACCAGCATTTTGTTATTCCTGAGCAAAATAAGCGAAGAAAAAAAATAAAAAAATAAGAATAAATATTAATTCTAGAAACAAAATTAAAATGAAAATAAAATTCTAACTACACCACTTTCGCAGGTAATCTCAATTGCATTTAGTATATGCAACAAGTCTTTAATCCCCTAGGTTTCTCCTAATGGACGAGTTATAGTCTCGTGAGGGTTTTCAGAAATGTTACCCATAAACATTGAAAACATGAAAAATAGTTCAACACTCAGAAATTTATACAATTATGCCTCCATTCATCATATGAATTCTAAAACAAAACAATACTTACCCTAAGTCTGAAGTTAGTTAGAATATTAATTTCCTAATCCATTACATCCTTGAGTTCAGATATCTAATCAAATTTTAGAATAGTTATGATCCAATATACTTAGGTGCTCGTGACACTAGTCTAACTTTGAAAAATACGATGTTTCCTATCTTAACTCCTTTCAATCATCCCAAGAATATAAAATCTCTAGTTATTTCATTTCCTTCATGACATTTCTTCTTTTATCATATCCTCATTATTATAGACCACCCTTAGATGAAGATTTCCACTGGATTTGCTTCATAACCTAAGGTATCGTACTTGTAATGGTAATAGTAATGGATACTTAGGTATCCTTACTCCGGATTACTGACACAATTGTTATGGTCATTGCATTCATGCTCTATAATAAAATTTTCTTTTTCTATCACTTTTTTTTTTCCTTCAATATTCTCTCTTTTAAGCATATATCAATGGTACTAGTTCATTCAACCTTGTTTGAATCAAAAGTTGTTATTCTAGTTCACATATCATATTCCTCACTTAGTTAGCTAGGGTTTATTGTGGATTCAGTTCATCAAATTACAACTCACTTTAAACTAGTGATTAGATAATTGAACTCAAGCTTATAATTTTCAGTTATCATAATTCTGACTACTGTCAACCTAGAATAAATATTAACTTTGCCTTTGGAATTCGCATAATATTATGTTCATATTCTTGTATATATTATTTTGAAAATGTTGAAAAAATTTCCCATAAACCTAAAAAAAAAAACTGAAACCTAAAAAAAAAATATCACATGGATGACTATCCATACCCCCAACTTAAAATCTACATTGTCCCCAATGTAATGCAAAGAACAATAAAAATAAAAAAGGGTGAATAGTACCTACCATGAAGAACTCACCTGCTAGGTGACACTAAAAAAAATTGAATATGATACAAATCCTACATAAATGCTCCATAAGACTAGGAGCATCAATCTGAATATTCTGACTCATGAAGAGGGATAAACTCCTCTCCCAAATGAAAGTTTTCCACATAAGGCTTCAATCTTTGACCATTAACCTTGTACACATTTCCACTACGTGGATTCTCAATTTCAACAGCCCCATGAGTATAAACATTCTTCACAATGAAGGGGCCTGTCCATCTTGATCTTAACTTTCTCGGAAAGAACTGGAGACGAGAATTGTACAATAAGATCTTTTGTTGAGGTTCAAAATTCTTCCTCAGGATATTTTTGTCATGAAAAGCTTTGGTCATTTCTTTGTAGATTTTAGAATTTTCATAGGAGTCTCTCCTCAACTCCTCCAATTCATTCAACTCTAATTTCCTTTGTCCACTTACTTGTCCATATCAAAGTTTAATTTCTTTATTGCCTAGTAGGCTTTATGTTCCAATTCCACAGGCAAGTGGTAAGCCTTCCCATACACCAATCTGTATGGAAACATTCCAATCGGGGTCTTATAAGCAGTCCTATAAGCCCATAAAGCGTCGGATAGTCTGAAGGACCAATCCTTCCTATCTGGCCTTATAGTTTTCTCTAAAATGTGTTTGATTTCCCGATTAGAAATCTCATCTTGTCCACTCGCTTGTGGGTGGTATGGGGTGCTCACTTTATGCTTGATGCCATATTTTTCATCAAAGCATTAAATGTCCTATTGCTAAATTGAGACCCGCCATCACTAATGATGGCCTTTGGAGTTCCAAATCTAGAAAAAAATATTTTCCTTGAGGAATCGTATGACTACTTTGTTGTCATTGGTCCTACTTGGAACTGCCTCAATCTACTTTGAAACATAGTCCACACCAACCAATATATAAAGAAATCCAAAAGAAAATGGAAATGAGCCCATAAAATTAATACCCCAACAATCAAATATATCCAATGGTAAAATTGGGGATAAAGACATCATGTTGCACGAGGACACTCTTCCTAACTTTTGACATCTATCACAAGCAACACAGAAAGCATGAGTGTCTTTAAACATGGTAGGTCAGTAAAAACCACACTGAAGGATTTTTGCAGTGGTTTTCTTAGCAGAAAAATGGCCACCACATGCTTCCATGTGGCAAAAAGAAATAACACTCTGAACTTCATCATTTGGGACACAACGTCTAAAAATTCGATCAGTCCCATATTTATATAAATACGGGTTATCCCAAAAGAAGTTCCTAACCTCGGTTTCAAAACGCTTCCTATTTTGTGACTTCCAATGATATGACATTTTTCCCGTTACAAGATAGTTCACTATATCCGTATACTGAGGCAATTTGGAGATCGCAAATAATTGTTCATTAGGGAAAGTGTCCTAGATATGCATCTCCTCAGTGGAATCATCTAACACCAATCCAGAATGGTGATCGGCCACTACGTTTTCTACTCTTTTCTTATCTTTTATCTTTAAGTTAAATTCTTGGAGTAGGAGGATCCATCTCAAAAGTATCAGCTTTACATCCTTCTTAGATAGCAAATATTTCAAAGCCGAGTGGTCTGTGAAAATGACCACTTTAGATCCCAGCAAGTAGGACCTAAACTTATCCAAAGCAAAAACTACTGCAAGTAACTCTTTTTTAGTTGTTGAGTAGTTCACTTGGGCCGAGTTTAGAGTTCTACTCGCATAGTGAATAACGTAGGGCTGTTTATCTTTCATTTGGCCTAAAACAGCCCCTATGGCATAATCACTTGCATCGCACATTAGTTCAAAAGGAAGTGTCTAATTTGGTGGACGGATGATAGGTGCAGTGGTAATGGATGATTTAATTTTATTAAAGGCACTTGCACACTCATCCGTCCACTTAAATGGAACATCCCTTTGAAGAAGATTAGTCAAGGGTCTAGTAATGACACTAAAGTCCTTGATGAATCTTTTATAAAAACCAGCATGCCTTAGAATTGATCTAATATCTCCAACAGTTTGGGGGATAGGTAGATTAGCAATAATGTCGAGTTTTGAGCGATATACCTCGATTCCATATTTGGAGATAACATGACCCAAAACAATTCCCTTTTGAACAATGAAATGACATTTCTCCCAATTTAAGACAAGGTGTTTCTCTTCACACTTAGACAAGACAACAGATAAATTGTTGAGGCATTCCTCAAAACTACTCCCAAATACAGAAAAGTCGTCCATGAAAACCTCAAGAAACTTCCCAACCATATTTGAAAAAATACTTAACATACACCGTTGGAAAGTTGCCGGGGCATTACACAATCCAAATGGCATCCGTTTGAAAGCAAATGTGCCAAATGAACAAGTGAACGTGGTTTTCTCTTAGTCTTCCAGGACTATCTCTATTGGTTATATCCAGAATATCTATTAAGAAAACTATAGAAGGAGTGACCTGCTACCCTCTTTAAAACTTGATTAATGAATGGTAGAGGGAAATGGTCATTCTTCGTGACCTGGTTCAATTTTCTATAGTCAACGCAAACACGCCAACCAGTAGTGACACGTGTTGGTATGAGTTCATTATTAGAATTCTGCACAATAGTTATTCCAGATTTCTTTGGGACTACTTGAGTTGGACTCACCCAAACACTATTGGATATTGGCTAGATGATTCCCACATCTAATAATTTCATCACCTCATTTTTTACAACTTTCATCATGTTTAGATTGAGACACCTCTGAGTTTGTCTAATTAGTTTGACGTCCTCATCGAGGTGGATCCGATGGGCACATATGGAAGGGCTTATACCCTTGATGTCAGAAATGGTCCCGCCCAAGGATTGTTTATGGTCCCTTAGAACATTCAACAATTTAATCTCTTGATCCTTGTCTAAAAGTGACGAGATCAATACAAGATAAGTTTTACTTTCACCTAAGTATACATACTTAAGCTCATTTGGTAGTAGTTTTAAATCAAGTTTTGAAACATTGGTTGGTGATGGCAGAGGTTGCGAGTCCTCGATAGATAGGATTTGAGTGTGCAGTCTCCATTGGTACATACCAATGTCTGGGTGGTAGTGCTCTCATTATCATCACAAATTTCAGCAAACACTTTTTTAAATCAGAATTTTTCAAGTCCCCAAAGACTTGAATCAATTCCTTAGTCAACTAGTTTCCAATTCCTCTTCTTCTATCAAGCAGTCCATGAAATTCAACTCATGGATTTCATTATTATCAATGAGCTACTTACATAGATAAAAAATATTTAGCTCTAGAGTCATGTTACCAAAAGATAAGTTCATCATTCCATTCCCATAATTTATGATTGCATTTAAAGTTGCTAGGAATGGGCGGCTTAAAATGATGGGAACTTGAGCACTAGCGTTTACATATGGATCAGTGTCTAGTACAATAAAATCCACGGGGAAGTAGAATTTCTTCATTTGGACTAGCACTTCCATTAAAATTTCCCTTGGTACCTTAATAGAGCGGTCAACGAGTTGGAGTGTAATCGTGGTTGGTTTAAGCTCGCCTAACCCCATTTGTTTGTAAACCGAATAAGGTACTAAGTTGACACTTGCACCAAAATCTAGCAAAGCATGATCAATTTAAAAATTCCCAATAATACAAGGAATAGTGGGACTTCCCGGGTCTTTGTATTTGGGTACGACCCTTTGTTGAATGATAGCGCTCACTTTCTCAGTAAGGAAGGCCTTTTTGTGCACATTTAATTTCCTCTTTACAGTGCACAAGTGTCACACCCCAAACTCAGAAACTGGGCTCACAAAATTTCCGATCGCCGAATCCGGAGCCGACAACCTCCATATTACCCCATTCTCGGCTCCTGGTACCCATTTACCAGGTTCTGATCCTGGGATCCTACAAGAAGGATTTTCAACATCAGTTTGATTCGTAATAAGCATAACCAAAGGCATAACCCACAAACAACAATAAAAAACTCCATTACATTTCCACTATGATAAAAAACTTTACAGTGCGCATAAAGGGAAATACAATGATGATAGACAAAAGCTCTAAGATGATCTGTTATGTGCTCCTGCCTCAGTGCTGCTGCGATCTAACGTCACCTGCACGCAACAGTCGTGCATAAGCTTATGGAAAGCTTAGAGGGTGGTGAAAGTGTGTGCGTAATGTAGTAATACAATTATACAATATCAGAGTAATGCGGAATATGCTGATGAATCCATGAATAATATAGGCCGTACGAAAGCAATGCGATACAAGGCATGAATGATGTCGGCCATACCAAGGCCATGTGATGCAAGATGCAATATAAGCACATAAATCCTCATCTAAGTCCACATATCAATACAACTCAACTCTGCAATATCACCGGGGTCTAATACACTCCAAACCAGATTACCGCTCCATCACGTGCAACAAGGCGAGAGGAAGAGACCTCACTATCTGTCTGCCAATATCGGGCCCGGCTCGTCGATAGCGGACCCATTCCTCGAGCTGGTCAAACTCAGCCTAGCTTTGCCCCCTCCTCTTGGGCGGGTAAGGCCGCACCCCTTCTAACTGACCATGACACAGTGGGAAAGCGGGCCTCATGTATCGACTCGGTCTAGACGTTGGAGCAACCTCCTCGTACCATAAGGGTTAGGGACTTTCTCCAAGGGACATCTATAACACCCAATGTAGAATAAGATTTTCGGTGTCAAATCCTGCCAACCACGATAAGCCTGTGGAGGTTACGACCCTAATGTCACTAGGGCGTACAATAACCATGTCACACAATGCAAAATGCATGAATCACACTATCCAGTCATGTAGCAATCCTGCGCGTGTCGCGCGCTCATGTAGGGCAACTCCGCCTATCCGGGAGCCCATAAACAATCTGCTCGAAGGCATATGCTATGATCAGTCACTCCTCATATCAAGCATACATATGATGCGTATGAGCATGAATCATGTAACTATACTAAATATGTTATATGGTGATGGATTCTGTTCATAACGAAGATGGGCCTAGACGGCCTACACACTACAAGTATGGGACTAACAATGGGCACTAGGGAGAGTTATAATGCAAACATTTAACCATCATTGCTTGTACAATGCGGATGTCAAACCATCATTGTTCCTAAGGCATGACCGCCAAAAACATCATCACATACATTATGGTGGAATCTCACATCATAATGGGCCTCATATACATCACATTCGGCCCACACAAAGGCCTCGCATATTTCTTATTGGGCCTCATATACATCAAATGAGCCGATCGAATGGGCCGGATCAAATGGGCCGATTTAAATGGGCCGAATCAAATGGGCCGATCAATGGGCCGAATCGAATGGGCCAAATCAAATGGGCCGAATCAGATGGGCTGATTCAAATGGGCTGATCAAATGGGCTAAATCAAATGGGTCGATTTAAATGGGCTGATTCAAATAGGCCGATCAAATGGGCCGATTACACCTCACAAAGAGGGGCCTAACATACATAAATTGAGTTACACCATCTACCCATTCATCTATCCTTAGGGATCATTTAAGAGCATTTCAAATAAATCATAACGAAAGATTATTTGGACCGCACTCCAAATAACAGTGGTGATAATGATTTCCACCATTGAAATTCCCAAGGCCCACCATAACATTTATTTTCCATCCAATCTGATCATAAGGTCACCCAGACCTGAATAAAAAGAAAACAAATTTCATGTGGATCCAGATTCTCTGTGATACCAAGAGGATTTTAATGGTAGATGTTCAATGCTCCACTGTTTTTAGTAGTGGTCCACCTAATAAGTAGATCTGTCTCATTTGCCTCAAGGAGTTTGCAGAAAGGATAGACGGTTTGGAAGGAACACATCCATCAGGGGTGCGGTCCACTGGCCGTCCAGTGGATGGACGGCCCAACAAATGGCTGGACAGCATAGATAATACACATGCCTTGTGGCGGGGACCCAGAGAACTGGTTGACGTGAATGGACTGTGGGTCCCACCAGCTGAACGGTCTGGATATCGCATGGGACCCACAGAGCTTGCTGACGTGAATGGGCAGTAGGTCCCACCAACTAAACGGTTTGGACGCATATATATTACGTGGGGCCCATAAGATTTCTGACGCTAAGATGCAGCACCCTGCTGCTGGCCGTCCATACATGGACGACCCAGATATAAAAAAAAATGGATGGACGACATCTCCTACTGATGGTTGGGCGTGGCTGTTGAGTAGCGCACGCCCACCTTTAAAATCTCAAAAAGGGTGGGTCCCACATGAGGGCCCCACATGGACGGTCAAGCCCTGCTAAGGGCATATATATACAAAATATATATTATATTATCTAATATAATATTATATCATTATATAATATCATAATATAATATAATATTATCATATATTGATATACCATGAACATATATAATATATATTTATATGTAGCCTCTGTCTATCGTACAACCACGGTGTTGGATGATGCACTTCATCATGATGGTCCCACGAAGTGGGCCACGAGATTTGATCAAGCTGATATTTGTCTTTCTTTCTCGTCCGGGCCTATGTGACCGTCCGGTCATGTAGGCCCTAACCGAGATCAAGGTGGCCCATTTGTCGGACGTCATGGATGAAATACACACATCATTGGTGGGCCACTAATCATAGAGAAAGAAGGAGAGGGAGAGAAGGAGGAAAGGAGAGAGATCGGTGATGGTGGAGGGGCCCCGCCACTATGGGCCCATCTTGGATACAAGCATACATCAAGGTGGGTCCCACCATATGTGGGCCCTTAAATCACAAAAGAAAAAAACAAAAAGGATAAAAATGTGGGTCCAAGATCACCCACCGTCCACTTCTTCTTGGCTCCTTGGAAAGGTAATCGCCTTAGCTTTGATTTCATTGGAAGATGATGAAGTTTTGATGGTTGAGATGGGAGATGAAAGGGTAGGAAGTGGGCCACAGTAGAGCTTCTCCATGAGAGTTTGGAAAGCTCATTCGTTGGAGCTTTTGGTTGCTTGGAAGTGAGTTTGAGAAATGAGAGAGAGAGAGGGCTGTAAGGAGAGAGAGAGGGATGGGTGACGGAGTGATGGGTGAGGTGAGTGATGGGTGTATAAGAAGTTTGTTAACTTTTGAGGTAATTTGTGTAAGAGGGTATGAGGTGCGTAAGAAATTGTTGACTTATGGGGTTGCTTAGGGATGTGGTGTGAGGCGATGTGTACTTGACATGTACTTGACCCTTGATGAGATTGATTGATTGATTGAGGTGACACGTTGTAGAGATTCTCTCGAAATTTGCACGTGCGACGTTTTCTTCGAACTGAATGCGGGCTCACATCTCCTGGCCTGGGTATCGCCTTGGCGCGTGAGACGCTGCATCGGAACCGCGACGACGACACGGTTGCTAGGGTACAAGTCTCGGGTTGAACCGACTCTGGTTTGCAGGACTCGGCTTAAGATCGTGCGCATACGTTGGATACGGGTCGAAGGTTGCTAGAATTCGATCGAGAGGATCGCGGGAACCTACAAAATGGTACGGTCTAAGATACGGACCTTACAACAAGTCCTTAAGATATTTAACATATAATGAAATTTGTCTAATGTCATCAAGCAGAGGAATATTAACAGTAACCTTTTGGAGCACATCCAACACCTCTTGATATTTCAAGGGGACAGTCGGATTCCGAAGTCTAGATGAGAATGGAACTGGATACTCATATGACTTTGTCTCTTTATCCTTTTACTGTTGCGGCTCTTGAACTATAGCCGGTTCATCATTTTCTTGAGACAGTGGCTCATCCTCCGGTATTTCTACCGGTTGCATTATCTTTTTATCGACCTTTTTTCCATTTCTCAAGGTAATGATGACCTTAGCTTGTTCATGATGTAGCTCACTTGGATTTGAGTCTCTAATGAAATGTGTGTTTCTAGGGTTTGACACAGGTTGAGAAGGAAGGGTGTCTTTTTCCCTAGCATTTAGTTGAGTCTCAATCCTAGCCACGACCATTTTTAATTCCTGATTTGATTAGATTAGAGACTGATTCATTTAAGCTTGATAGTTCATGAATGCGGTCAATGCATCCTCCACAGATGATCGCTTTGGTGGAGGCACATATGATACATTGTTAGATGCCCCAAAGAAATTATTTTGTGGAGGTATTTGAGGTGCATTGCGTGCATTAATTTGTGGTCCATTCCTCCAACTAAGATTGGGATGGGATGGTTACGCCAATTTGGATGGTTACGCCAATTTGGATTATACGTGTTTCTCATTGGTTGTATAACTGACCTTTGGTAGTTATTTATAGCATTTGCTTGCTCATGCTCATGTGTGATATTTTGTACAACTGAGATTATTAGACAATCCTTTGTGTTATGGTCTGTACCACCACAAATGCTACAAAAATTACCTAAGGAAGTGTTTGCTTTAACCATATCAACCTTCCTAATTTCTAAGGCTTCGACCTTTCTAGCCAATGCAGTGAATTTTGCATTAAGGTCGTCTTCCTCTCTTAGGATATACATCCCCGCTTTCTCTCTAGGAATGGATCTAGTTTGGTCTAGTTTAGCAGAGACATCCCATGTCTGCGTATTCTTTGCTAACATATCTAGAAAATCCCAACCCTCATTATGATCCTTGTCAAGAAAGGTTCTACCACACATCATCTCTATGTATTGACGGGTATCCATGGTGAGCCCCTTTCGGAACGCATCAATCACGTGCCATGGTTCATAACCATGATGTGGACAAGTAATTAGAAGGTCTTTGAAGCACTTCCAAGCTTAAAAAACAGTTCATTCTCCTTTTGGGAGAATGACATGATTTATTATTTTAGTGCATTTGTTTTGAGCTCAGGAAAGAACTTTTTCAAAAACTCTCTACTTAAGGCTTGCCATGTAGTGATGGTATTAGGTCTTAGAGAGTTGAGCCATGCTTTGACCCGATCCTTTAGAGAAAATAAGAATAACCTAAGCTTAAGTACATCCTTATTGCCATTGTTTACTTGTAATGTTGCAATTATTTCCTCAAAGTTCTTGAGGTGCAAGTAGGGCTTTCAGAATCCAAGCCATGAAATTTAGGAATCAATTGAATCATACCTTGTTTAAAATCAATGTTCCCTGTGTGAGCAAGGAACACTATGCAAGATGGTAAAGTTGATCTCTTAGGGTGTAGATGTTCACGTAAAGTCCGTGGTTAGTTTAACACATTCATATGAACTTCATTTTCATCCTCAAGAGAAGGATTAGGTTGATTTTCTCTATTTTGATTTATAGTTGGATCTGGCAGATTTGGATTTGGATTATCAACTAGGTCTGCCATGGAATCCAAGTGATGTTGGGTGCCTCTTCTAAGTGAATGATCAAGGCCTGGAACTAGTCTACCTTCGAAAGAGAGTCGATTGTTTTGATCCCTACTCCAACGGGACATAAACCATCCACACCACACAACAAATACCACTAATTCAAATAGCAAGTATGATACTTAAAATAAAAATAAGAACTTAACCAACAACCCAGGCGGTAGGGCCGACCATGAGGGATCAATCCACAAAGCAAAATAAATTAACAACCCAGGCGGTAGGGCCGACCACGAGGGTTCAATCCACAAAGCAAAAATAAATCAACAACCCAGGCGGCAGAGCTGACCAAGAGGGTTCAAACCATAAAGCGAAAATAAAAAATAAATCAATAAAAGTAAAACTAATGCAGAAATTAAACTATGCTAATCTGAAAAATAGATTCACCAGATAATCTTTGTAATCAAATAGCAACTGTAGGACAACAATAGCACTTGTGTGATAAAATTCTAAGCGGGGTAACCTTATGTGTCACGCCCCAAACTCGGAAACCGGGCTCACAAAATTTTCGATCGCCGAATCCGGCGCCGACAGCCTCCATAGAACCCCATTCTCGGTTCCCAGCGCCCATACGCCAGGTTCCGTTCCTGGGATGCTACAAGGAGGATTTTCAACATCAGTTTAATTTGTAATAAGCATAACCAAAGGCATAACCCACAAACAACAACCAAAAACTCCATCACATTTTCACTATGATAAAAAACTTTACAAGTACAATGAGCATAAAGGGAAATACATTGATGATAGACAAAAAACTCCAAAATGATTTGCTCTGCTGTCCTACCTTACCGCTGTTGCGTCCCAACGTCACCTACACGTAACGATCATGCATAAGCTTATAGAAAGCTTAGAGAGTGGTGAAAGTGTGTGCGCAAGGTAGCAATGCAGATATGTAGTATCAGAGTAATGCGGAACATGCTGGTGAATCCATGAATACCACTAGCTGTACCAAGGCTATGCGATGCAAGGTATGAATGATGTCGGCCTTACCAAGGCCATGCGATGCGATATGCAACTCAAGCATATAAATCCTCATGTATATCCACATATCAATACAGCTCAAATCTGAAATATCACCGGGGTCTAGTACACTCTAAACCAGATTGCCGCCCCATCGCGCGCAATAAGGTAAGTGGAAGAGACCTCACTACCTGCCTGCCAATATCGGGCTCGGCTCATCGATTGCGGACCTATTCCTCGAGCTGGTCAAACTCAGCCTAGCATTGCCCCCTCCTCCCGGGCAGGTAAGATCGCACCCTCTTCCAACCGACCATGACACAGTGGAAAGTGCAGCCTTCTGGTAATCGGCCCTCGACGCTCATGCACCCACTCGGTTTAGACGTTGGAGTAACCTCTTGGTACCATAAGGGTTTAGGGACTTTCACCCAGGGATATCTATAGCACCCCAGTAGAACAAGATTTTCGGTATCCAATCCTGCCAACCACGATACGCCTGTGGAGGCTATGACCCTGATGTCACTAGGGCGTACAGTACCATATCACACAATGCGAATGCATGAATCACACTATCCAGTCATGCAACAATCCTGCGCGTATCGTGCGCTCATGTAGGGCAACACCGCCACACCGCCTATCTGGGAGCCCCTAAACGATCTGCCCGAAGGCATATGCAATGATCAGTCACTTCTAATATCAAGCATACATATGATGCGTATGATCATGAATCATGAAACTATACTACACATGTTATATGGGATAAATGCTATTCATAACAAAGATGGGCCTAGATGGCCTACAAGTACGGGCCTAACAATGGGCCCTAGGGAGAATCATAATGCAAACATTTAACCAATATTATTCTACAATGTGGACGTCAAACCAACATTGCTCCCAAGGCACGACTGTCATAACGTCAGCACACAAGCCATGGTAGGGTCATACATCTTAATGGACTTGTGTACATCCAATTGGGGCTCTACCCATGGGCCTTGGGTACAACAAATGGGCCGCATAACATGGGCCTTAAGTATATCAGGTGGGCCTCAATGGTTGGGCCCTAACTACATCAAGATGGGCCTAATCATATGGGCCTCATGCATATCAAGGTGGGCTCACTTGAACTATAGACCTGACTCATTCGTTAGCTCATGCCAACAAAATGAGCTTCTAAGATGGTTGGACGGACTGGATGCAACCCATGCATCATGGTGGGGCCCATGAAAGCCCACCATCAGATATATTACATAATATAATATAATATATATACAATAATATATATATATATATATATATATATATATATATATATATATATATATATATATATATATATATATATATATATATATATATGTATGTACACACACGCACAACCCCATCCGTATACACGCACACACACGCATGCACCACATACACCCATCGTCCCCTGGACGGTGGGGATAAAATAAATACATAACTGTGGGCTTCATCGTCCAGGCGATCAGTGGAAATGAAATACATACATAATTGTGGGTCCCACATGGGGCCCACTTTAGTGCTTATATGCCATCCAGTCCGTCCATAAGGTCACGTGGACCTAGATGAAGGGTAAAAATAAATTTCATCTTGATCCAAAACTTTTGTGGACCCAAGAAGCGTTTCAAAGGCAGACCTTCAATTCACACGGTTTCCTTTGGTGTGGGCCACCAGAGCGCTGGATGAGCCTGATTTTTGGAGGTGGCCCACTCCAGGGAGGGGCTCACCCAATGAACAGGATGGATGACCCATATACATCATGGTGGGGCCCACGGCTGGAGCCGTGGGTGGCTGCCAGCCCACCCGCTATCCGTAGGCAGCGTAGGTGCCGCCTGCGCCCTCTGCTAAAACACAGTGGCAGCAGCGTTTCATTTTCTTTTTTGAAATAGAGTTTTTCTGAGGAAAATCACATGTGGGGCCCGCTACCTGAAAATTAACTCCATCCAATGGATTCTAGGGCTCGAAATGCACCAAATAAGTCCAATATACATCATGTTTGGTGTGTAGGTACAACAAGGTGGGTCCTAATAGCTTTGAATGGTAGAAAAATATAGTTTTCTATGGTATGGCCTGCCTGGTTATCAGATTGACTTCATTTTTTGGCTCAACACCTAAAATGATAGGGAGAATGGAATGAACGACATGGATTAGATGGATACATCAAGGTGGGGCCTATATGGGTGGCCCACCATTTTTTTTTTTGGTTAGCAACCTCTCACAGGGACTGACGCCAAGACCTCATGTGTTGAAACGAGGTATTTCCACTCGGTCTGCCTGTGAGCTATGGACGTGGGTGTCATTGGCCAGCGTCCAGACGCTGGACGTGGCCCACCCAAATATCATGGCCATAACACAAATATCATGGTGGGTCCCACAAGGACGTGGCCCACCCAAGTTTTTGAATCAAGCCGATATTTGTGTTCTCCAATATCCAGGCCCACCCAAGGATGGACTGCAAGGTGGGCCCCACGGGTTGGATCATTCATCATAGTGGGGTCCACAATACAAGAAAGAGAGAGAGAGAAAGAAGAGAGACAAAGAGAGAGATCGGATGGCGGTGGAGGGACCCCATCACTATGGACCCTCCATGATCACAATACATAAAAAAATGGGTCCCATCACAAGTGGGCCTTGTAATAGCAAAATCAACGGTGGTTCACCCACCTTAGATCTTTTCTTCTTGGCTCTAATGGCTTCTTTGCTCCTTAGCTTCATTCCTAACGGAGGAGATGAGATTTGGATGGTGGAGATGAGAGATGAGAGGGGTAGGAAAGGTGGGCCACACTTGTGGCTCTCTTGGAGGTTTTTGGGAAAATGCTTGGACGTATGGGGTATTTGGGTTGCTTAGAATGAGTTTGAAAATGAAGGGGAGAGAGAGAGAGGGAGACTTGTAAAGGGAGAGAGAGATGGGTGATGGATGTTTGATGTGGTGGTGATGGATGTGTAAGAGCTTTTTGACTTTTGTGGCAAATGTTGTAAGAGAGGTATGGGCTTGTGTAAGAACTTTTTAACTTTTAAGGGTTGCTTGGGGAAGGATGTGAGGTGATGTGTACTTGACATGATAGGATTGATTGATGGATGATTGATGTGACATCTCGTAGAAATTCTCTCGAAATTCACACGTGAGGTATTTTCCTCGCACCGAACGTTGGCCCACATCTCTTGGCCAGAGCATCGGATCGACGCGCGAGTCACGTCATCGGAATCGCGGTGACGGCACGGTTGCTATGGTAAGGGTCTTGGGTTGAGTCGACTCGAGTTGATAGCGTGTGAATCAGGGTTGCGCGTAAATACCGGTTAAGGGTCGAAGGTTGCCAGAATTCGACCGGAAAGACCGCGGGATCCTACGAAACAGTACGGTCTAGGATACGGGTCTTACATTATGTCATAGTTAGTGCTTGAAAGACCCAACTAAATTTACTTTTAAACAAAAAAAAAAATCTACAAAAAATTTGGAGGGTTTAGAAGAGAACTTACCTTAGCTATCTTGCACAGATCTAATCTATCTCAGTCTCTCCCTGACAACGATGTTAAAAACTTAATTGCTTGCCTCAAAGTACAGAGGTAGTAAGTAATATCCTGTGAATACATTGTCGATCCCATAGGGAGATAAATTGCGAGAAGGAGAAAATCAAATGTAAAATAAACTAAGTAATAAAAATTAATCTGATGATTTGATTTTGGGATTTTTGAACATATGTAATTAAACTGAATTAAAATAACACCCAAGCTTCAAAGTTTCACACATAGGTTAATGTCCCAAAATCATGATGACTTGGATAATACAATTAGGATCCGAGAACTATGGTCAGCCTAATCGAAAAATAAAACAGTTTAAATATTTTAAATAAATGATATAAAAGATTAGAAAATCATGGATTTGCACCATTGATATATATTCTCAAGCGTCAGTGATTTTAAGAATTCAATATCAATGAGATAATGAAAATCAAAGAAATATAACAGGTTGAGAATCTCTCCTATCTAGAAAATTTAATTGATCTAGGGTAAGCCTATCCATCAATGTGGATTTCATATGATGGAAACATATGGATCACACATGTGGATGAAAAAACAAAACCTAAACAATAGATAACATGTATACACCATTCTTCTCATCATTAAAATAATCAATCATCATAACTTAAAGAATTATTAAAACCATGTGCTTCCCTTCTAGCTTGGGCTAGAGGGAACTTAGAAAAATTTAACTAGAATAGAAAAAGAAAGCAAAAAGAAAGAAATAAATGCAAATAGAAAAGATCTAAAAGAAAAAAAATAACTTTTAAAATTGAAAACCCTTTAAAAACCCGAAATATTGCTCTTGAATTCGTTTAATGATGCTTAGGAATGTCCTAGGAAGCCCTATTTATAAGTTGGGAACTCCAATTTTCGTACAAACTTGAAAAACTCTAGAAACTACCTCAAATATACACAATTTTCCAAAATAGACTTTTCACTGTACAGTTTCATTAAAATAGTCTTCACACTGCGCAGTTTTCCAAAATAGACTTCGGAGTTTCAGAATACACTTTTTTCAGGACGATTTCAGGATTCTTCACTTCAAATCTTCGATTCTCTTCATTCCTCACTTGGTTTTCTTGGATCATTGGCATATGAATTCTTCCATCTTGGTGTAACGCCCTGAAAATCGGGGGTCGAGTAGCAACTCAACTCCCGAGTTCCAAAATATCACTTATGCAACATATATGCTTATGATTAAATGTTGTCTGTGTTAGTGCATTAATCATGAGTGGGATTATACCAAAAATAGTAATTCATACTCCAGATCAAGTTGTAAGACGCAAGCGAAAGACTGAAAGACATAAATAAACGTATATAAGTCAAAAAATCACGATTGGTGTCCAGAGTATGAATACATCACTGAGTCATCATATACATGTAATAGTCTCAAAATTAAAATGTCAAAACAGTACAACTACAATGATAATCCCTGTAGCCCCGTCGATCTGGATAGCCTAAGCGAAGCCGCCGGAGAACTGCATATAAGAGAACTCGTCCTGATCATCGTAGTAATCAGGCTCCGCTTCCTGAGTCGCATCATCATCTGCAATTAAGACAGAGTCTGGTTGGTATTTAAAACACCGTCCTGTAATGTGGGAGTGAGTGATCAACTCAGTGGAACAGTAAAGCAAAGGTTAACATGTTATCAATTCAGTCAAGCAGTAATAATAAAGCAGTAAATCACACATCCCTAAGTACTCTTGTTAATGCAAGAATGGTATGAATATATGATGCATGCCCTCGCCTACGCTCCCTCAGTGACTTCATCTCACGTTCGCGCATGAACAACACTGCCTCAGTGCTTGACCTGGTACGCCTGAACACACGCATAATGCGGTGCATGCATATGATTACCAAGTTCTTATTAGTCCTTTTCTTACAGTAGGGTTGGAAACTAAGGTACCTCCCTTATATCAATTCCCAAACAATGATCCATCTAGGGTCGTCAATCCTAGTTACTCACATACGACAGGCAAGTTCAGGTCACTACCACCAACACACTACCAACTGACAGTCTATTTTTGAAGGCTCGTCGACAACCCGACTGGGGACCACAGCCAGACTGTGTCGGGGTAGGCCTATTATGTACTCGAGTCACTCCACCAATGCCCTACCAACTGACAGTCTATTTTTGAAGGCTCATCGCCAACCCGACTGGGGACCACAGCCGCCTGCACCAATGGAGGCCGACAGCTCGAATACAGTGTCCCATACCACCGTATTCGGCTCACGAGTTTGGGTTGCTCACTGGTCACTACGAGGAGGCTCGTCGCCCTAGCGTAGGCCGACAGCTCGACCACAGTGTCCTATACCACCATGTCCGGCTCATGAGTCTTAACGGATCGGGGTACCAAGGTTAACGGGATTTTCACTGGTGAGTTTGGTACCTTAGGTTCAACCAGTAGCGTTCAAACATGGTGAACACACAATAGGCCAATCGGGTTACTTGACAAGCTCGATTGGTACGAGCGTACGGTGAAGTAGCCGACAAGGTACCACTGTCAATAACCATCGTACGACTCGGATTCATCGAACATGTCTTATGTGGCGAAATGACCTCAGCCACAAAATCAAGGCCTGTTACCGATTGCCTGGACTATATAACAGTCCCAACCACATTCAATTACAACAAAATATCCTAGACGATAGTTAAAGCAGTAATGGAAAAAGATTTCAAATCATACAATCAAAGGTTTAACATTGTCCGCTTTAGGGCTGCCAGGGCTGTTGCACGGAATCGTTACACCACTCCCCCATCATCCTTCATGACTTTATTTTTGCATTTTATGGAATACAACTTAAACATGAATTTATACATATGCATTACATAGATAAACAGACACTATAATATACGGTACATGGAGGAAAGCATACACATAGTTAAAAGAGTTGAGAATCATATCTCAACACCCTTATACATTACAATTTTCAACTACCTACTCATTCAGGCATTTCAATAAACACTTTAGACTACTTACATCAACATACATGACGTATATTGATCACATAGGTATTAGGCCAAATCCTTTCACTAGGAAGTTGCCCCATTTGTAACACGCGTGCACCCACGACGGATAGTCATGACAAGCATGAATCCAAGTTCCATATTCGTTCATTCATTTCTACAATATATTTGCCGTGACGTGATTTAGGACAATTCCTTTCGCTAAGGAGTTGTCGCACATGTAACAAGTATATATTCACGACAGATTATCATGTTAGGCACAAATCATGATTTCATCTTCATTCAGTCATTTCAATAAACACTTAGACTACACTTAATAACATACAACATGTATTAGGCTAATTCGTTCACCCAGAAGTTGATACACATGCATCTAGCATACATAGACAGTAATTAATCATGGCGAGCACAAATCCGAATTTCATACATATACGATATTTTCTACAAATACGAGGAATATAGTATATTCATCCTTGCTAACGTATAACTGAAAAACGAAACGGACATCACTTTATACATGTGAAATAGAACCTACGTCAAGAATAAACCATTAATCGACATTGAAAGCTTTGAAAACCATAACCTATACGTTTATAGTCCGCACCTTTCGCCGGTAGACTCGTAACGAACTCGGTTTAAACATTAAGCCTTTGTCTACGGCACAACGGTCACCTATAACATGAAATAGGTTAGCTATTTCATCACTTATACTATTGGAAACCCTAAAACAAGTTAGGGGTTGAATTTCTTACCTAAGAATGGGATCGCTATCACTAGTAGAGCGGTACGGAAGTGATGGTAAGGCACGTGGAGTGATGGGATTGAATCCCTGGGATGAACTCCAACTCTCCCTCTCTCTTTCTCTCTCTTCCCCCTCTTCTCTCTCCTAGGGTTTCTCAAATTCGTATGGGATGAGAGAGTGAGGGCTTAAAGCCCTTATATAGGCCTAAAACTGATGGAAATGGCCCCAGGGCCAAGGTATACTTAGGTTATGTCCAAAGAGCGTCTGTTTCAGCTCAACGGAGTACTTCCGGAGCCCCCCTTGAGCCAAAAGGTCAGACTTAAGCTCCCTGACCATGGATCTAGGTCAAGTTAAGTTTTCAATCCGATCGGATTTACAGATCGCCCGTGACGGACCAGTTTTAGTCAACGGTCCAAGATCACCGATTAGAGCCACAAGTATACTAACCTATGTAGGAAATGTCCCCTGATCCGAGGGTGTATTTGGGTCAGATTCTAATGGTCGGAATCCTTATATTCGGGCCGCCAGCGACAAGTCTCAGATTACTTAAAAATTTAAAGGAAACCACGTTTTCTCACACTCTTCGCTCCAGGCTCAAGTGAATGGCTTCGGGACACTATCTGGACTTGATTTCCGAGGTGGTGGTCAAGTCCAGCAAGGCGGTCTTAATTATATAACTTTGTATTAATCGGACTTTTGACGTGCGGTCCAGATCTGATACGGAGTTTCAATGTGCTCCCTAGAGCAACTGGGTAATGAGATTGATCCTAGATTTTAGGGTAACCTAGCGTCAATGATTCTACAAGTTTTGGGTCTTATAGATCGTATTTAAAGTGGGTAAAACGGATTTTGTAGCTAATCTAGTTTAACACTTAGTTAAACTTGTCTAATTTCTAAAGGATTTGGTCCTGAGTGATTTCTGCCTGAGGTGGTACTTGGGCTTTGCACGAAATTTTTCGAGTCGTTGCAATCTACCCCCCTTAAAGAAAATTTTCATTCCCGAAATTGTCTAAGGGTAATAAGTAAAGGTTTTCAGGTAAGTTATGTTGGCTTCAGGTTTATATACGTGTTAGGGTATATACAGCTACACTAGCCTAGCTCATATCGGTCTACTCCCCTTAAAAGTTTCTACCTTCGAGGTTTGAAGATAAATGTCCAAGTCATTATTATCGTACTGAGTGTCTGATGTTAAAGGTTACCTAAGGGTAGTATGTTCTACCATTTATGATTGGGTTAATACGGAAAGTCAGTTGTGGTAGGCTCGAACCCGATACGTCGATTGCCCGCCTGACCAGGGCAGACAACACATTGTATCCCTTCATAATCCTGATGGATCCTGTTCTTCTGCTCGGTCAAGCAGTGAGTCCTTTGGTAATCACCCAAGATTGAGAATTGAGTTAAGCCACGAATGCCTCGTACGGATATGGTTCTGAAATTCCGAAATCGAATCATCCTAAGTATTTAAGGAGTATTATAATTTGGTAGGAGGTTCAAGCCTCATGTCTATAAGGTTGTCCTGTGGATCTTGTTCAACGAGAGTTCTTGTTTAACCTATGTTTAACTTGGTGGATAATAAGTTCTTTCCTGGTGCTCATAGTCAAAAGACTATACTAGAAGGGTTTTCAATCTCCTAATATTATAGTTGTATGTCACCATTTCAATCGTACGGCTAGGGGGTTATGAGCAGATTTGCACTTTGGTTTCATTAACTTCGGGAGGTAGGGAAGAGTCGAGAGTCTTAAAATATTGCAGAAGTTTGGAATGCTAGCAACATAAGGCCGCGGGAAGGGAAAGAAGAGGGACATCTCCTTGACGCGGTATGAACCTTGGATTTACAAGGGTAATAAGAAACTTATAATCTTTTACTGTAGTTTGCCTCGAACATGAGCTTACGGGGTATTGGACTACAAAACTCAATCCTACCCAAGGGCCCCAATTTAATTGCACATAACAATAAAAATATATCTATATATATTTATATATATAAGCTCAAATTCAATCACAGGATGATTCCAAGTATGATTATAAATAATTCCTAACTAGACATCAAATACTAAACTTTAATAGAAAAAGATATGATCAGCCTATTGGCAACTCGAAGATGTAGAAATTCATCATTTCAACCCTTCTATTATTGATAACATAATTGTCACCTCTAGTTACCATATTATTTATGTAGTAATCCAGTGTTAGGCCTTTTTCTTTCATTCATATGAATTGGTTCAATAGACTCAATGTCTACCAATAGAAAAATAGGTGTACCTTGAATGTGGGCAGTGACCTCAAAGGTTAAAGGCGCTACAGTTGTTGACTCAGGTGCTTCAGCTGCAAGTGCATGGACATGGGCTTGTTGAGGATGATTTGGGTGCGCTGTCATAGGTCTTTGAGGCGGCCTATTCTGAGATATAGGTGGTCGGTAAAATGGCTGCGCTGGTAATGCAGATCGTAAAGGTGGAGTCGCTATATCACGTGGTGGTCGACGATCGATCTTCTGAGGTGGCGTGAGACCGTTGTCTTTCATCTTAGTAAAACAGAAGGGGTCAGTGTGTCCACCTTTATCACAATATGTACACCAACGTTTCGTTCTCCTTTGCTGAGTCGGCAGAGCCATGGGCCTGGGAGGCAAGTCTACATGTGGCCTCTTACCTAGGACTGGCCGGTCCTGTGATTCGGGCTGAGGCCTCGGGCCCATTGGTATACATGTTTGAGAAACTCTGTCTCCATCTTGCTCAGCTCTTAGAGACATGTTGACTAGCTCAGCGTAATTTGAAATGCTAGCGCAACACGTCTGAGGTGCAGATATCGGGCTGCAACCCATCTGAAAAACGCTGCATTTTCATCGGTTCATCAGTTAGTATTAAAGGAGCGTATCTGGCTAGCTCCGTGAACCTGTTCTCGTACTCTGCCACTGTCATGCCTCCCTGTCGGAGGCGAATGAGCTCTCCTTCCTCATGACAGTATGTGAGGGGGAAATATTTCTCATGGAAGTGTGTCTCAAATGCACCCCAAGTCCACACGTGTCCTGTGGGAACCGTTTGTAGGACGTTGTCCCACCATAAACTAGCCTCCTTCTCAAACATAAAGGTGGCCAACTCGACCTGCTCCTGCTCTGTACAATGTAGCATCCTCAGCATCTTAGAGATGCGGTCGAGCCAATATTCGGCCTCCTCGGGTCTGTGAGAACCCGTAAAGGTAGGAAGCCTCAAGCGCTGAAATCGCTTGAGGAGACCACTCGTGCCCAGATTCCCCGTAGGGTATGCAGCAGGTGCAGGGGGAGGTACACCCTCATCCTGAGCAGAAGGCCCTACAGTCTCAACAGGGCATACAGATGATGAAGGTGGAGTCGCACTTCCACCCTGAGTTAGGCCCCCGCAATATTAGTTAAGAGCTGCTGGTGCTGCTGGTGCATCATCGTCATCAACTGCTCCAACCTATCCGCAGGTGGGGCTGACTGAGGCACATGCTGCGTCGAAGAAAACACACAGTTTTTCTCAAGAACCGGTGGTGTGTAAGGTGGCGATCTAACTGCAGGACCAATAGAAGGCTGAGATTCAGGTATAGTCTCACGAACCGGGCCCAAACCAGGGTTGGTACGACCATCACTTTGGGGAGGTGCCTGGTCCATCGAATCAGTAAATGTGGGGTGTGCCGTGCTCCGCGTGACCATAGGTGGCCTACCCTATATTCAACATAGGGTGCAACCCAGGTCAGATTCAGCATACTCACAAACCTATTTACACAGCATTCCTACACAGGTTAAAGCAACTTCATGTATTTCCTTTACCAAAATTGTCATAATACATGAGACACAGTGTTACATGAATCATGACAGAAGATGCGTGTGAGCTAATACAACCAAGACTTCAGACATTTAAAACATTCTACTAACTACTACACTACTAGGCCTATCAACATGAAAACACAAAGATCTTATCACAACAACAAAACAAGCCACAGGGCGATGGCATGGATGACTAGGCATCCGAGTCTGGCGACGGAGGAGGGGCACCCTTATCCTGCAAGCAGCACAAGATAGTCTTCAACGTGCGAGTCACTTTCTTGAACTTGTGTTTCACGAGGCCCCGAAGATCCATAATATCCTGTCGTAGGACAGCCTGACCCTGTTGTAGGACAGCCTGATCCTCCTCAAGTCGAGCTATACAAGCATCCCTAACAGCCCGATCAGTGTCCTGCTCTGGTGGCATAGGAGGGGAGCTCTCCTCCGTATCTTGGGCGTCCTCTTCTTCTTCTCTCACTTCCTCTTCTATTTCAGCTCCACCTTCTTCCTCACTCTCTTCCTCTTCACTCTCTGTCTCATCTTCACTTTCCTCAAGTCGGGCTTGTCGTTGTCGTGGCCCGATGTCCATCTGAATGAGAGTAGTTTCATTGATGAAATGTTGCAGCACTGGAAGTTCTGCGCCAAGACTGTAGCCGAACTCGCGTGCAATCTTGCATATAAGCCAGTCGAAGGGGAGCAAATCAGTCCTTCTATTTGAGCGTGCGGTCAGAACGATCTGTCACAAAACATACGTGGGCACGCACAACTTCTCTCCCTCCCCTGCCTAATATAGAAATCTACCATTAGGCGCATGCACTCACTACGATTGCCCCACCTGGGGTACACGTTAAATGTACCGATATGGTGGAGTAAGCGGAAATCATCCGTCATGCTTGGCGCCAGGAGGCTACTGTTTGGCTGTCATTGAACTAGTCGACCACAAAGGAACCGTGTGCGACGATCCCTCTCACGTGCACTCTTCAGATTCTTCTCGCTCATGTGCACTTGGCCAAGTAGTATGCCCAGGAGTCGAGCTATCAAGCCAGCGTCAATTGTGGCCTCCCGACCTCTTCCCGAGGGAATCATGAACTGCAAGGGATCCAGCGTAGGCTCTCGAATGTGGGCGTAGAAAGCTCGGACAATACCCACATTCGCACGATCCTTTCCCTCAAACACAGGGCCCCAGCCGGCCTCACCCAGGCGCTCCAATAACAGATACTCTCTAAAGAGCTTCCCGTCAACTTGAGCTTCGAAAAGGACCCTACGGCCCGCATATCTCCCATGGGCCAACTCCGCCAGTAGAGCTCTTAGGAGAGGAGCCTGGGGATGAGGTCCCGCTTCGTCCATATCTCACGCTCAACGCCCGTGCTTGCGGTGGCGCCTCTCGGTCTCCTTGTACGAGTGGGGCGACTAGGCCCGGCTTCATCCACGACACCCTTTCTCTTTCCCATGAGAGAGAGAAAGGTGGAAATTGAGAAAATAGCCGTAATAACTTCGAATAGAGCCATGGAGAAATTGAAGAAAAGGGAGAAAAAGGTTAGAAACTTTAGGTCTCCTCGGATTTGGGCCTTAAAGGAGGGTGTAAAGGCTCAAATGGAAGGGAATGAAGAGGGAAAATGAAGAAAGAGGATGGGTAGTGGGTGCACACGAATTTGAGCCTCAAATGGGGGATTCAAGAGCTCAAATGAGAGAGAATGGAGAGGGTAGGCAGCGATGGAGACTAGTTTACAGCAGGGTGGTGGAGAGGGTGCACGAAAACGAAAGAGGAAGAGGTTGAAGGGGCAATTTTTGTGAAAAATCTGAAGTTTGGGAGAGAAAGGAGAGCTTGGGAGGATAATTTGTGAAGGAGGGGGGGTGTTTGGAAGGGTTTTAATCAAAACCCCTTACGTCCGTGGGCCACACAGCACCCAACAATCATCGGCCCACGTCGGCCCGCCTGGCCAGGCCCGTTTGGCGGCAAGGCCTTGCCAAACCGGCGAGCCCCTCGCGGGTCTCTGGAGGTTTTGGCGAGGGCTCGCCCCTTGGGCGAGGTCCTCCCCTCCCCCTTGATCCAAAAACATGTGGGGCCCACCTTGGATCCCACCGAATTAAGCGTTTCGACCCCCCGACTCCGATTCGAGCCAAATCAGATACTTTCGGGTAGTTTCTGATGTATACTCTCATTTACCGACTGTTAACGGCCGGAATGTGGTAATTTGTGGTCTAGACCCGTCGTTTGACGGTCTAGGAGTGATCCGGCGTCGCCTCATGCGATCACGAAGGTGTATGGACTCGATCTCAGTGATCGTTTTCGGTGAACTTCGCCAATTGGTGAAACCGAGACTCCTATGACTGCTTCTACATTTCCTCGCACCCACCTAAGTTGAAATGCATCAACGTACGTCGTATGACCATAACCCAGGTCCGGTTTAATCCAAATCATGCTCTGATACCAACTTGTAACACCCTAAAAATCGGGGGTCGAGTAGCAACTCAACTCCCGAGTTCCAAAACATCACTTATGCAACATATATGCTTATGATTAAATGTTGTCTGTGTTAGTGCATTAATCATGAGTGGGATTATACCAAAAATAGTAATTCATACTCCAGATCAAGTTATAAAACGCAAGCGGAAGACTGAAAGACATAAATAAACGTATATAAGTCAAAAAATCACGATCGGTCTCCAGAGTATGAATACATCACTGAGTCACCATATATATGTAATAGTCTCAAAATCAAAATGTCAAAACAGTACAACTACAATGATAATCCCCGTAGCCCCGTCGATCTGGATAGCCTAAGCGAAGCCGCCAGAGAGCTGCATATAAGAGAACTCGTCCTGATCATCGTAGTAATTAGGGTTCGCCTCCTGAGTCGCATCATCATCTGCAATTAAGACAGAGTCTGGTTGGTGTTTAAAATATCATCCCGTAATGTGGGAGTGAGTGATCAACTCAGTGGAACAATAAAGCAAAGGTTAACATGTTATCAATTCAGTCAAGCAGTAATGATAAAGCAGTAAATCACACATCCCTAAGTACTCTTGTTAATGCAAGAATGGTATGAATGTATGATGCATGCCCTCGCCTACACTCCCTCAGCGACTTCATCTCACGTTCGCGCATGAACAACACTGCCTCAGTGCTTGACCTGCTACGCTTGAACGCATGCGTGACGTGATTTAGGGCAAGTCCTTTCGCTAAGGAGTTGTCGCACATCTAACAAGCATATATTCACCACAGATTATCATGTTAGGCACAAATCATAATTTCATCTTCATTCAGTCATTTCAACAAACACTTAGACTACACTTAATAACATACACGACGTATGTTAATATAACATGTATTAGGCTAATCCGTTCACCCAGAAGTTGATACACATGCATCTAACATACATAGACAACAATTAATCATGGCGAGCACAAATCTGAATTTCATACGTATACGGTATTTTCTACAAATACGAGGAATACAGTATATTCATCCTAGCTAACGTATAACTGAAAAATGAAACAGACATCACTTTATGCATGTGAAATAGAACCTACGTCAAGATTAAACCATTAACTGACATTGAAAGCTTTGAAAACCATAACATATACGGTTATAGTCTGCACCTTTCACCGGTAGACTCGTAACGAACTTGGTTTAAACATTAAGCCTTTGTCTACGGCACAACGGTCACCTATAGCATGAAATAGGTTAGCTATTTCATCACTTATACTATTGAAAACCCTAAAACAAGTTAGGGGTTGAATTTCTTACCTAAGAACGGGATCGGTATCACTGGTAGAGCGGTACGGAAGTGATGGTAAGGCACGTGGAGTGATGGGATTGAATCCCTGGGATGAACTCCAACTCTCCCTCTCTCTTTCTCTCTCTTCCCCCTCTTCTCTCTCATAGGGTTTCCCAAATTCATATGGGATAAGAGAGTGAGGGCTTAAGGCCCTTATATAGGCCTAAAACTGATGGAAATGGCCTCAGGGCCAAGGTATGCTTAAGTTATGTCCAAAGAGCGTCTGTTTCAGCTCAACGGAGCACTTCCGGAACCCCCCCTTGAGCCAAAGGTCGGATTTAAGATCCCTGACCATGGATCTAGGTCAAGTTAAGTTTTCAGTCCGATCGGATTTACAGATCGCCCATGACAGACCAATTTTAGTTCAACGGTCCACGATCACCAATCAGGGCCACAAGTACACTGACCTGTGTAAGAAATTTCCCTTGATCCGAGGGTGTATTTGGGTCAAATTCTGACGGTCGGAATCCTTATATTCGGCCCGCCAGCGACAAGTCTCAGATTACTTAAAAATCTAAAGAAAACCACGTTTTCTCACACTCTTCGCTCCGGGCTCAAGCGAATGGCTTCGGGACACTATCTGGACTTGATTTTTGAGGTGGTGGTCAAGTCCAACATGACGATCTTAATTATATAACTTTGTATATTCAGACTTTCGACATGCGGTCTAGATCTAATACGGAGTTTCAATGTGCTCCCGAGAGCAACTGGGTAATGAGATTGATCCTAGATTTTAGGGTAACCTAGCGTCAATGATTCTACAAGTTTTGGGTCTTGTAGATCGTATTTAAAGTGGATCAAGCGAATTTTGTAGCTAATCTAGTTTAACACTTAGTTAAACTTGTCTAATTTCTAAAGGATTTGGTCCTGAGTGATTTTGCTTGAGTTGGTACTCGGGTCTTTGCACGGAATTTTTCGAGTCGTTACACTTGGTCTCCTAAGATCCATCCCTTGCCTTGGTGATTATTGAGCATCAAATCTATGCTTTTAACATCGTTTTTCAATGCAAGCACTTAAATTCACCTTACAACACATACGTGAGTAAAATAGAATATTAAGCTGATTCATGTTCATAAAACCAAGATATAAATGAGAGAAATTATGCAATATTTGAGTCTCAATAGTATTTCTTATAATCAAACTAGAATCAAAGATAGTTCAACTTAAACATGAATCAAAGCAATAGAAAACATCCCATCATGCTACAAGCTTCGCCTCTTAGCCCTAGCTAGCGGTTTAGCCAACCATAGACATGATTGAACTAAAATCTCTTAAGAAAAACATAAAAAAAAACTAAGAAAAAGGAGAAAAACTCTTAGTGACGGCTTCTCCACGCTTTTGCTCCACTCCACAAATCCTAGAAGATGCCTAAGAACATCCTAGGGAGTGTTATTTATAGTTGTAGAACTCCAACTTTCACACCTAGTTGGAAAACTTTAAAAATTGCATCAAATTTATGTAGTTTTCCAAAATAGCCTTAACTCTGGGTAATTTCATAGAATGACCCAGAGTTTTAGAATATGCTTTTTCAGGACACTTTTAGGAATATGTCTGTTTTTAGGACAATTTCAAGATTCATTTTCTTCACTTCAAATATTTGATTATCTTCATTCCTTACTTAGGTTTTCTTGGATCTTTAGCATGTGAATTCTTCAATTTTGGTCTTCTAAGATCCATCCCTTGCCTTGGTGATTCTTGAGCATCAAATCCATGCTTTTAGCACCTTTTTCAATCCAAGTTCTTAAATTCACCTTGCAACACAAACATGAGTAAAATAGAACATTAAGCATTATCATGTTCATAAAACCAAGTAATAAATGGGGTCCAATATGTAATATTTAACCCTCAACACAATCCCCAACTAGCATTTTGCTAGTCCCAAGCAAACTATGCGAAAAATGAACTGTAATGCGCAATGTTCAAACCTTTTTCAGAAAACAATCTTTTGTGTAATCAAGTATGAATGAGTAGACTCAATGATGAGAAAGTGAGATTTTGAAAACCTAGAGTCGAATCACATGAGCAATCAATCAAATAAGTTCTTTACCCATTAAGTCAGAGCATAGTTCGTATATTAAGTATTTCAATGTGCGCAGTGAAGATCAACTTACTTTCTATAAGGATACTATCATTACATCATGTTAGCCCTACTCATCACTTTAAGATTGGTTGAAAACTCGAGTACTGATTCCAAACTTATCCCATTTTCTTCTTTTTCCAGTTTTTGATTTTATATCGAAGGTTATTTATATTCATTCAGTCTTTTCAGTCTTTTTTCTTTTCTTTCAGATTTTTTTTTTCATTCTTTTTCAAACTTTTTTCAATCTTTTCACCACACGTGACCCTTTTTGTCGATCTCCTGTTTTTTAACTAGTTCTTTTCATCTTTTAAGGTGGATAAAATTCTCCAGACTTGATTCTCACCATATATCAATGATTCACATACTAACAATTAGAAATTCTAGCATTATTCATAAAATACAATTTGAACGTGTCTTGTGATTTAGATTAACATAATATTCAAACTTCCTCTTAATCAATTGAGCGCAAGAACTTAGGTGATAAATTACTTAACTGACTAGACTTCAGTAATTCAAAATTCAATCCCTATCTTATCATCATACTCAAAACAATCTTAAATACATAACTTATCGCTTTCCAAATAGATAAACATTGATTTAAAAAAAATTTTTGTAAATTTTGCTCAAAACTGAGAAAACACTGATTAGTTTACCTAATCTCCCACCCCAACCTAAAATCTACATTGTCCTCAATGTAAAAGAAATAAACATGATTTGCAAAAGAGATAACGTAATTGAAGGAGAAGTCATGGAAAGATAGTACCTAATGAAGGAAGTTTGAAGCTTTTTTCAAAGGATCTTAGCATGAAGGTGGGTTAACACAAGAGTTAAACCAACAAAAAATAAACTATCCTAAACAGCATAAAGCCAACTATCATAAACATAACATGAAAGCAATAAACCTAACTATACCTCCGTCAAACTAGGAGGTCAATCCTGGTAAACAGGATCAATCAGAGGTATGAACATATCCTTTGAATCAAATTTCTCAACAAATGGCTTTAATCAATGTCCATTTACTTTGAATTCATTTCCATTGTTCAGATTCTTTATCTCGACAGCCTCATGAGGATAAATATTAGTAATAGTGAAAGGGCCGGTCCAACGAGATCGGAGCTTACCCGGAAAGAGATGTAACTGAGAATTATACAAGAGGACTTTCTGACCTGGTGTGAATGATTTCTGAAGAATGTGTTGATCATGAAACACCTTCATCATGTCCTTGTAAATTCTCAAGTTCTTGTACGCATCGTTCCAGATTTCTTCAAGTTCATTTAACTGAAGTTTGCCTAGCGAACCAGTGTTGTCTAAATTGAAATTCAAAATTTTAATAGCCCAGTAAGCTATATGTTCCAATTCCACAGGCAAGTGGCATGGCTTCCCACAGACAAGTCTAAAAGGAGACATTCCAATAGGGGTTTTAAATGTGGTACGGTAAGCCCATAGAGCATCAGTCAATCAGATTGACCAATCCTTACGGTCAGGGTTAACTGTCTTTTCTAAGATGTGTTTGATTTTCCTATTGGAAATCTCAGCTTGCCCACTTGTTTGTGGGTGGTATGGAGTGCTCACTTTATGGGAGATGCCATATTTCTTCATTAAGTTCGCGAATGGCCTATTACAAAAATGTGAGCTCCCATCACTAATGATGGCTCGAAGCGTTCTGAACCGGGAAAGGATGTTCTCTTTTAAAAACTTAATGACCGTTTGATGGTCATTATTCCGACATGGAATCGTTTCGACCTATTTAGTGACATAGTCTACTGCTAGCAAAATATATAGATTTTCAAGGGATTGGGGCAATGGTCCTCTGAAATCAATGCCCCAACAATCAAATGCTTCAATGATCAGAATGGGGTTCAAGGGCATCATATTTCGATTGGACAATGCTCCCAATTTCTGACAACGCTCACAAGCTTTGCAAAACTCATGAGTAGCCCTGAACATAGTGGGCCAATAAAAGCCACACCGTAGAATCTTGGTCGTGGTCTTTTTAGCAGAAAAGTGACCACCACGGGCCTGTGAGTGATAGAAGGAGATGACACTTTGGTGTTCATTGTCTGGCATACATCTCCTTAAGATTTGGTCTGGGCAATATTTAAACAAATAAGGATCATCCTAGAAGAATTTGCGCACCTCAATGAAAATTTTCTTCTTATCTTGCGTAGTCCAATATGTCGGCATGAAACCTGTGGCAAGATAATTAATAATATCAGCAAACCAAGGTGAATGGGAGACTTTGAACAATTGTTCGTCAGGGAACATATCATTGATATGTGTCGTCTCAAGGGAATTAGGGAGATCAAGGTGGGAAAGATAGTTGGCCACTATGTTCTCTACTCCCTTTTTATCTTTTATTTCCAAATCAAACTCTTGGAGTAGGAGGATCCATCTAATCAAGCGGGGATTAACATCATTCTTAGAAAAAAGATACTTGAGCGCCACATGATCTGTGTAAATGACGATCTTGGATCCGATCAAGTAGGACCTAAATTTGTCTAAAGTGACACTACGACTAAGAGTTCCTTTTCCATATTTGAGTAGTTCACTTGGGCAGGATTTAGAGTTCTACTTGCGTAATAAATAATGTAGGGCTTCTTTTCGTTTCTTTGGCCTAAAAACTGCCCTAAGAGCATAGTCAGACGTGTCGCACATAAGTTCAAAAGGAAGGCTTCAATTGGGTGACTGCGAGATAGGTGCAGTGGTTAACATGCCCTTAAGCTTAGTGAAAGTTTCCTGGCATTGCTTAGTCCACTCGTTTGGTGCATCCTTTTGAAGTAAATTACATAAAGGACGAGACAGATGACTAAAGTCCTTTATGAATCTCCTATAAAAGCCGACGTGTCCTACGAAGGATCGCATGTCTCGTATATTCTTGGGTGGAGGTAGGTTAGAGATAAGATCAATTTTAACCTTGTCTACCTCAATTCCCTTGGACGAGATGATATGTCTAAGGACAATTTCCTTACGAACCATGAAATGACACTTCTCCCAATTGAGTACCAAATTCTTTTCTTCATATCTTTTCAGCACACATTTAAGATTCTTTAAGCAGTCGCTGAAAGATGGACCGAAGATAGAGAAGTCGTCCATGAAGACCTCTAAATACTGTCCCACCATGTCAGAAAACATACTCATCATGCATCGTTGAAAAGTGGTAGGGGCATTACATAGTCCGAATGACATCCTTCGGTAAGAAAAGGAGCCAAAAGGACATGTGAATGTGTTATTTTCCTGATCTTCAGGAGCTATCTCTATCTAGTTGTAGCCCGAATACCCATCAAGGAAACAATAGTACGAGTGACCAGCTAGCCTTTCCAAGATTTGATCAATGAAGGGCAAAGGGAAGTGGTCCTTCCTCGTGACGGTATTCAACTTCTTGTAGTCAATGCACATTCTCCAACCAATAGTAACTCTAGTTGGTATGAGTTCATTGTTGGCATTGGCTACGATGGTGATTCCGGACTTCTTAGGAACCACCTGAGTTGGACTCACCCATTGGCTATCGAATATAGGGTATATGATACCCACATCCAACAGCTTAAGAACCTCGGCCTTAACCACTTCCTTCATGTTTGGATTTAGTCTACGTTGTGGTTGTCGAGAGGTCTTCGCATTATCCTCAAGATAAATGTGGTGAGTACAAACTGAAGGGTCAATTCCCTTGAGGTCCGCAATCGCCCATCCAAGGGCTCCATGTCTCAATGAGAGTAAACATGAGCATACTCTCTTGTTCTTGCTCAAGGTGGGATGAAATCACCACTGGGTATGTATCATCTTGACCTAAATAGACGTATTTCAAATATGAAATCACCACTGGGTATATGATACCCACATCCAACAACTTAAGAACCTCGACCTTAACCACTTCCTTCATGTTTGGATTTAGTCTACATTGTGGTTGTCGCGAGGTCTTCGCATTATCCTCAAGATAAATGCGGTGAGTACAAACCAAAGGGTCAATTCCCTTGAAGTCCGCAATCACCCATCCAAGGGCTCCATTGTGCTCAATAAGAGTAAATATGAGCATACTCACTTGTTCTTGCTCAAGGTGGGATGAAATCACCACCGGGTATGTCTCATCTTGACCTAAATAGACGTATTTCAAATATGAGGGCAACAGTTTTAGGTCAAGCTTCGGCACCTAAAGGCTAGACGGTAGAGGCACTACTTCGGTTTGGGGCAATTCTTCAAATTGTGGCCTCCACCGGTTAACTTCAAGTATCAGTGCGGTATCAAGCATGACACCTGTCTCCCTAATTATATATCATTTAAATCATGGGAGTGGGCCAAGCACGTCTCTAGAGGGTCAGAGGAATAGGTCAAAAGTGTTCTATTTTCCATGAAAGAGTCAATCATGTTAATGTCATGAAAATCGTCATCATCCTCTAACCGTTTGCCTATGTTGAAAAAGATATTCAACTCCAATGTCATATTCCCGAAAGACATACTCATGACTCCATTCTTGCAATTAATGATTGCGTTTGAAGTGGCAAGGAATGGGCGACCAAGAATGATGGAAATTTGAGTGCTCATGTTACTGATGGGTTCCATATACAGGATGATAAAATCTATCGGGTAGTAGAATCTGTTAACCTAGACCAATACATCCTCAATTATCCCTCTCGGTACACGAATTGAGTGATCAACAATTTGTAATGTGGTTAGGGTGAGTTTCAATTCACCCAAATCTAACTGTTTGTATACTGAGTAGGAAATCAGATTTACGCTTGCTCCTAAGTCAAGAAGTGTGTGCTCAATTCGGTAGTTCCCAATTACACAAGGTATGGTTGGGCTACTTGGATCCTTGATTTTCTGCGGCACATCTTATTTCAGGATGACACTAACTTTCTCAGTTAAGAAGATTTTCTTTTAAAAATTTTGTCATCTTTTGGTCGTACACAAGTCTATCAGAAATTTAGCATATGAAGGTATTTGTTTAACCGCATCCAGTAGATGAATATTGACCTTCACTTGTTTCAACACCTCTAGAATGTCCTGAGAGTTAAAGAAAGATTTTGGTGCAACTAACCGTTGGGGGAATGGGGTAACCGGCTTGCCTTGAAGTTCCGGTTCTAATTCTTGTGGAGTAATGCTAGGTCTATCATTGTTGTCCTCTTTCGGGTCCTTAGGCTTTTCAACCCTAACCGGAATGGTTTTGTCAATGGTCTTCCCACTCCTAAGAGTGGTGATAGATTTAGCTTGCTCTAATTGGTTTGAAGAGCTTGGGTTGCTAACTTCATATTGTGCTTTTGGATTGGGAAGAGGTTGAGCTGGAAGGCTTCCCTTATTCCAAATCGTATTCCTTGTGTCAAGCCCTTGTATGACTTTTGTAAGGTCTTAAAAGGCTTGTGGCATCCCCTGATTGAAAAACTCTTACTTTTGAAAATGTTTTAGAACAGGATCCTCTTGAGGTTTCTCTTGATTTGGAATTTGGTTGAAGAAACCTTGAGGGGTAGCCGTTTGTCCATTCCTCCAACTGAAATTTGGATGATTTCTCCAACTAGGATTGTATGTATTGGAAGTAGGTCCATTGAAAAGTTTTTGATAATTGTTTACAGCATTAGATTGCTCATTCAACACCTCTTGAAAGGCAGGTATGTCAGACAATTTTCAGTTGTGTGAATGTTACAAGCACAAATACCACAAACAGTTTCATTAACCATATCATTCTTTAATTCCATGGCCTCGACTTTTCTCATGAGATTAGACACTTTAACATTACTATCATCTTCCTCTTTCAGAAGGTATAATCCGCCTATTTCCTTTGATTGAGTGGGCCTAGAAGTGGTGCTTAATTTTGGGTAAGTGTCCCTTGATTGTGCATTTTCAGCAAGTCTGTCCAAATAATCTCACACATCATCAATGTTTTTATTCATGAATTCCCCATTGCACATTGTCTCGACCAATTGGCGCATGGAAGATGTTAGTCCATCATAGAAAAAGTGTGTAATGCGCCACGTTTCAAAACTGTGTTGTAGGCATGAACTGACAAGATCCTTGAACCTTTCCTAACATTGGAAGAATTTTCATCCTCCTTTTGGGCGAAGTTCATGATTGACTTTCTAAGGGTGTTTGTCTTATGATGTAGAAAATTTTTTTATGAACTCTCTTATCATGTCATTCCATGTGTCAATAGATCGGGGACGTAGTGAATGCAACCACGTCTTAGCTTTCTCTTTCAAACAAAAGGGAAAGAGTTTCAGTCTGACCATATGTAACACCCCGAACTTTTCAATACCCGAGTATTGAAAGTCCTCGAGTGTTACCATAAATTTAGCCTATTATATATACATGTATGGTACCAATCTAGTTAACCTAATCCTACATCCATCCTCTAACATGAATCTAACCGATTATGAATGATATTCATCCATAAATCAAGTCATCCGACCGTTGCTCATGTAGTTTGATATATGTACCTTCCTTTAACTAAATTAGTGAATAAGTCTTTATCTATAATGATTTAAATATAAGTCCTTTTGTAAGAATTGTTTAGAAAATGATATATAATCATCTAGAATCATTAGATTTCACAAAACTCTTAGATCAGCAATAATTACAAAAATGCCATTAACCTATACCCTAAATTTCAATTCACATGGTTCTCATGATCCGTTTCATGTGAAATTTTATACCAGCCTAATTATCATAAATTAATCGTACACATCAAATTTCAGCCCTTAGATTACATTAAATTAGCTACTTGATCTCTACATCCGTCCGTACACTTATCAGATCAAGATTCTGATCCGTTCATTTTGTTCACACCATATGAATATGCTTAACCTACTACTAGAATTACAATATGAGATACCTACACGTGTGAGAAAGTCACTCGAACCTAACAATATACATGTCCTACCCCTAATTACTCCAGAAACACACTTTATGACCATCCGTATACGAAATTGACCATACATCCACCTACACACATGGTCAGAGTGCTAACCACCAAGTCCCCTTATTTTAGCTAGTCATCTGATCATCCATCATGTTTAGATCCGCCAAACGGACCACATGAATATCGCAGTGAACCGACCATCATAAAGATCTTAGGACATAGGTTGAAACTACCCAGTAACTCGTCAATCAAAGGTGTACAAATACTGTTTCTAATTGCAGAGAGTGTTAGCCAATAAAAGTGCATCTCGGCCATCCTTGACAAATTGGGCCCCAAATTTAATCGGTTGAGAGATCTTAAGAAATAAGGATGATTGGTAAAGTTTCACTTCTTTTGGATAGCACAGTAGGGAAGAACGGATGACAGAAGATACAACAAGGGGGAAGAGCAAATTTGTAAATACCAAGTGCATGACAACCAAGTACTAAGGAGGATGGGGTTAAACGGTGAATGACACCTCATGCATCGAAGGTTCGTGTGGCCCACCTGGAAATTGGATCTGACTCAAACTTGGGGCTGTGGGCCACAACGACATGTAGAAAGTGGTGAATGACATGGATTCTCCGAAAGATCATCACAAGTGGACCTCACCAAACCAATCAAAATTGGCACCTTCCCGTACAGGCTATAACAACTGTTACAGCGACTAAAGCGGACGGAATGATGGGTTTCACCCTACCTCCCTACCCCACGTGTGGATCATCTGATCAATGGATTCCCCCCATATTTTGGCCCCTGACCTAAAATAACCATACAAAACTAATGAACAGATTAGATCTCTGGGAATGCCATCAAAGTGGACCCCACTCAATGCTACAGTAAGTCACAACTCTCCAAGCTAGCAACCCTTCCGAAATAAGTATGTATTCAAATTCAAAACGAACTACCTCCGTTTCGTCCTCCTAAAACAATCACGTTCCAACTAGGATTAACATCAACAGATCTCACCACTCCATATGAGATGATCCCTACCATCAGTGGACCCACTAACTCAAGAACCGATTTGGAAAAGAAACTCTCTCGCACGCTACAACAATGCCCATGAAAACCGTCCGTGTAACGATCTGTAGTTTAGATTTGGGGGTGTACCCCATTAGCATGGGCCACTTGAGTTTTGATCTTGCACCACCCATAATCCGATGGCCTAAATAGGACCCATAAAACATGATAAACGGTATGGATCTCACTAATCCTCACTGAAGGCCCCACACATTGGTGGTGCGTGTGCATATTATTTAATATTAAATACTTTCAATTAATAACATATATATTTATTATATTATAATCTTTAATTTTATATCATATATGATTATTGCAGATTATTCTGTAAATTTAATACTTTTACATTATTTAATTTATGATAATTTTTAAATCATATTATCCAATATTTGAATATATAATATTACTACTTTGAAAAAAAAATCATATATAAATTAATATCATTAACTAATAACACACACATATATAAATAATAAATTATTAATAATTATTATATTTAAATAATATATATTATTTTTCTATTGTTATAATAATTCGTATAATATAATATTAATATTAAATTATAACATTGATAATTTAATAATACATAATTAATTATTATATCTTTATATACTAACATATTACTTGTATATCATATAATATTATTCATGATTACTCCACTTTTAAGTATATATAAGTATATTATTTTTATTTAAACTTATTTATATGACATTAATAATAATGGGCCACCCTTTGGACCATTTGGCTGGGCCGAACCAGGCCCAGTTCGGGCCTCAAATGTTGGGCAAATTCAGGCCTAAATTTGAAGCGCAAAAGCCTAAGTCCAATCTATGTCATTTGAAGAACAAAATCTGGAGGGCCAAGCCACTTTAAAGGAAGCCCAAGTGATTTTATTCATGGGCCCTTCAAACCTTCAATATGTTTAGAAGTTATTATCTAATGCATGCTAATCCTCTAGGAAGCTACTTACGTAACTTGGGGCTATTAGTTGCACACGGGGATTCAGATCAAGGGCAGGACTACGACGACTCAGGTGATGACTTTCCCCTTGGGCTTTCCATCTCTAAGTTAGCCAAACATAGTATACATCAAATTGCTACCCCTAGTTTAAGGTCCTAATACCTATCATAAATTTCTAAATTTTATTAACTGCCTTATCTCAAATTCATGATTAATGTATTATGCTCATATTACATGCTAGACTCATATGCTAGTTAATGGGTACCATTCATGAATAATGATCGTTGTTCCTATATTTAGTATTGTATAGATTGATAATTGGTACTATAGTCTCATGATGACACATTTCAAATTTTACCTTCAATATGTAATTCTATGCACCTTCATATAAGAACTTATGATCGTGAGTTGCCTTAATAACTAACTCACAATACTATGTGTGGAGAACTCCCCTATTGTATGTGAGTCACACTTGGGGTGTAACTAGACAGATTTGTTGTGGAAAATAGGGCCCTTAACCTAGTGTCATTTTGATCAAAGGGTTTTATTTAACATCCCAAGGTGGAAAACCTTATGAACGGGGGATGGTGGTCATGGGACACTATGTCTGAGCTGTCGGCCTACGCTGGGTGATGAGCCCCCCGTAGTGACCATTGAGTTTACTTAAATTGACTGATTGTAATTGAAATAATAATGGTTTGGCTAATCATGCATTCATGGCATATTGGCGATGACGGGTGGCTAACTCTGGATGTTGTAGCATGTGCCCTTAAGGTCATTGAGGTATTATTTTGCTAGCTCCCAGACCACCGACTATCAACCTATTTGTCCGACTAAAAGAGCATTTTCAGGTTGATGATTGTATGGGTGATGAGCCCAAGTCCGACTGGATGAGCATCCCCAGGTCGATGTGCATTCATACATTCATGCATTTTAATAAGACTGCATCTTGCCTGTTTTGGATTATTTCCTTGTTTTTCTTTAAACTATGTTTTGCTAAGGCGACGGTGTGCAATCTTGAGGAGAATTCACACTAAGCTGGCCACTCATTCATCGAATATCCAACCGTACAGAGTATGCAGGTGTAGAGCGAGCCGATGTTGTTCACTAGATTGTTAGAGCAGATCGAGTAACTGAAGAGCTAGACGGGGGCCCTGCAGCCCATATTGAGCTCCACCACTAGTTGATAGATTCATGTTTTTTCTTATATGAACTTTGTTATTTGAGATTGTATAAGTCTTGTATGGGCGCTACATTTGGATTTTAATTATGGTGTTTGAAGTGCTTTTATACAATGCATGGTTTACTCTAGTTTCGTTGCTATTAACTCTGATTAATAATAAGCGGTTCAAATTTACACTTAATTTTATAGGCTAACACTCGGGTTTTTGGAAGACGAGTTATATACTCGGGTTCCAAAAACTAGGGCGTTACAAACCGTATCCTCAAACACGTTAGGAAAATATAAAGTGGCTATAATCTCGTCAAACTCTTTCAAGTACAGATATGGACTTTCATATTCAAGTCCATGAAATTTTGGAAGGAGTTGGATCACCCTGGCTTAATATCCATATGTTCCATATTTTTTGGAAAAACCATGAATGAGGGTGTGCTCACCCCCGCTGGTTGTAAATAATCTCGCAAAGTACGAGGCGGGGGGTGCTTGATGTACCTCATTCTCATCCTAAACTTCCTCAGCCCTAGGTTGAAGTTGTTGATTTACCGGTTGATTTGTAGCCATCACTTTAATTAACTCTGAGGATCTCGAGTGGTGTCTAATCCTGTGATGGATAGATAACCCCTCAACCAATCCTCCTTCACTTAAAAGATGTCGAGTGTTATCACGGCCCACTTGGGCATGAAACACTCTTAGCCTTCAATTCAGATTATAACCTAAACCTAAAAGAGAGAAAGGAAATAGAAATCTTAGAAATAGAAAGAAGTTACCAAATTAGAAGTTTCTATGTTAGGATCCTACAAAAGAAAAGGGAAAGTGAATTAGTTTCTTAAAAAAAAAAAACCTAGTTTCTAAAAATGAAAAAGGAAAGTTTCTAAAAACAAATTAGGAAAGTTTCTAAATCTAGAAATTGAAAGAAAAGTTAGTTTCTAAAAACAAATTAGAAATAACCCTAATCTTATCTTATCTAATCTTATCTTATCATATCCTATCTAATCTTATCTTATCTTATCCTATCTTATCTTATCTTATCTTATCCTATCTTATCTTATCTTATCCTATCTTATCTTATCTTATCTTAGAATTAAAAAATAAATTAGTTTATAAAAACAGAAAAGGAAAGTTTCTAAAAAAAGCTGATTAGGAAAGTTCTAAACCTATAATTAGAATGTTTCTAAAAACAGAAAACAAACCTTAAAATAAAAAAACCCTAATCTTAACCTAATTCTAAAACTAGTTAATCTTACAAAAATGCAACCCATTAATCCCTGGCAACGGCGCCAAAAACTTGTTCATAACCCCAAGTGTAGAGCTGCGATATAGTAATAATCTCGGTGAGACCGAGGTCGAATCCATAGGGACTAATCTCCTATGTTTTCTGAAAGCAACTAGAACTAGAACTAGAAGAAGATGAAAACCTAAGTATGGAAGTATAGAGAGCAATTGTGAGAGATTTAATGAAAAACTTAAGAAATTCAAAGGTAGGAAACTAGGGTTTCCAAAGATCCACTTGTAGAGATCAGGGAGATCTATGCTTGATTTAATGACGCAACTGGAATCATAGTCCCATCTTATCCAATTGGAAGAGATCTCAGTAAAACCAAATTTGAACTTCTTTTGACCTAATTCTCAATAGATGAGAGGTGTGAGAACTGGAAGTGATTCCATCATAAAACCATGCCCATGAGACAAGGCAAACAATAAGATTTACCAATCTCACAACCAATCATAAGAGAATCATAAAGATTAGAAGGATTTCATCATCTAACCATGCCCATGGGATGATGATGAACAACGGGATTTCCTAATTTCATAATCTTAATACATGAAAAGAACAAACTCAAAGCTATTGCAGATCTATTGTAATTTAAGTCACAACAAACCATTAAAAACTGAAAGTATTTCTTATAATCAAACTAGAATCAAAGATAGTTCAACTTAAACATGAATCAAAGCAATAGAAAACATCCTATCACGCTACAAGCTTCACCTCTTATCCTTAACTAAGAGGTTTAGCTAACCATAGACATGATTGAACTAGAATCTCTTAAGAAAAACATAAAAATAACTAAGGAAATGGAAGAAAAACTCTTAGCGACGGCTTCTCCACACTTTTGCTCCACTCCACAAACCTTAGAAGATGCCTAAGAACATCCTAAGGAGTCTTATTTATAGTTGTGGAACTCCAACTTTCGCACCTAGTTGAAAAACTCTAAAAATCGTCTCAAATTTATGCAATTTCCCAAAATAAGCTTCACTCTGCGCAATTTCACAGAATGACCCAGAGTTTCAGAATATGCTTCTTCAGGACACTTTCAGGAATATGTTTATTTTTAGGACAATTTTGGGATTCCTTTTCTTCACTTCAAATATTTGATTCTCTTCATTCCTCACTTAGTTTTCTTGGATCTTTAGCATGTGAATTCTTCAATCTTGGCCTTCTAAGATCCATCCCTTGCCTTGGTGATTCTTGAGCATCAAATCCATGCTTTTATCACCCTTTTCAATCCAAGTTCTTAAATTCACCTTGCAACACAAACATGAGTAAAATAGAATATGAAGCATTATTATATTCATAAAACCAAGTAATAAATGGGATCCAATATGCAATATTTGACTTTCAACACTCTTCTCCTTTCTTTCTTTCTTCCTTTTTCTTTCTTTCTTTCCTTCTCTTTTCCTTTCCTTCTCTCTCTCTCACGTTTCTTTCTCCCTTCTTTTTCTTCTTGGATGACAGCAGTTTGAGACAGCCCTAGACCCTCCAACTCAGATCAAAACTCAGCAGTGGCCTGGTGCAGCGACAGTTTGGCAGTGTGAGGACTGGGGTCTCCCTCTCTTTCTTGTTTCTTTTCCTTTTTTCTTAATCTCCTTTCCTCATGTCTTCTGATGTGGGGCGTGGGGTATTTATACCTATATGATTTTCTAGAGTTTTCCTGCGTATGTGGAAACTCCTTGCGCAATCAGTTGCGAACGCTTGCGGCGCCCGATTTCAAAGTGTCCTTGCTTCTCTCCTCCGATCGGATCTAAAACATTCATTGGATGGGCTAATAGAAGGAGGCTATGACTATGTTCTTGGGTGCAAGAACGTTCCATTTGTGGCCCTACAAAGAGATCCGATCAGACGGAACTCCCGTTCCTACGATAGTTTTGTTTGGAAACAGGGGGGTGTAAATCCTACTGAATTCCTTCCTTCCCATACTGATCTCATGGCATTGGTCGGTTTTGATATGGCTTGCAGCTGGATGGTTTGGATTTGTCACCCGGTCATAGGTGGTGGGCCATAACAGCCACCAAACGGATGCAGTCCGTGGTTGATTTATATGAGGAAATAGCGAAGTTCCGCACTCTCCTCCTACGTTCCTCTCTTTAGGACGATCTGAGTTGGATCAAAGTCCCGATCTATATTATTTGGACGGTTCAGATTGTAGTGGACTACAACGATAGTGGCCCAATAGTGTCCATCAAAAAGACATCGTCTGTAAATGTTGTAGGGTTCGTGAGCGTGCATGGACGCACACAGATGGCAACCTTGTGGTCGGATCCATCCACTGAACGTGATGGACGGTTCAGAAATTCCATATAGATGATGATGGTGGTCCATCATCATCACATAGGACGGCCTCTGCGCAACGAGCGACCTTCTTCGGGATTCTATAGGGTCAAACTTGGTTTGACCCGATACTCGGTTCGGTGCACCGCCGGTGAAATGTATTGTGTACATTGGGGCTGGTTATGGGGCTCCAGTGATGTTTCTGAGAAATCTATACCATTCGTTCATTTTCCCATCTAATTTAAGGGGTCGAATTCAAAGCTAAAGCATATCCAACAATCAGGTGGCCCCCAAAATTGACGGTTAGTGGCTGATCTGTCGATCAGGTCACTTCTACAATGATCTAAGGGCTGAGATTTGATGTGTATAGTTAATTTAGGCTAATTAAGCATGGTATAAAGTTTCACATTAAACAGATCGTGGAAACTGAGTGAACTAGAATTCAAGTGTCTAGGTTAGTGGCATTATCATAATTATTGATAATCTAAGATTTTTGTGAAATCTAATGGCTCTACATGGTAGTAGGCACGTTTATAAGTAATTCTTATAAAAGAATCTATATCTAAATCATTATGAATAAGTAATTACTCACTAAGTTAATCAAGGGGACGTATATGTATCAAACCACATGATGGATGGTTAATAGACATGTTCATAATATAAACGCTAGACTTTTAGTAATCTAGTCAAGTACGGAGGTGGGTGTATGGTCAATTTTGGTGAGGAGTTGCTTACAAGTGGGTGTACTTGGTTATATGATGATTTTGTCTTAAAATCAATAGTCGGATGGCTTGATCTATGGATGAAGATCCTTCTTAACGGTCAGATGGAGTTATAGACTAAGTATAAGGTCAGAATTGTTAGGTCAGTATCATACATGTGTACATTTATGTTAAATTCTTGGTAACGCTCGAGAACTTTCAATACTTGGGTATTGAAAAGTTTGGGGCGTTACACGAAAACCCTTCAATGACATCGACAATGACATATTTCTGCATGTTTTTTTACTATTGGGACTTTACTCTATATATCACTTGGGGTTGTTTTTCGCTTTGAGAGTGAGCATTGAAGAGAGCTTTGTGAGAGTTATTGCCAGAGTTAATACCCTTACTTCAAGCCCTCTTTCCCATAGGAGTTAATCATTCAATCCATGGCTTAAAGGCAATTATTGGAACATTCATAGCCTGGATTGAACTATGAACTCCAACCTTCATTGATGATCCAACAACACTCCTTAATGGAAAATCACTATGCTGGGATCTTTGAATGCTTAGCTTTGGGAATCTTCTCTAGTTCTTAAAGATTAATCATTAACTAGATTAAATTTACCCAAACCTTGACCCAACAACCTTGACATCGTCGATTGGAGCATCTACAAGCGGTTGCGGTTTAAGGGAGCTGAAGACTCTTCATCAACTGGAAGAATCTTCATCATCATGTGCTAAATGGGTCTCACTCACTTAGAGGTAATTAATAGAGTCCATTTTGTCTGAAGCCCTTTCCTTATGTAGGATTGAGATTCAGAGTTTAGTTTCTTCAAACTCGCCAAGACCTTTCGTAGGACTCCAACAGGAGAGTATGTGTAGAGTCCTTGTGTAGGCATTTTTTTTATATAGTCCTTGTGTAGGATCTATCGCCATGTGTAGGTATCATTGATAACCTTGTGTATGTTATAAAGGTTCATGGTCAACTTGATTTAAAACCATTAGATAGTGAAATCCAGTACACTCATAAGTTGAGTGGGTTGGTCGGGAGTGGACTAGGCATATAGCCTAACCACTAAATATCGTTGTCTTTGTGGTGAATGTTATTGCTTGTGTTTGTAATGATTCATGCTATGCTTAAATTCTACACACAACATGTTTGAGGAAATGTAGCCTTGATATGTTTCGCTATCCTATCTTCTGATTATGATTGCTTTCAGTTAATCCTACCTTATAAGTTCTTAGTAGTTAGTGTTTGTTTTAAGTAGGATTAAAAGTTTGAAAAGTCCTATTCACCCCCCTCTAGTACACTTAGACATAACTCCATACTTGTAACACCCCGTACTTTTCTGTACTCGGGTGTTACCATGAGAACCCGACTTAGTATAAATACAACCCCGATTTATATGGACATTCACACTCTGACTTAAATCCTACCATCGAGATGGTGGAGCAACTACGAGGTTCGAGATCTACCGTCCAACTGATATGTAGGGGAATCTAATTTTAGGAGTGATCATCAGATCTAGAGCTATGGATCTAGCTTAAGTCATGTGGGTGGCTTATCTTAAGTTGATACCCTAATAATTCATTTTAACGTGATGTAATTGTACATGTATACTATAATACAGAGTAATGTTATAATTATTCGTACGTTACATGAATTATTCAATCATGTATGATATTTAAACTATATAAAATAAATTGTACGCCCACACATCATTATATAATTGATGTATATTTACATTTTTAATTTTATACTATTGTAGTATATATATATATCTATATAATATATTACTTAATATTAATTTTACTATACTATATGTGCATGTATAATCACAAAAACGCCTTGTAAATGTTAGTGATTGTAAATAAATACTTACCTATAACTATTGATGTATTGTACTAAACAAATATAGAAATATATTTTTATTATATAATCTAAGACATTATTTACTAATATTATTATAATGAATGTATAAGGATATTACATAAATTAACTATAGTACACTTGGAATATTCTTAATGATAATTATGAAAAATATATATAATATTACCAATTAAACTTTATTAATTAATAAATGATTATTATTATAAAATATAATATGTTAGTAATTATATTCAAATATAAAATAATGTAATATATATGTATATATACATATTTATATATAAGATGGTACTTATATAAATGGGTTGTGAACCTGATTGGCCCACTAGTTAGGTGAATGGACTTCAGATCACCGTAAATCGATGGTGGTTGGCACTTAATAGTCATAATTCAATTGATATGGCCCACCTAAGTCATGGATCTGTTTCATCCTTCAAGATGGACCCTACTTTGAGCTTAATGAATGAATGAACGGTGCAGATCCATCAAAATCATCATGCTGGGCCCCACCTCACGTGGTGCATGTGTACAGCAAGTGCGCACTCGCCGTGCGCTGAACCGGGAGAGCTGGTCAAACTCAGCTGACCTGTCAGCTACAAAAGAGGAAAAATTTCCCTCTTTTTCTTCTTTTGAAATTTTGTCAGACGGACGGACAGAGCCCACTTTTGACGTACTATGGCCCACCTACGTGATCAGTTTGATCAATCCAAACCATCCATCTTGTTCGCGTCGTGGCTCTAACTAAAACCATGCTTTCCATGCGCAGCCACTCAGCCACACGTGCCCACGATTCTAGGTTCAAATCGGCCCTACAAACACAAAGCTTCTAAAAATGGAAAGCATATATCAGGCTAGCTGTTATGATCCGTGTGAGGGGTCTTTGGCTCATCTCAGTCGTCCGTCCTGGTGAGATCCTAACCCTTCAAAACCAAGTTTTTGTAAAGGGAAGGGATGGAGAGAGAGAGAGAGAACAGACGCGGGCAGACTCGTGGGTGCGCTGGCACGATCCCAGCCACCCATCCACTGCTAAGAGCACCCTTTGAATCAATTTAGACCATCCAATCCAACGTTCTTATATGCTAGAAGCCTTAAAAATCATACTAAATATGCTGCCCTTCCATTTCTTGCTGCTGCACTCGAAAATCCGTCATTTCCTTCCTCCAACGAACCCACCATGAAATCCCCACTAGAGCTTTGATTTCAAGCTTTTGTAAGCTCCATTGGGGGTGTACAAGCTGTTTGGAAGTGTCGGAATCACGAAAGATTCGTCGGATTGAGAATCGCCATTGGAGCTCAACTACCCTCCTCGACAAAGCCGCTGCCGCGCCGTGTCTCACAGTTACTCACTGGGTGCGAGTTCGCTGGTAAGGTAGAGAGCGAAAGAAGAAGAAGAGAGAGAGAAACGAGAAAGAAGAGAGAAAAAAAGAAGAAGAAGAGAAAATAGAAGAGAGAAAGCGAGAGAGAGAGAGAGAGAGAGAGAGAGAGAGAGAGAGAGAGAGAGAGAGAGAGAGACCTGTTTAAGGCGTTGCTGCTGCACTAGCTGGTGCCCCCTGCCATTGCCGCACTAGATAGGCTCGAACTGAGCTCGGTTTGGGTTTGGTTACTGACCTATCTGATCATCAGAGAAGGGAGAAGGAGGAATGAAGAAGAGAAAGAGAGAGGGAGAGACGCCAGTCCGCTGCTGCTGACACACTCAGCCGGCCAGAGAAGAAGCTGCTGCCCAGCTCGGGTGTCGAGTCTAGTTAGCACGTTGGTGTTACACTAGCTCGACTCGGCAGGGCTACTAGTTGTAGCAAGAAAAAAGAAGAGAAAGGAGAGGAAGAAAGGGAGGAAGAAGGAAAGAAAGAAAGAGAGAGTTGGGTTTGGTGACTCGTCAAGTCAACACGGCCAGGACGAGTTGGACTTGGACCTATTTCGAGTTTGGTCCGTCCAAACCCATTGCTGGACGTTCCAGTAAGAGGTGAGAGAGAGGGAGTGAGAGAAAGAAGAAAAGAGAGAAAGGAAGGAGAGGGAGATAGAGAGTTTGGGGTTGTTGGTGGCTATCGAGTCAACTTGGTGGAGTTGGGCTGAGTTTGGGTTGGCCCACTCGAGCCTGATAGCTGCCAAGTGACATAAATCTAAGATTTGACTCAATCGGACTTCATACGTGCTACCTAGCGGGCCACACAACTAGGTTGTTTGACCAAGGTGAGGATTTGCACCTCTTTTCATCAATCAGATTTGTCATTTACTTTTGTTATTAATATCGTTGTTAGAAATATAAATAAATACTACACTGTCTTAATTAGTGTTATTGTTATCATCAATTATAATTCTATCATTAATTATGAATCAGGATGGCTACTACTAACATGTTACGCTAACATTAGTTATCATGGATGAATCTACCATTAATGATATTAGCATGGCGTCCATTACTTGAGAATATTATCTTTAATAATAGGTTACACTATTTATTACGATTATAATACTAATTATTACCATGGTCACAAATATTAGTTATATCATTAACGTTAAAGTATAACTAACCGTATTATTATTATACTGTATTTAAGTTACTCATACATCGTAGATCTATTCCTATAACTAAACCCTATGATGAAAACCCTAAGCCCTACACAAAACCCTAGACCCGGGTAATCCAACCGTTAGGTTAAGACCCTAACCCTAAATAGTGTGTAAGCTTGGGCCTAATTTTACAACTTTGCAATTGATGGTAAGAATTAATTCCAAGGAAGCATGCATTTCTTAGCGATGGTGTAGGCGGTTCAAACATAAGGTGAGGACTCACCCTTTGAGCTTCCCACTTAAATTCATTAACCAATAGATGATGCCTTAATCCTTTCCATTTAGTATCTCATAAGTTATTGAATTTTGATACTTAACTTATTACGTGAATATGTGAATATGATAATGTGATGCACACCTGATTCCTGTGGTAGATAATGAACATATCTCTTTAATTATAACATGCATAAATGATTTGGTGATAATATGCTCATTGTTATCAAATGAGATCACATATGCGCATATGCGATCGCATATGCGCATACTTTTGATCGCATCGCATATGCCATGATGGCATATGCGATCTGACAAGTATGTCATGGCATACTTTTGCATGCGATAAATATGGGATCGCATATGCGAGTATGCGATCACATACTGCATATACGATCGCATATTTCCCAATAGCCAAGAGTGAAAGATTTTTATTTTTATTTTTATTTTTTATTTTTTCAAATTGGAGAACTTTTGCCCATAATTAGGCACTCATATCCCCTCCATTTTCACTATTCTTTACTCCAAAGCTCTAAATCTCTTACTCTTTCTCTCTTACACCTCTTTCTTTCTTACTCTAATCTCTCTACAATTATTTCAATTATGTTTATTTTTTGTATTTTATAAGTTGTGCTTACTTTTTGTAAATTGAATTGTAAGTTATAACTTGTATGTTGTTTCAAGTTATCCATTTATCATTAAAATTTTTTTCTTCGAAGTTTATAATAATTAGTTATCTTTTAATGTAGCTTGTTGATTGTTTTGTTAAAATTTATATAATATAAATAATTAAATATATCACTTAATGAAACACACAAACTATAATGAAATAAGTAAAATAACCCAATCCAATCATGTGTACTAATTAGACGAGTTTTCCCCTCTTTTTTTTTTTTTTAGAATTTTTAGTTTTTTTTTTTTTTGGAAAAAAAAATATGCCATCATGGCATATGCGATTGTGCAATCGCATATGCGAACAACATATGCAGATCGCATGCAATCGCATATGCGATTTGACAACATTGAATATGCTATCTTTAGTCATACATTCTTAATTAACTATATGTTGGTCGGTTGCGATTGAGTGATGTAATGAATGAACCTGTCCCGAACTCACCACCTTGCGGTCTATATATCACACTTTGCCTTACATGGCTTCGACCGCATACTCGCCCTACATGGCTTGGATTGTTATTTGCCCTTCATGGCTTTGATTGGTTGTTGGTGCCCTTTTGTGGCGTGATGGTTATATTCGCATACCTTGTTTTTTGTCTTTTCATCTTACGGTGTTCAGTCGTACCTTGATTTCTGGGTGGAGCGGGTGTTTGCTTAGCAATTTCCTAGCCATCTTGTGGTGTTCATGTACGATATGATTTTCGGGTGAAGTACATGTTTGTATGTTATTTTCCTAGCCATCTTGCGGTGTTCAGTCGTACCATGATTTTCAAGTAGAACTGAAGTTCGCTTATCGATTTTCTAGCCATCTTGCGGTGTTCATGTACGACATGATTTTTGGGTGGTCTAGGGTTTGTATGTCTTCTTCATCTTACGGTGTCAGCCGTACCATGATTTTCGGATGGAGCTAAAATTCGCTTATCGATTTTCTAGCCATCTTGCAGAGTTCATGTACGACATAATTTCCGGATGAAGAAGAGTTTTGAAGGTTGATTTTCTATTCACCTCATAGATTTCACTTGTACCATGATTTCTGGGTGGAGCTAAAGTTCGCTTATCGATTTTCTAGTCATCTTGTGGAGTTCACGTACCATGTGACTTTCTGGTGCAATAGAAAGTCGTATGGTGGATTAGTTGGGTATCTGGACATGTTTCCTTGTATTGCGACTGCTATTATATCTTGCTTATGATGAGATTGTGTTGATTGACTAAATTTTTGTAGGCATGGTTATGATTATAAATTGCTCTGTTTAATATGTCTAAATTTATGCCTGGCGTTTTATATTGATTATGAATGATGAGTATGCAAATCTTAGAGGGTGTTCCTCACTGCGATAGCCATTGATGCTATCAAACCGTAACAGTTAATGCAGGTATAGGGCGAGCCGATGCTGTTCACTAGGTTGCTGGAGTAGATCGAGTACCTAGGGAGCTAGGCGGGGTCCATGCGGCCCATATAAAGCTCCATCATTAAATGATACATTTTTCTTCTTGTCTAATAAACTTTGTATTTGGAATTGTATAAGTCCTGTATGGGCGCTACATTTGGAATTTTGCAATGATCAGAATGTTATTATACAATGCATGGTTTAATCTAGCTTTATTGCTATTAACTCTGATTAATGATAAACGGTTTAAATTTTCACTGGATTTTATAAGCTAACACTCAGGTTTTTGGGAAACAGGTTATATACTCGGGTCCTGAAAACACGGGGCGTTACAATACTTCCCTAATAACAGTTTACCCACAATTTCAATTAGTATCAGAGAGGGTTCCTCTTGAAGGCTTTAATAACATAGAGGGAGATCCTTGCTGAAGTTGGGAGAATATCTAAAGGAGAGGGAACATCGGTCTCTCGACCGCCAGATTTTTATGGTTAAAATTATGCATAATGGAAAGCTAGAATGAATATATTTATGCAATCTTTGGACCATGATGTTTGGTATATTGTTGAGAGTGGGTATGAGCCAGCAATGGAACAAATTGTACTTGAAAATGGCACCACCATATCTCGACCAAAACAGAAGGCATTTTGGATTGACTATAAAAAACAATGGAAGACATGTGATGCCAAAGCAATGAATGCGATTTACTGTGCTATTTCACAAGAGGAGTTTAAACTCATATGTATGTGTGAAACATCGAAATAAGCATAGGATCTGTTGGAAACCACCCATGAGGGAATAAGCACGATAAAACGTTCAAAGCTACAGCTCCTAACAGTCCAATTTAAGAATATAAAAATGGAAGAACATGAAACATTTATGAAATTTTACACAAAACTGAATGATATATGTAACTCCATGTGGGGACTTTGAGAGAGGATTCCGGTACAAAAAATTTGTAGAAAAATCTTGAGATTTCTACCGGAACACTTCAATTTGAAAGTCACCACCATATAAGAGAGTAAAAATATCGATGAAATGAAAGTAAAAGAACTCATAGGTTCCTTACAGACTTTTGAGTTACACTTTAAAACACCACAAAATCCAAACATACTATCCTTAAAACTTCTAAAAACAAAGTTGAATCTGAGGAGGATAGTGAAGAGAATGATGAAGATAAGGAGGTGGCCTTTTTGGCGAAATGGTTCAAAAAATTCTTTAATAAGAACCGCGAAAGAACATTTAACAGAAAAGAGAAATATCTTAACCAAGACCGCCAAATAGGCAAATCATCAAGGAGGTCAAAGTAGCCTCAATACTATAATTGCCGAAAGTATGGTCATTTATCTACTAATTGTCCCTCAAAGAAATTAAAAGGAAAGACTATGACAGCCACATGGGACAACACCGAAGACTTCGAATTAGATACAAGTGAGTCTGAAAGTGATGGAGACCAGAAATCCTTGAAAAATCTCATGGCCTCCACCACTATGGTTATCCTGGATCTAGGGGACAATGAGGAGATAAATGAGCAACAAACTGAAAAGGCCTCTTCCTCAGATGAAGAAGAAGAAGAAGAAGAAGAAGAAGAAGAAAAAGATAAAGATAACATTCATGATGCATATGACTAACTCTACACTCACAGTTTGAGCTTCCTTAGAAAGTTTGGTCAAGCCAACAATGAGAACAAACAGATGCAAATAGATTTGGATGAAGTATTAGTTGTAAATAAAAATTCGGTTGATGATGTACAAGACCATTATGTTCACAATGCCAAGCTTGAAAGGGAAACAACTGATGATGGCTTTAAAATTGAAGATTTGAACAAAAAGATTAAATATCTAGAATTAGAAAATGAGAAACTGAAATCAAAAAATGAAAAACTGGAAACTGAAAATGCAAAACTGAAACTAGATGTAGAAAAATTCAAACATTCAATTGAACTTAGTCATAAGCTTTCCCAAAGTGATGAAAAGCTAGAGAGACTTTTGGATTTAGGAAGAAACTCTAGGGATAAGAAAGGTTTAGGCTATGAAAATTGCAAATCTAGCCCTTCTCGTGCACCTCTTATGATTAAGAAAATAGTTGCATTCGATAGCCAAACAAAGGCTTCTCCTATCTGCCATTCATGTGGAGACATGGGACATTTCAAATTTTAATGTCTTGCATTTAGACAGCCCCACTCCACTTCCGGTTCAAGCAATATTGGTAAATTTAAACCAACTACAAGAATGAAGCAAAAACCAAAGTTCCCTCCTACAAAAGTTTCAAATGAAATGAGAAAATTCCCTACTCCTCTTAAAATGACAAAGAGGATGGAGGAGTTGCTGAAACAAGTAGCACAACTGAATCAGAAAATTAAAGAATTGATGAATCGGGCGAATTTGGATTAGTTGCCCCAAAAATCCAAATCACCTAGGAACAACCAGCCTAAGGGAGAAACAAAAAAGAACGTTTCATCTCCAAAGAAGGTTGTTACCAAATGGATAGTAAAAAATAAAGCTAACTACCTTGTGATACATACCTCACTCAAAGCAGGCAATAGCTCAAAATGATATCTTGATAGAGGTTGCTTCCGGCTAATAACTGGTGATAGGACCCACTTTTGTAATTACACCGAGTTTGATGGTGGGTCAGTCACATTTGGAGATTGGAGCACTGCCAAGATAGTTGGACGTGGGACTTTTGTTGGACCTAGATTGCCCAAGATTAAGGATGTTCTTTGTGTTGAGGGACTGAAACACAATCTATTGAGCATTTCCCAAATATGAGATAAAGAACACTCAGTCACTTTCTCCAAAGATGTGTGCGAGATCTCAGACCATATAGGTAAATTAATCATGAAAGGTTTCCGCACAAGTGACAACTGCTATGTAATAGAAAGCAGTGGAGAAAATATCCCATCCACAGGATGTTATATGGCCAGGGATAATGAGTCTGAATTGTGGTGCCAAAGACTCGGCCATGTACACTACCGAAATTTGTCCCAACTTAGCTCAAAAAATCTGGTGAGAGGACTTCCTAAGATGTGTGTGGTGATTGTCTTAAAGGAAAACAGATAAAAGTTGCACATAAGAAGACAACCACCGTAGCAACCTCAAAACCACTTGAGTTGTTACATACGGATCTAGTAGGTCCCACCAGAGTTGAGAGCCATGGAGGTAAGAGACACTTTTTAGTGGCGGTAGACGATTACTTCAGATTCACCTGGGTCGCATTTCTTAGGGGAAAATCTGATACTTTTGAAGAATTAAAAAAACTTCTTAAGTGACTCTAGATCGAAAAGGGATATGTTATTGATAGGATCAGGAGTGATCATGGGGGAGAGTTTGAGAATGACCGATTCCAAAGGTATTGTGTTGAGGGTCGAATATTGCATATCAGACCCCAGTTATTGCCTGAATATATGAACATAATACTGTTTAACGGCCTGTTGTAATCGTGTTTACATTGCAATGTGGATTTATAAGCGTGGACGAAAACAGGGTGCTAAAAGCATGGAATTAATGCTCAGAATTCACCAAGGCAAGGGACAGACTCCATGGGACCAAAATCAACGGATTTATACGCCAGGGATCCGAGAAGATCAAGCCGTTCATGTTAAAGAGGCCCGAAAATGATCCAGAATGCAAGATCATAGGTCCCCGCCATCCGATTGACTTGAAACGTTATACATGGGATGTGGGCCATAAATTAACCGTACATATCAAATTTCAGCTATTGAAGATCTTGGGAAGTGGGCCAACGGACAGATCAGCCCCTTAATTCATTAAGTGGGGCCCACATGCTATCTGGATATGCTTCAAAATTGTCCTTGACGGCTAGAATAATATGAGAAAAAGGATGGACGGTTTAGATTTCTAATAAGCATCATAGTGGGCCCTGCATATGCTGCATGTACATCATGTACACCGTATGTACGCCGTGCACCACGCCACCTTCCAATTTCAAGCCAGCGCCTGCCCAACTTTATTCAAAACGGCAGTTGCCGTTTTCGGTCTTCCGTGTAACGGACGGACTCTGTCCGTTTTTACGGACGTCAGTGGGCCCCATCCATGGCCTGTCCGGCCAATCCGAACCATTCACCATGTAGACGGCCGTGAAAACTTCAAAACCATGCTGACCTTTCACATCCATGCGTGCACACGTGTGCGGTACAGAGGCCACAAAAGGACTGCCCTGCAATGTTCAAATATATTCTTTTTGTGATTTCTTCTCTGGGACGCGTCAATGGATGTTCAAAACCACCCATTCTTGACTGAAATTTCGTCCTGAATCCAATGGACGGGGTGAATTTTCCTGAAAATACCTATGTGGGGCCCACTGAGCCACACAGCGTTCAAAGTACGAAAGGTTTCACACATCCGCGAAAACTGACTTTGTCAGGTGGTTGTGGCCCACCATCCTTTATCATACGGCAGATCTGAACCGTCTATCATGTAGAGGACCCAAAAAAGTCATAAGAGACGGTGTTTCTTTGGAAATTGAGCGAGAAAAGTGGCGATTTTTGAGGCACCGAACTTGGCTGTGAAAAAGCTTTCGCTGCGCGTGCGAAACTGCTGCGACAACTCATCCACCACCCCTGTCGTCTATAGAAGGAGCTTGAGACGTCTGTAGGAGCAATCCAGAGCTGGAGGAGAGCCAAAGAGGAGAGAGAGAGGATATTAGAGTTTAGTTTTATTTTCTTTTTCTTTTATTTTCTTTTATATATTTGTCTAAGGGATTGGGCCCATTCATGTGGGGCTAAACCTCTTAGCTAGGGTTAAGAGGTGAAGCTTGTGGCATGATGGGAATAACTCTATGCTTTGATTCATGTTTTTAATTGAACTTTCTTTTGATTCTAGTTTGATTTTAAGGAATGCGTTTAGTCTTTAAGGGTTTGTTGTGACTGACATTACAATAGATCTGCAACGGCTTGAGTATTTCCTTTTCATTATCATGATTATGTAGTTAAGAAGCCCTGTTGTTCACCATCGCCCCTTGGACATGGTTGGATGACGACACTCTTCTTAACACTCATACATCACTCAGATTGGCTATAGATTGGTTTAATTCTGTTGTTTGCTTTGTCTCATGGGCATGGTTTTGTGATGGAATCCATTCTAATTTACACCCGTCTGACCACTTGAAACTAGATCAAAAGAAGTTCAGATTGAGCTTTAGTGGTATATCTTCCAACTGGATGAAGATGGGACTCGAAGTCCAGTTGAGTTCATGAATCAAGCGTAGATCTCCCTGATCTCTACAAGCGGATCCTTGGCACCCTAGTTTCTTACCTTTAAATTTCACCACTTTTAGATTAATATTTTCACCATTACTCCTTCATATTCACTTGATTAGATTTCATCTTAGTCTAGTTCTAGTTCTGGTTATTTTTAGACTACGTACAGGTTTCAGTCCCTATGGATTCGACCTCGGTCTCACCAAGTTTTATTACTACATCACAACCCTATACTTGGGGAGTGAACATATCGTGATGAAAATGGGATCCGACATGAGTTCTTAGCTCCAAAAACTCCAAACAAAATGGAGTGGTTGAAAGAAAGAATAGGGCGTCGCAAGAAATGGGCTCAGTTATACTCAATAGTAAAAATTTTACAAAAAGCTTATGAGCTGAGGCCGTCAACACCGCCTTCTATATAATTAATTGTGTATACCTTAAAGCAGGTTTAAATAAGACTCTGTATGAACTGTGGAATGGTAAGTAACCTAGTGTTAAATATTTTTGTGTCTTTGGTAGTAAGTGTTATATTCTTATAGACCGGGAACAACTAGGTAAATTTGATTATAAAAGAGATGATGGCATATTCTTAGGATATTCACAAAACAGTAGCCCTTATAGAGTCTTTAATTTGAGGACCCTTACAATCTAAGAAACAATAAATGTGGTTGTTGATTACCAGCCACATGAAAAAATGGTACTATCATTGACATGGATGATGATGTGGAACCATGCGTGATAGGTAAATCAGATAACAAATCCACTTCTCCGCATAAGTCTCAACCGTTGGGTGACATACCGGTTATCAAGGATCATCCCCTCAATCAGATAATTGGAGATCCTAAAGCTGGTGCGAAAACTTGGCGACAGCTTGAGACCATTAATAGTCATCTTTGTTTCACCTCAAAAATTGTAACACCCCATGCTCCTGGTGCTCGGGTGTTATTATTTATTATTTATTATTTAAAAAAAAAAACCTACGTATTAGGATCAGTTAAACCAACTAACGTGAACACTATACGTGTAGGACGAAAATTTCAGTCGGAAGTAAGGCCATCCGCCCGGGCCCCCGAAGTGCCAGAACACGCCCTACTACTGGCAATGAGTATGACTTCTGAACACTTTAAATCAATGCGCCTATATTAGTGGTAACTGCTTCGACACACTTCACATCAACGTCCGAGGGACTTTTCGTGACAAATCAGCCTCCACCTCGACCGGAGCGAAAAATTAACCGTTGAAAATAAACTTCAGACCCACTGGATTGACTGGTCACTTTAGTTAATCCAATATTAGCTCAATGAGGAGGGTAGCGGCCCACCTAAGCCTCACCATTAACCCAAATTGGGTTGGGACCCCTGTTAAAGGTTCCCCTGTACAAATGGACGGTGTAGATTTTGATGCCAACCCCTCGGGGGGTCTGTACACGACGCGTGTGCACTGGGTGAACTCGTGCACGATGTGCACTGGAACGCCAAGGTCGGTCAAACGGCGTTTGACCGACTCTCTCTCGTGAAATCATCGGATGGCGCTTCCCGCCATTTCCTTTTTCAAACGGCCGATCTTTTGCCCTTTTGGTGGGCCACCCTGGTCATCTCACGGACCATCCGAACCGTTCATTTTCCCCGCGAGGCCCGCCTTAGCTAAACTGTTTAGGCTTCTTGCTCGTTGTGAGCTGACGAGCGGGTTGGTGTGTAGCCGTCCGAATCCTTGCACGTGGAAGATATCCGCGAGGTGGGGCCAACCTGGGGCCACGTGGGTGGTCCGTGATCGGCACGTGCGAGCAACCCTAGCCACCTGTCGCCTGTGAAGGCCACGCGTCCTCCTTTCCAGAAAAGGGCGGGCAAGGCCTGTTTTGAGGAAAAGGCTGGGGAAACATTCCCATTTCTGGATGCTGTGTCTGGCACGTTTCCAACCGTCCGCAGGGCCACGTGGCCTCATCTCTGCCCTTGGTTTTGGACGTGGCGAGTTATTACCGAAGACTTAAGCTTTCTCCGGTAAAGTTCAAATTTCTCGCGAGATGTTTCGGGAAGGGCGTTTTGAACGCGAGAAGTGGGCCCCGCGCTGATCCTGGGCCCCATCTGGACCGATCAGAAGGTCCGGATCGTCGCCATGCATCACGGGTGATGATCCGCCATTGGAGGTCAGGTCATCCTCCTCGGGTTGGTGGCAATGAATATTTCGGGGTGGGCCCCACCAGGTCTAAAAATTTAACTTTCTGGTGGGTCCGAATGTTAGCTGCCCACCCCACCGTGTGTAGATAGAGTCTGAGCGCTGCGGATCTCAGATCGCAGCCATGCACAGTTGGTGCAATCTAAACCGTTGGTGTCCTCCCCCTTCCCTTATATAAAACCGTCCTGTAGCAGAGGGTTTGAGAGAGAGAACGAGTGAGCGAGAGAGGAGAGATTTTTGCTGTGTGAGCAGGCAGTGTGGGGTATGGGTTAACCGTGTCAGCTCGAGCTTGGAGCTGAGCCTGGTAACGCCCTTGCTTCCCTGTTCTTCTCTCTTTTCCTTCTTCTTTCTTTCCTGCTCTTTCTTTCTTTCTTTCTTTCTTTCTTTCTTTCCTTCTTTTCTGCCATAAACCCTGCTAGTTGTTGATGATGCGTCGTCTGGACCGAGACCATGCCAAACAATGGCTGAGAACTGGTCCAGCGATGGCTATCCTTGGAGGCCGGTCAAGCCAGGCCATGGCTCACCTTTGGGTTGCCTCAGGTGACCTGTTGGATGTTATTCTGAACGCCCTGTAGAGCTTCCGGGTCAGCTCAGGGTGTAGCTCCGTCTCAGTCCGGGATCCAAGCCAATCAATGGTTATGGAATGGTCTGAGGGAGTAGCAGCGCCAGCCCTGTTCGTATGCTGAAACCGACCAAGCAATGGTCGGATTTCAATCAGTAACGGGCCCTGATGCTGACCAAATGCCGTGACAAGTTGAAACTTGGGTTGCTTTGGGAGCAAGCCAAACAATGGCTGTCTTCCAATCAGTGAGGGCAAGCCGATCTGATGTCTGTTGGCGGGACTGCTCTTGACGGTGAAGATGCCAAACCCCATAACGTCTGTAGAACACTGGTATGGGCTGAGAATCAACGGCCGGGATGGGCCGTTTTCCGTGCTAAAAATCGCAGCTGGGGGCAGCCTTAGCAGCGTGCAGCAGGAGGGCCGTTTCCACGTTGAGAGATTAGCGGGCTGCGGAAGCTCTGGGCTTTGCCAAAATTTCATGTGGGCCTCACAAACTACTCGTGGGCTGCACTGGAGGCGGGCTTGACCGAAGGCTTAAGGACTGACCGTGGGTCCAGCGTTGAGCATGGGCCCACCAACAAATGGTGGGCTACCCCGAGTGCGGGGGTTTGGACCGTCCATCAAATGACGGCAGTTCCAGGCCGTGCATCGGTGGCCGCCCACTGCTGTACATTTTTCCTGTGTTTTTTTAATATATTTTTACACATATGTATATGCCTGTGAATAGATGGAGTACGTGTGCGAGATCGTGTACAGAGATTTGTGGCGGGTCCCACTTTGGAACACCCCAAAATGCATGAATACAACATATGCTTGTGTACCCTGTAGCACAGTTATTATGCATGGGATGTATATGTCGGTACTGTGGTGTCCAGATATATGTAATGTATATAGTTATACATGTGTAGGGAGTGCAGTGTAGAAGCAAAGCATGTATACAAAGTGCATGCCTCTATATGTATACGAGTATATGTTTCTACAGATATACGGGCACACTGACATACACATTGGGTGTATACGCCTATTGGTGTGGACGGATAGTATGCATGAATTATGGTTGATATGCACCCCTGCCTTGTGGTGGATTTACTATGGGTGGCATGCACCGAGTACATGCAGAACACGCTCTCATGTAACGTTCATCATGGACAGGTGTATCTTGTATGGGCTGTTTACGTGTGAGCCTTGGGGGTTGAATATACATATATAAAGTATTACGTGTATGATATACATACAGTAAATATGTAAGGGCCTTAGCTATGCATGGTATGTAGTATCTATCCTGCATACACAATATATATTAAACCAGCAGCGTCACGAGTTGGCAGAATAAATCGCCCTTGGGTACAACCCAAACAAACCCCGTAGTGGGCCTTTCAACTTTTCACCTTATCCTCATTGTCTAATAAGAAATACATTCACGCAGGGAATCACGCATACGGTGTAGATTCGCCATCTTCTCAAGGGAACTCGCAGCTGGGCACACCCTACGACTTGTCTGGTGATGATTTCCTCCCCTTAAGCTTTCCACCCCTAACTAGATTTGGAGTAGCAGTTTTTGAAGTATAAATGACCAATTAGACTAATGAAGAATCCTGTAAATTACATTCACTTGATTTACCTGCTGAATAGGGTAATCCTTATGTTTACTACTGTTTGAAATTCTTAATCCGCTTAACTGCCTAAATGAATTATTCATCCATTTCTTTCATGCACTTTATGTTATCGAAGTTATTATTCTTATTTTTCTTCTAATGGTGAACATGTTGCTATGATACACATATTGATAGAACCTCTCCCTGGGACTTCCCATCAAAGGAGAGTCCGTGCTGGGGTGTAACAAGACTAGCTGTAGTAGGCCCCTGACTCTGAGGTTTTGATTTTGGTAATTGACCCTAGGGTCTACCATCCATGCGGGACTCCACCTGCTAGACTTGGGATGAACTCCACAATTTTTCTAAATATCGATGTTTACTCGTCTTTGTATCATTCATGCCATCACGTTTAGTCGCTATGGTTGGTAATTTCAATATTTCATTCCCAGTCAGCATTGGTGGTGGCCCTTTATGTTAAACTGATTGGCCACATGTTAGTGGGTACTACGCCCACCCCAAGACGGCAGTCTCATGGGCCGGGGATGGTGGAAATGGGACACTATACCCGAGCCGTCGGCCTACGCTGGGCCATGCGCTCCCCGTAGTGACCTTTGAGATCATCTAAAACGGCTGTTTGTAAATGGACTAATGACGACTTGGCTAATCATGCATACATGGCACGTATTGTTCCGACTGGGTGGCATTTCCCAGGCTCGATGATTGCATGTGGGTGACAGCCCACTGTCCGCACGGACGATGAGCATCCCGGGGCGATGATTGCATTCATACATCCATGCATTTAATAAGACTGCATCTACCATATTTTTTTTGGTTTTCTTGTATGATTAGTGTGGTTCCTTGTTTAGTGCGGCGGTGTGAAATTTTGAGGGGAGATCACACTGAGCTGGCCACTCATTCATCAATGTTAAACCGCACAGAGGACGCAGGTTCAGGAGGCATCGAGGACGCAGGTTAGGAGGCATCGAGGGCGTGACCAATTTGGAGGCGGTGGCAGCCGAGGAGGAGCCATATGATGAGGAGTTGTTGCTACTATTTATTTTTCTTTACCTATTTGGAGTCTCAACGACAATTCCCACAATTTAGAGTAAGATAGCTGTTTTCATTATTTGACCAACACGGAGAGACGATAATAGTGGGCTCGATCCCGATACATCGATCATCTACCTGACCAGGGTAGAAGGCTCATCGTATCACTTCCTATCACTTCGAATGGTGGATCCTGGTCTTCTGCTCGGTCAAGCAGTGAGTCCATTGTTAGTCGCCCAGGATTGAGAATTGGTCAAGCCGCGAATTTTCGCAGTTGTATATTTCAGTAACTCCGTAGTCCGATCACTCTAGAAACGTAGGGATGTCCATCATTGAAAAGCTCAAATTGTCCATGTCTAAGGTTGCCCTTAGGTCTTAGTCTAGAGAGTCCTCATTATTATTTATGTCCAAGGAAATGGTGAATCAAATCTTACTAGATATCATCCTAAAACGGTTTCTCAATAGTAGGGCAGGCTAGGGCTTCTATAATGTTCATATTCAACGAGCACTGTTTCGATCCTGGGCCAGTGGGTAGGGTCCACCGCGTTTCTGCTGTGCCACCCAGATTAAAGAGGTGTATTAGGTGACCTAACTAGATTGGGCTCATCATGTTCTACCCCCCTTAAAATTTTATTTTCACCCTCAAGGCCTCAAGATTTATGTCCTGCTCTGTATATCGGAACAAGGTGTAATTTATGACCTAATTCCTAACTATTTGTTGCCCATTTGGGTAATTCCTGGGGCCTAAAAGACAAAGTCGCTATCGCCTATATACTCCTAATACTTTTCAAAGACGAAGTTATATAGACTTTTGGTTGCAAGTGGTTTCGGCCAACGCGGAGAAAATTGCGTAGTGGGTCCGAGCCGGATACATGGACCTTCTGCCTAGCTGCACGGATGAGCATCCCCGGGCGATGATTGCATTCATACATCCATGCATTAATAAGACTGCATCTACCATATTTTTTTTGTTTTTCTTGTATGATTAGTGTTGTTCCTTGTTTAGTGCGGCGGTGTGAAATTTTGAGGGGAGATCACACTGAGCTGGCCACTCATTCATCAATGTTCAACCGCACAGAGGACGCAGGTTCAGGAGGCATCGAGGGCGTGACCAATTTGGAGGCGGTGGCAGCCGAGGAGGAGCCATATGATGAGGAGTTGCAACAAGAGGCGGCAGCCTACTTCGGGCTAAACCAGTAGTTTAGTCGTTCATTCTATTTTTGTGTATTCAGATTTTCCTTTGGAATGATACTTAAGGTCTTGTAAGCGGCCCCCAGCTGGGTGGGCCCGAATATTGCTCCTATTTTGAGGCCGTATCTATGTCACGTTTCCATTCCCGCTATATCGTACTTTGATTTAATTAAATGGCCGTCGTTGCCATTAGCTAACACCTGGGTTTCTTGAACCTGGGTTATGTATTCGGGTTTCGAAAAACCGGGGCGTTACAAAAATTGAACCTAAAAATGTTGTTGAAGCCCAAAAAGATGAATTTTGGATTGCAGCCATGCAAAATGAATTGCAACAATTTGAAAGGAACGAGGTGTGGGAACTTGTAACCAGGCCACAAGATAGAAACATCATCAGAACAAAATGGATTTTTAAGAACAAATCTGATGAATTTGGGAATGTGGTAAGGAACAAGGCAAGACTTGTCGCGCAAGGTTATTCGCAAATTGAAGGCATTGATTTTGATGAAAAGTTCGCCCCGATAACGTGATTGGAGTCTATCAGAATACTCATGCAACGCCCTGAAAATTGGGGGTCGAGCATAAACTCAACTCCCGAGTTCCAGAACATCACTTATGCAACAAAATGAATGATGATTGAATGTTGACTGTATTCGTGCATTGAACATGAGTGAGATTAACCCAAAACAGCATATCATACTCCAGAGACAGTTAAATTTGCAAGCGGAAGACTGTGATATAGATAAAATATAATAAACTATGATGATGAGTCTCCAGAGTGTGATAACATTACCAGGTTAAATAAATACAAGTGCATTCTAAAATATACCAATTGTGAGGAAGTGTAATGTCTCTTATCCCAAGTACCATAGCCCCGTCAATACACTATCAGGTCTTTCATTGACCTGTCAGAGAGATACAGATAGGAGAACTCCTCCTATCATCATAGAAGTAGTGCGGCTCTGCTTCACAAACATCGCCATCACCTGAAACTTAACAAATCTGGTTGGTGTGTACAACACCGTCCCGTAACGTGGGAGTGAGTGATCAAATCAGTGGAACAGTAAAGCATAGGTTAACATGTTAATCATTAATCAAGCAGTAATGATAAAGCAGTACAAATCAAACAATTCTAACTACTCTTATTAAATGCAAGAATGAAATGACATGATGCTGTATGCCCTTGCCAACCCACCCTCAAGCGACATCATCTTACGTTCGCGAATGCTTAACTCCCTCAGTGCGCCACATCTACAAAGCACATGCGGTGCGATGATGCTCATGATTACCAAGTTATTATTAGTCCATTTCAACAGCAGTATTGGGAAACTAAGGTACCTCCCTTGTATCATTCCCAAACATGATCCATTCTAGGGTCGTCAATCCTAGTTAATCTCATACGACATTATGGTTTGAGAGGCTTAGCGAAGGCATCACAAGGGCTCGTCACCCGTCAGCACGGATACAGATCTCACCGTATGCGGCTCAATTGCTGACCGTCAGCTCGAGTACAGGTCTCACCGTACTCGGCTCAATCACTAGTCGTCAGCTCGAGTACAGGTCTCACCTCTCACCGTACTCGGCTCCACTCATACTCTAGTTGCTGTGAAAGACTCGTCGCCAATCACAGACCCTTGGAGTATACTCGAAGATACTACGGAGGACTCGTCGCCCGTCAGCACGAGTACAGGTCTCACCGTACTCGACTCTCGCCGTAAGTATCGACAGCTCGAATACAGTGTCCCATACTACCATATTCGGCTCACGAGTTGGTTGCGCAATGGTCACTACGGGGAGGCACATGGCCCCAGCGTAGGCCGACAGCTCGACCACGGTGTCCCATACCACCATGCCCGGCTCATGCGTCTTAGCGGATCGAGGTACCATGGTTAAAAGGGATTCCACTAGTAAGTTTGGTACCCTAGGTTCAAGCAGAGGTGACCAAACATGGTGAACATACATTAGACAAATCGGGTTACTTGACGAGCTCGGCTAGCTCGAGCGCACAACAAGTTGAACGACATGAAGTGCATAAGCACTTCGCGTGGCCAACCACTATCGTCAACTGAAGTACGACTCGGGTTCGTCGAACACATCTCACGTGGCAAATGAATCACAGCCACGAATACAATTCTGGTACCGATTGTCTGGACTATAATCATAGCCCCAAACACAATCAATTGCAGATAGATAAAGCAGTAATGAATCAAGATTCAGCTCATACAATCAAGGTCTGGTATTATCCGTTTAGGGCTGCTAGGGCTGTTGCACGCACTCGTTGCTCCGCTCCCCCATCACCCATGACGGATCATACAACGTAAATATAAATTTAAACATATGCATTATATAGTTAAAATCATAAAGCAGTTGAGCATGTTATGAATCACAACACAAGCATGAGTTTGTACATGTTCAATTCCTAATCACACAGCTATCCAAGGAGATCATACACATAGTTAAAAGGGGTTGAGAATCATATCTCAACACCCTTATACTTTACAATTTGCTAACTACTACTCATTCAGACATTTCAAGAAACACTTAAACAAACATACATCAACATACACGACATATGTCGATCACATAGGCATTAGGCCAAATCCTTTCACTAGGGAGTTGCCCCAATCATAACACGCGTACACTCACGACGGATAGTCATGGCAAGCAGGAATCCAAGTTCCATATCCATTCAGTCATTTCCACAAACACTTGGGCCACACATTTTAGCATATATAGTGTATATTGGCCGTGGCGTGACTTAGGGCAAATCCTTTCGTCAAGGGGGTATCGCCAATACATCAATCAATCATGAATCCATGACAATTAGTCATGGCGAGCACGAATGAGAATTCTATACTCATTCAGCCATTTCGACAAACACTTAGAATACACTATTACAACATACATGGTGTATGTTAGTAAAACATGTATTAGGGTTATCCTTTAGCCAAACGAGTATTTTATCCATGTATACCATAATCATACAACAATAATCATGACATTACATTTCCAAAACTTACACATATACGGTATTTCTAGAATACACAATTTCAACATACGTAGCATTTACAAGTGAACATGTATTACGGCGATTCTTTCGCCAAACTAGTATTTTATCCATATATAGTATAATCATACATTAAATAAACATGTCAAACATTTCTTCAAAAAAATACGTATACGGTATTTCTACGTATACCTAGAGTATGTGAAATTCCATATTCTACAACGTTAATCGAAACAGGAAACGGAAAGCACTTTATACATGTGCAATTGCATGCAGATCATGAATCTATCATTATCTGACATTGAAAGCGTTGAAAACCCTAACTTATACACCTAAAGTCCGCACCTTTTGCCGTAGAATCGTAACGGAGTTGATAGGTTTGCTAAGCTTCCGTATTCGGCAGTTTGGCAACCTAGAGAACGAAATAGGTTTGCTATTTCACACACCCTACAACAGTCTAAACCCCAAAACAGATTAGGGTTAGGGTTTCTTACCTAGAAACGATGCCGGAAACGCCGGAAAAGCGTCAAGGAAGGGATGGTGCAGCCCGTGTGGTGGCAGGGAACGATAGTAGGGAGATCCTCCCACTTCTCCCTCACTTTCTCTTCTTTTCCCTCTCTCAAATCCAAATTCGTATGGCTGCCATGAGAGAGGGTTTAAGGTCCTTATATAGTCTCAAACTCACGAAATAGACTCCTGTTCAAGGGTTACTGCTAATATAGGTATTTCGTCACCTTTTCCAGCTCAAAAGAGAGGTTCTGGTGGCCCTCCTTGAGTCAAACGTCAGACTTAAGTTCACCACACATGGATCTACGTGGGATTACATTTTCGACTCGATCGGATTCCCAGATCACACGTGGCGGACCACTTTCAGTTCAACGGTCAGTGGGCAAGATCCGAAATTCCAAGTACATGTAAATGTTCCTGAAATTTTTCCTGATCCGAGTGTGTAATTTGGTCTGATTCTGACAGTCTGGTTGCTTAATACTGATGCGCAAGCAAATGGTGCCAGATCACTATTCCAGATATTTATTTTGGAAAGGGAATAGTGTTTTTCACACTCCCTCGCTCCGGATCCAAACGAATGGCCGTGGGACATCGGCTGGACCTGATTTTTGAGATGGTTGTCAAGCCCAGCGAGGCGGTCCTAGTTCCTTAACTTCGTGTTAATCGGGCTTCCGACGTGCGGTCCAGATCCGATACGAAGTTTCATTTCATTCCCGAGAGCAGCCGGGAAATGAGTTTGGTTCTAAACTTTAGGGTAACCTAGAGTCACTGATTTTTGCAAGTTTTGGGTCTTGCAGATCGTATTTAAGCGATCCCAACAGATTTCATGGCTAATCGAGTTTTACACTTAGTTAACTTTGTTAAATTTCTAAGGCTTTAATCCTAATTGTTTTCTGGGTGAGATGGTACTTAGGCCTTGTATTTGTATATAAAGTGATCCAAGTTTTACTACTTAACTAGTTTAAGTTAGTGTCTAGGGCGAAAGTGCTTTGAAAAATTGAAAGCATAAGGTAGTGAAGGGTGGGATTTGTGAAGAAAATGGTTTAAAGAGCAATTTTAGACTGTGGGATTGAGTTTTGATAAGTTGATAAGGTCTTAGGATCAACCCATTGCCCTAGGACGTCTAATCCCAGGTTGGCAAAAATCTGGGATGTTACAACTCATGTCCATTGCATGTGCATTGCAATTTAAACTATTTCAAATTGATGTGAAGAGCGCCTTCCTCAATGGTATACTTGAAGAAGAAGTATACGTTGAGCAATCAAAAGGATTTATTGATCCCAAGTATCCTCAACAATTATGCAAGTTGAGAAAACCGCTCTATGGTCTTAAAAAAGCACCCCGAGCATGGTATGAGCGTTTACGCAATTTTTGCTAGACCACCAGTTTTGTAATGGGAGTGTTGATAAAACACTATTTACTCAAAAGACCGGTAATGCCTTGCTAATTGCCTAGATTTATATGAATGTCATTATGTTTGGATCCACTTGTGAAGATATGGCTCATGAATTTGCTAATATAATGCAATCTGAATTTGAGATGAGCCTAGTTGGTGAGCTCAATTTCTTTTTGGGATTACAAGTGAAATAATTGCACAATGAGATTTTTATTTGCCAAACCAAGTATGCTAAAGAATTGGTAAAAAGATTTGGACTTAAATTTGGCCATGCTCATCATACTCCCATGAGCACCACACTCAAGCTTTCCAAATATACAAATGGAAAGAATGTGGATTAACACTTGTATCGTAGCATGATAGGGATCTTACTTTACCTAATAGCGAGTCGGCCAGACATTTCTTTTAGCGTTGGAGCATGCACTAGGTTCCAAGCCGATCTTAAAGAATCACACTTAACTGCTATTAAAAGAATCATAAGATATGTGGCTGGGACAACCAATTTTGGCCTTTAGTACCTGTTTGACACGTCTACTATTATTGTTGGGTATTCTGATACTGATTAGGCCGGTAATATTGATGATCGCAATCAACCAGTGGTGGTTGCTTTTACATTGGCAATTATCTATAGTGTCTTGACATAGTAAGAAACAATACTCTATATCTTTGTCTACTGCCGAGGTCGAATACATTACAGTCTGTGGTTGTTGTGCGCAACTTCTTTGGATGAAGCAAATGTTGCTGGATTATGGGATTGACCAATCGACAATAACGCTATTTTGCGATAATACAAGTGCCATTAACATTTCAAAAAATCCAGTTCAACATTTTAAAACAAAGCACATTGACATCTGACAACATTTTATATGTGAGCTTTTAGAGGAAAATGTGATTATGTGTCTACCGAGCAACAACTTACTGATATATTCACGAAACCGTTGGATGCCAATAGATTTGGAGATCTCCAAAATCTATTGGAGTATGCATGGTCTAATTTCATCATTGGCCTATATGTTTTAACTGCTATATTTGAGGATTTTGGACCTCATTATTCTTTTTTAATATATATATAATATATATATATATAATATATATATATATATATATATATATATATATATATATATATAGGGAAAGGTACTATGCACTCACCTCATGATAATGTCCCATGAGTTTGAGCTGTGTGGGCCCCCCGTCATGCATGTCGACCATCAACACTATGCATTTGATGGGTCCCCTTTAAATTATGGGACAAAAATCAGCCGTATACGAAACTCAGGTGGGCCATACCATCTAAAATCATGTGAAGACATGCCAAAAACATATAAAAGCACTTGGTGGGGTCCACCTAAAATTTGCATGCATCTGAAACTTGGTCTGAACCCTCATCCAAGTGGGACACACATAATGGATGGGCTGGATTTGCAAACCACATCTCGGTGGGCCCAAAAAATGATTATGAATGTTTTAATGGTGCACGACCCCTCTCAACTTCTGTATGTGGTGTGGCCCACACAAGTCACAGATTGAATTGATTTTTGAGACCAAGGCCCACGATGGAATGGTGCATCTGACTGATGGGGTGGATGATCAAAACGCATCACAGAGGGCCCCACACAGCTCGACCTCATGGGACGTTCCCATCAGCTCGAGCACAGAGGGCCCCACACAGCTCGAGCGCATAGTACGTTCCCATCAGCTCGACCTCATGTACACTCAACAAAATTCATAAAATTCATAAAATAATAAAATAAAGAAAATTAAACTATCATATATATATATATATATATATATATATATATATATATATATATATATATATATATATATAATATATGATAGTTTAATTTTCTTATTTTATTATTTTTGATTTTTCTAATTTTGTTAAGTGTACAAATCATGGATTATTGGTACATATTAGTGTACATCTCATTGTATATGTCGGAATAAGCTGAACTAGGAAAAGCTTAACTGACAGACTGCTTTGATGGCATCGAAGCCTTTCACGCATATCCAACCTATTTGGAAGCATTTTGATAGCATCAACAATGCTTCAATGACATTGAAACTTACACTTCGATGACATTGAAGAATCGCGAGAGTATTTAAATGGGCACATGTGGGATTTTTCTTTCCCATTCCATTTCTCTTCTTCCTTGCGCACTTCTTCTCCCCTTCTTCCTTGGAGCTCCATTGGACATTTTTCCTTCGATTTTCTTCCTCCATTGGTCCTCTATTGTGGTAAGGCATCCCTTCTTGTCCTTTATTTTCGTTTTTATTGTCTAGGGTTGCCGATTTAGGGTTTATAGTTTAGATTTGGGAATTTCCTTCGGTTGTGCATCTCATTGTAGCCTTTCTTGGTAAATCTTTCATTATTCCTTAATTTGCATCATGCTGAAGGATAAGGGAAAAATTGTAATCCAAGGGGAGCCATCTAGAGCCAAAAGATTTTTTTAAAAAAATGTGTGCTTTCCCACGAACAAACAGGCCCCGGCTCCAATGGAGCCCTTTACGTCATTGTCTCTGGCCTCACGGAAGGAGACACCGCGCCGAGGGACTCCCCAACTTGAGATTCAAATCCCGGTAGTTCCACCCCCTCCGGAGGCCCTATATGAAAATTTTAAGGGGCGGAAGCTAGTTTTGGAGAGACATGTTGACAAGAACTACATTCGCCCATATGGGATTAATCCCATATTAGAGGCTGTTAGATGGAGCAATGTGCTCAACTTTGGTGGCGTATCTCGAAATGAGCAGGTGTATCAATTCCTGGCTTGATGCCATTCCCCAGTTTTTGACCCACCATTTGTTAAGGTCACCATTGGTCAGACCATTACTCATATCACTACTGTGATGATTGCTCAACTCATTGGTGTGCCAACAACTGTGAAAGGCCTAGCGGAACATGATTTTGACTCCCTAGAGGTTTGGTCCGAGTTCACCTGATACCTGTGCAATGGCGTAAACGTCCCCTAACATGGTGGTTTACCCACAATTTCATGATCATCCTCTAGGATAACAGAGCAAAGGTGGCCGTCAACCCACAGAGCTTCAATTGACTATAATAAAATTCTAAACTTGGAGGAATGATGCCAAGGAGGTTCATCTAGTCGCATCAATAACGACTGGCAAGGTCTCAACATTTGGCACACGGGTACCATAGGATGGGAGGCCCACATGCATGAAAACGTCTAATCGGGTAATCCCCCACTTGCCAAAGGGCAACTGAAAAGTGTGAGTGTTGTCCCACCAATGATCACAGAGAGCAGCCACCATCATCCTATAGCCGGGGGAAACAAAGAGTTAAGAAGCCTAAAAAGGAAGAAGCTTCCACGATAGCATCCAATCATGGCTGTGGACCAAGGAACTACTCCTTCCAGTTCTTATGAGCCCCCAGTCCCCTGATGAAAGGAAGAGAGATGCCAAGGCAAGCCCTAGAGGAAAGATGATTATTCTCATGAAGAATATGAGTGTGAGCAACATCGAACAATGATGAGGGACTAGCTTGGTTGCGAGATCAATGGGGCATAACTACACAAGAGCGGGTTGACGTAAGTATCCTATCCCATCTTCTTTTGAATATTTGAATGACAAGGTTAAAGTGAGACATGGGAAAGGCTCTACAAGACACAACAAGTTCAAAATTACTTCACATGAGCTTGTTCCATGACCTACTTCAAGATAGGCAATATGGACAAGTTGACACCCAATGAGAAAGAAGAAAGCCCATTCAAGCTACAAGCCTAAAGTATGAGTGCACTAGTGGTCTTAAGGTAGAAAATGAGGCACCCTAAAGTCACATTAAACTCATCTCAGCACCAAAGGTGAACCTTGTCAAGTGCCGCACCATAAGACAGATCCCTTCAAAAATACATGGCAACGATAAAAGGACCAAAGGTTTAATAGTGGGGCAATTGAGAAAGGCTGAGTGCAAGCCCATCCAAGCACTAAAGAGTCCATGAACCCCTTACAAAAGAAAGTCAAGAGGGGAGATCAAGAATCCTCGATTTCCACACTTACAAATGGCTTCCTAATCTATTTACAAACAAGAACGGCAAAGTAACATGTTTACATGTATAAATGAAATTGAGAATTTTAAGTCAAGGCCCAAAAGAGGTAGTCAAGAAAACAATCTTCTCAAAGTGAACCCGTGAAAAGAACCTGGGCCTTACATATACATTAAGAATCTAAACCATTGACTAACATTGATGTGGGCCACAAAGGGGCCCAAGGAATCATTTTGGATCCATTCTTTACATAACACAAAAGGCTCCCAAAGAAATAACACTCCTCACATGTAGCTTAATGTACATGAAAGCAAGCATTATTTTGTACATGTGAGAAGGGTGGGAGCAAAGAAACGTTTATCACAAAAAATGAAAGCATGGAATGGAAGGCCTCGAAAATGCAACTCATTGCATCACCTGAGCCTTGAAATATTCCCGATGTCCACCACTTTGCACCACACTTAAAACTTCAAAGAGGCACCTATGGGAAAAAAAAAAAGAAGAAAACATGAGAACAAATGAAGAAAGATTGGATGAATGAAAGGGAGGGAAAGCATAAATGGACCCTACCTTTACACTTACCTACTCACACCAAGAGAGCACAACTCTTGCTGTCCAAACTTCAAAAAAAAAAAAAAAAAAAAAACAACTTAGAGCCAAAAGATGGAGAGAAAAGAAGGAAAGAAAGAGAGCTTGAAAGGGAGAGAGGAAAGAAAGAAAGATGAAAAACTATGTGAATATGGCACGCTGGATAAGCCACCTCAGACTGGAATAGATAGAAGACAAGGCCATACCCTATTACCTGACACTTGGAAGAAACCAGTGGGTAAAGGAGGGACTGGCGACAACCTTACTTGTCCCCATTTTAGTGAAATGACTTGACCTAAATCTCTCCGCCTTGGGAAGAGAGGGACCTTGAGAAGACCTCCTTGCAAGGAATCTTGCAAGGATTGTCCATGGTGAAGTGATGGAAGAGAGAAAGAGAGTAAATGATGAAAATGGTAGAAAAATTCAAAATTTAATCCAAAATCCAATAACTCATGAGAATTGAAGAGAAATTGGAAGGACGATGTAGAGGAGAGAGAAAATCCCATGCAAGTTCAAGTTTCACAAAAAATATCCTAATAAAAACTAGCATCAATCATTACTGTCGATTCGCGATCTGATGGACTGGATCATTTTCAAAATCACCAAAAATATATTCTAATAAAAATCATCATCGTTTGCAACTGTCAATTCACGATATGATAGACTGAATCCTTTTCAAAATCTAAAAAACACTTTAATAAAAACCAACATCGATTACAACCATCAATTCGCAATCTGATGGACTGGATCATTTTCAAAACCTTACAAAAAAAATTCTAATAAAAACCAACATCAATTGCGATTGTCGATTCATGATCCGATGGACTGAATCATTTTTAAAATCACCAAAAACATATCCCAATAAAAACTAGCATTGATCGCGACCTTCAATAAGCAATCCGATGAACTGGATCCTTTTAAAAATCTAAAAAACACTCCAATAAAAACCAACATCGATCACGATCTTTAATTCGCGATCTAATGGACTGATTTTTATTTTTTTTCAAAATATCAAAAATGCTTTGATAAAAACTAGCATCGATCGTGACCATCAATTCACAATCTGATGGACGGGATCATCTTTCAAGTTTTATAAAAATATAGCGATAGAAACCATCATCAATTGCAACCGTTGATTCGAGATCCGATGGATTGAATCCTTTTCAAAATCTTTAAAAATATAAAGATAAAAACTAGCATTGATCACGACCATTAATTCGCGATCCAATGGACTAGATCATCTTTCGAAATCTCAAAAGCATTCCCCCAGAGTGTCACAAATAATGGGACAATGGATCCGATGGATCATAGGTCAGAATCTTAACCACAAATCGCGGGATGATAGATTTGATTGATTATAAATCGAAATCTTGATCACAAATCATGGGATGATGGATCCAATCAATTATAGATTAAAATCTTGACTGCAAATCATGGGATGATGGATCCGATCAATCATGGATCGGAATCTTGACGACATACCGCGTGACGATGGAATTGATCACGGATCAAAATCTTGATTGTAAACTCGCAGGACGATGGACTCAATCGACTATAGATCGAGATCTTGACGGCAAACAGCGGGACGACATGACTCGATCAATCATAAATCGAGATCTTGACCGTAAATTGTGGCACAATGGATCCGATCGATCATGAATCGAAATCTTGACCACAAAACTCCTGGGATAACGAAATCAATCATGGATCGGAATCTTGACCACAAACCCACGGTGACGGACTCGATTGGTCGCAAATCGAAATACTAACCACTATTTGTGGACAGATCTGCACCATTTATAATAAAAGCCAGAGTTAATCACAACTAACGATCTACATTACCTAAAAAAGAATAAGTCTAATTACCTTGTGAGACGATGGAACTGATCGACCATTTCTAATCGAACTCTTGATCACAACCACTAATCAGACTTGCACTAAACAAACCATCCCCACTAGATCTCAGTCCTGATTGCGACAACCAAGATTCAAGCAATAAAGTACAAAATCTTAAAAATCCACAATCCCCATCACAACCAGCATATGTACTAGCCCCTCACATATTCTTAATAAAAACTAGCATACTTGAAGTCCCATGGGCATCCCCAATGGAGACAACCAGTAAGCTGGACCTATTTCAAAATCATCTTACGATAAAAAAAAAAAAAAAACCCCACGGAGTATCACTCCCTAGAGTGGGGAGACTTTCAAAATCACAAAATAGTTTCAAAATAAAGCGTCAGACTTCTGAGGCGCTAAAGAGATTTTCTATATCTTTAGGTGGGAGTCAACACAAAATCAAATAAGATCCGATATCTCGCGGTTTCCCCAGAGATTATTAGATCCGAATGCACATCAAAGTACAATCGGATTGAACTCCCATGTCAACTTCATCGTATCAAGTTAATGCTAAGAAAAGACGATAAGCCAAGACTGGTCTGAAGAAATCATCCAAATGGTTAAAATGACAAATTGTAACCTAAGTGTCAAACTAGAAGATCGTATGAAAAAAAGTCACCTGCACATAGCTAGGCATGGATGCTTGCAGAATTTGATCGAGTCCAAGTTGGCGTAGTGAGTTCCCCATAAGGCCGCAGAAAACGTGGGGCAGCTAATTACTTTAACGATCAAGCTAAACAGTACTCTTGGGGTGATCTGGGAAGCAATAGATAATCCAGTATAAGTTGGTATCCTAGTAAGGTCGTAGAAAGCGCATGTGCTCTACTGTACATTTCCGACGTTAATACCGATCAAGAGTGAAAGGGTTGCGATTGGCAGCCCGCGCAAGGACAATCACAACTTTTTCTTAAAACCTCCCGTGTTATGTACAAGTTATCTATTTTCAGGTAACCAAATGACATAGACATAAAGGCAGGCAACGAATGTAGTAGCAATTCATGACTAACTGGCAAAGGTGGGGTTTCCACTCGCTTTGGCATTCAGTTGCACACAATCTCTGCCAAAGAGGGGCATCTGTAGACACCCCACCCAGGCTGATAAGCTATTGAGTTTGAACTAATGGATTGTCAACCAACCCCAATGATAAACCCTAATCCCAGAAGCTTAAGCCCTGGGAACCCCAATCCCAAACCCTAACCCTAGAAGCTTAAACCTTAGGAACCCTAGTCCTAAACCCTAAACTCATCCCATTCACCATTAACCTAGTTAACCTAGTTGGCATAACCCTAAACCTTAGGAACCTAAAATCCTAGAGCCTTGAGTTAGCTCGAGGAGTCAACTTACTCAATCAAACTCTACCCAATCCAACAACCTAGACTCACCTAGTTAAGCCCAAAAATAAGCTCGAACCCAAGCTCAAAGCAAGCCCAATCAAGAAATATGCAAAACCTCAAAGCAACAACCTTCACAGCAGAGCTTCCACACGCTTAGAGGAGGTTGCTTGCCAAAGCAGAGAGTCAGAGTAGGCTTAATAAAAACTAGCATACTTGAAGTCCCATGGGCATCCCCAATGGAGACAACCAGTAAGCTGGACCTATTTCAAAATCATCTTACGATAAAAAAAAAAAAAAAAAACCCCACGGAGTATCACTCCCTAGAGTGGGGAGACTTTCAAAATCACAAAATAGTTTCAAAATAAAGCGTCAGACTTCTGAGGCGCTAAAGAGATTTTCTATATCTTTAGGTGGGAGTCAACACAAAATCAAATAAGATCCGATATCTCGCGGTTTCCCCAGAGATTATTAGATCCGAATGCACATCAAAGTACAATCGGATTGAACTCCCATGTCAACTTCATCGTATCAAATGTTAATGCTAAGAAAAGACGATAAGCCAAGACTGGTCTGAAGAAATCATCCAAATGGCTAAAATGACAAATTGTAACCTAAGTGTCAAAACTAGAAGATTGTATGAAAAAAAGTCACCTGCACATAGCTAGGCATGGATGCTTGCAGAATTTGATCGAGTCCAAGTCGGCGTAGTGGGTTCCCCATAAGGCCGCAGAAAACGTGGGGCAGCTAATTACTTTGACGATCAAGCTAAACAGTACTCTTGGGGTGATCTGGGAAGCAATAGATAATCCAGTATAAGTTGGTATCCTAGTAAGGTCGTAGAAAGCGCATGTGCTCTACTGTACATTTCCGACATTAATACCGATCAAGAGTGAAAGGGTTGCGATTGGCAGCCCGCGCAAGGACAATCACAACTTTTTCTTAAAACCTCCCGTGTTATGTACAAGTTATCTATTTTCAGGTAACCAAATGACATAGACATAAAGGCAGGCAACGAATGTAGATAGCAATTCATGACTAACTGGCAAAGGTGGGGTTTCCACTCGCTTTGGCATTCAGTTGCACACAATCTCTGCCAAAGAGGGGCATCTGTAGACACCCCACCCCAGGCTGATAAGCTAATTGAGTTTGAACTAATGGATGGTCAACCAAACCCCAATGATAAACCCTAATCCCAGAAGCTTAAGCCCTGGGAACCCCAATCCCAAACCCTAACCCTAGAAGCTTAAACCTTAGGAACCCTAGTCCTAAACCCTAAACTCATCCCATTCAACCTAGTTAACCTAGTTGGCATAACCCTAAACCTTAGGAACCTAAAATCCTAGAGCCTTGAGTTAGCTCGAGGAGTCAACTTACTCAATCAACTCTACCCAATCCAACAACCTAGACTCACCTAGTTAAGCCCAAAAATAAGCTCGAACCCAAGCCTCAAAGCAAGCCCAATCAAAGAAATATGCAAAACCTCAAAGCAACAACCTTCACAGCAGAGCTTCCACACGCTTAGAGGAGGTTGCTTGCCAAAGCAGAGAGTCAGAGTAGGGATCGGTGATGACCAGCTTGCTACCGACCATGTGACACTCCCCCTCTTTGGGGTGACATCCCTCGAGCATGTGAAGTCTCCCCTTTTCATACCCTAAGTGTGCAGTTGAGGTGTATTTACTCTGATGCTCATCTTCTTATCCAAAATTACACTTTTACCACCTCATCCAACCCATGAGTTGATGTCATGTGCTAATCTCCAATCATAACCCTTCAACCACCTTTTTCCCCTAGGATTAACATAAATTACAAGAAAATCGGGTTTGAAGGCTATAAATAGCCCCCTCCTCTTCTCATTTCAGATATCCACTATATCCAAAAGGATTTATTAGATTTAAGAAGCATCCCTTCTCATCTAGAGATCCCTTAGCCTTAGCCATCTAGCCATCTCTCCATCAAGGAGAGAGAGAGAGAGAGAGAGAGAGAGAGAGAGAGAGAGAGAGAGAGAGAGAGAGAGAGAGAGAGAGAGAGAGAGAGAGAGAGTCCATCCCTGGCCTAACCTAGCATTAGCATCGTGCAACACTAATTCCCTTCTTAACTCCCTTACTCATACACATTAACATTACATTACATTTAATTGTTTTCTCGTATTTAACTGACGGGCGTATGCTCTGAGGCTTGTTGATATAATCGGAGTAGGTCCACTAGAAACCTTAGCCAGTTGGTCGTCGTTTTATTATAAACATTAATACAACATAAAGCATCTTATACATCACATTTCTACATATAGTGCACCCTACACTCGATCGTTTCGAAAGTATGCTCTGTAACTTGCCAATACAATTGGATCCTACCCATCAGGAATTCGGATCGATCAATCGCTATTGTCATTGCATCGCATTACATTTTTTACACACGTATGGGCATAGTGTGTGCCTAACACCTTTCCTCTTTGTAACCATGATCCCTTAGAATCTTTGAAACACAAACTCACGTGTTATCCTAAGGTTTATGATATTTGGATTGTCAATCCCAAGTATTTCTACAAGGTCTAACCGGCTGTTGGATCATAATAATTAGTCGGTGGGGACTCTAATCAAATATAACACATTTTTACCCCAAATGAAAGCCTTCGCGCGAGGCAACTAGTAGAAAAGAGAGTTGATCTCTCGTCTCCCAGGAAAATTTGCCTCCAGCGTCCACAGGGGTTCACCAATGCTTCAAATCTACGTTATTCTTGTGCTCATGACTTAAGATGAAATTGCAAAATGAATGGATAGAAGGTGCCCCCCCGCATAACGCACATCACGCTTGCCTTCGTAATAGGATAGAATTGTAAAAACGATAGGGTGGAGGGGTAAATCCATCATTTACACACGCGTTAACGGCGGAATTTTGCCGTCCACGTCAAAGAGCCGGTTTTTTCTCCGTATTTACTAACATCAAGCGCTTTGATAGAAATATTTTGAAAGCATGTGTTTACCGAGAAATAGCTTAAAAAGTAGGTAATTATACATGTAAATCCTAAAAAATTAAGCCAATAGCTTAGCATAAGTTAAGAGGTGGCTTATTTGAAAAATAAATAAATAAATAAATAATTTATCGTATCAGGTGGTATGCTCTTACTCTTTCATTTGTCATCCAACTTGCACATAATGTCATACATAATTACACCCGAGAAATATAGACAACATTGATCCAAAATTGCTATGCTCCGAAGATGTTTTCAACTGTAGGGACTCACTCACCGCTATTTCTTGTGTAGTGTGGTCCACTTGTGCATAACATCTACTTCATTTTTTAGGACGGCTCAGCCGTGCATTTTGTAGCCTACATGTAGACGGTTTGAGAGAAAAGGTCAGGTTATTGATTCCTCTGATTGTTAAAATCTCGAGGGTTTTTAGAGTGTGGTCCATCTATGGCGGAAGCCGGTAGACCAACGGCCTGGATCATCAAACCAGGTCCCTCATTGATCGGAATTGTAAACGCGTGTGTACCGTGCGAACTAGCAGTTCACATGCATCAAATAAATCCTCCCTTCCTCAAATATTAAAGATGCCCCCAAAATCCCATCCATCACCATCTCTCTCTCTCTCTCTCTCGCTCTCCATGGATCAACCAAACAATCTCGTTCCTTCGTCTCCCACCATCTCTTCCCTCTCCTCCTCCGATCTAGACACTGAGGTCGTTTACCAAAACCCTAGCTCTCTTTCTCTCTCTTCCAATCTCTCACTATCTCTCTCTTGTCTTGCAGTCGACAGGTTCCTTCTTCCACGACCGCAGCACCACTCTCGGAACCCTAATGGGCGTCACCTTCCCTCCACTTTCAGTTAGGGTTTCATCCGGCCGAGAAAATGCCGCCTCCACCGGTGACGCTGCTACCGCCACCGCCCCCGGCGGCCGAAGGAGCAAGAAGCCAGCCGATCGACGCCGACACCACGGGAGGCGGTGGTGGAAGCTCTGCAGGGAGGACAGCAGGGCGCCTTCGCTCGCCGATTTCCTTGAGATCGAGCGGCGATTCGGCGACGGCTCCGACAACCGGTTCTTCTACAGCGCTCCAGCGGAACACGAATCGGCAGGCAATGGCGCCCTCTTCGCCGACGGGAGGGTTCTTCCGCCGCCGCAGGCGGCAGTCCAGTCGCCGTCGGCAGCGATTTGTAGGTTTCCGGTCGCGTTTAACGGTATCTGCTGCGGTGGCGGAGGTTAGAAATGTAATTTTTGTGCTTCTTCTGAATTTTTTAAGAAATTAGGAAAAAGAGAAAAGCTTTTTTCTCTGCCTTCTGTTTTGGGGTATTTTTGTAATTTTCATTTCTGAATTTGTTAGTTTTACCCCAGAAGGGTAATATAGTCCAAATAAGTTTTCTCACGTGATTTTACCGGATTGCCCCGACTGTTGTGTGGATGGGAACTGGACTATTTATTTTAGCGGCGGAAAAGCAATCCATGCTATTTGAATTTCGACGTGTATTCTGGTCACAAAATTGTTTGTCCTTCCAACCTTTTCTGTTATGACCAAATTGCCCCTCTGCCGTCGGTAGTGTACTTGATGAATTGGTGGTCCTCACTGTAGATCATGGGTGGTACCCTTCCAATACATTTGATTGGACGGGCCAGCAGCTGACTAGAGAAGCTTGCGGTGGTCGTTAGTGATCCTCGGTACTCTGTGGGCCCACCATGATGTATGTGTTTTATCCATGCTTCCATCTATCTTGCCAGCCAATTTAGGGCATGGGCCCAAAAATGGAGCAGATCTAAATCTCAGGTGGACCTCATCACAGGAAACCGTAGTAATTGAACGCCCACCGTTGAAGACTTCCTAAGGCCTACTGTGGTGTTTATTTGCCTCTGTGGCCCCACGAGGCGTTACTGTTTTTGGTGGAAGCGGATTGGCTGGTGTACCTCACACGTGCTATGTAGCTGCTGTATTGACGTCAGCAAGCTCTGTGGGTCTGATCACGGGTATGTGTTATATTTAGACTAAGATAGATCTGACTATAAGTCGACCACACTGAAAAAAGCTGTGGGGAGTGAACTTCTACGATTGAAACCCTTTTTTGGGGTCACGGAAGTTTTGGATTAATTTGAATTTTTTATTTTTGCCTCTTAATTCAGGTCCCTGTGACCTTATGAACAGAGTGGATGGAAAATAGACGTAATGGAGGGCCTATGAAATATTTAACGGTGAAAATCATTATCTCTACTCGTATTTGTGGTGTGGTCCAGGTGATCTTTGGACATGATTATTTTTTAGATAATTTTAAGTAATAATCTCTAAAAATATAAAAATATATGAATGGTGTAGATATAATAAATACACGCCCGTATAACTTTGATCTCCTTTAAACCGTTCGTGCGTCCTCGCAAGAGACGTACCAACAGCAGCTACGAAGCTAGTGTGTGTACACCAGGCCAATCTGCTTCCGTTTTTGGTGGTGTGGTATGCTGGGCTTTGGATATACGGAAGGGAAGCGGATTGGCTGGTGTCGCTCACACCAGCAATATGGCTGCTGTAAGTATTCAAGCGAGACTGACACTCCTCGAGTTGCGTGTTGTACGAACGGTTCAAAGGAGATCATAGTTACGTGAGCCCCAGTATTTATTATATCTACACCGTTCATCTATTTTTAGAGATTATTTTAGTGCATTATCTAAAAAAAATGAATCATATCCAAAAATCATATGGACCACACCACAAATAACAGTGAAGATGATGATTTTCACCAGGGCCCACCATAATGTTTATTTCTCATCCAATTTGTTCATAAGGTCACAAAGACATGAATGAAGAGGAAAAACAAATTTCATACTGATCCAAAACTTCTGTAATCTCAAAAAGGATTTCAATGATAGACATTCATTCCCCATTGCTTTTTGTAGTGTGGTCCACTTGATAGTTAGATCTATCTTATTTTTCATCTCATGTCTTAATACGAGATCGCCAAATGGATGGACAGTTTGGATATAACATATACATCATGATTTGACCCACAAAACTAGATGATGTCAATACAGCTGCTACATGGCAGGTGTGAGGTACACCAGCCACTCCGCTTCCCGGATATACTTCAACTTTAAGCTCATGCCCTAAAATGCACCGGAAAAAGGATGGTTGGTGTGGATAAGACACCTACATCATAGTGGGCCCACAGAGTTTACTTAATACCTATTAAAACACATACATCATGGTGGGCCCATATGACTTTTCCAGCACCGACCAGGACCTACATTGGTACTACTTAATCAGAGTTCATTTTCGATATAGATGCAACCATTACTGTTATTCAATTTTGCTTTAGCCGTACAATTTTCAGTCCATCACATGGGATGGATGGGATTTTCTTAGTAGCAATTATTTCACCACTTAGGCAGCTAATGGACGGCATAGATCACCAAACCACGTTCTACAATGTGAGTGTTAGAGAAGGGTTGATGAAATGGACCATTAATCTTGAACCCATTTCCATTTTAAGGGTGGATAGTAGCTAGAGGTGGGCATTCGGACTGGATTAGGTCCAACTTGACTCGATCTGGTTTTTGGTTTTTGCAAATACCTGACATGAACTCAATCCGACCGAGTCTAGTATGACTCACTTGATCCGAATTGATCCGTTGATGGCCTGACCTGAACCAAGTCCGATTCGGTAAGGGTAACTGAGTTGGATCGAGTTGAGTTTGTCTGGTCGAATTGGATTGGGTTGAGTTAAGCCGAGTCGGAGACTGCTAGGAAGGAAATAGGAGGGAAAGAGGGAGAGAAAGGAGGGAAGGAGAGGAAGCTGGCTCGGTCTGTTGTGCCGCATAGGTTCATCGGGCTCGGATCGAGTTGCTACATGACCCAAACTCGACTTGGTTTGGTGTCGAATCCGAGTGGATTTACTCGATCCGACCCGACCCTAGCTTTCGGTTCGGGTCGGATCGGATCCGACCGGTTCGGTCGAGTTGGGTTGGATCTGCCCACCTCTAATCGTAGCTGTATTTCTCATCTTTGCCCTTTATTTATAGCCCCTGCATTTGAAGATTGTAGTTGTCCAATTGAGGAACATTACGTGCATGGTCCAGCCACACTGAGGCCCAGTAAACCAATGTCATGGATCACATGAACCGAGGGTCCCACTTTGCTGTCTACGGCCAACGACCGTATGATCCGGTTGAAAACTTTTTGGATGTGCCAACCAAAGAAAATACGTGGGACATCTGAGCCGTGTCTACAGTGGACCCCACAATATCAGGAAATCCAGTCATCAGAGTGTCCCTCACCATTTTTTATATGAAATTGAACTGTTGGTAGGACCATCCATTATTTTCATTCAGGGGTGGTCCACTCATCCAGTGGACCAGCGTGCAGTTGCGTAGGGTCATCTTCACGGTGGCAGACACCTTACACTCATAGGCCCCACCCCTGACATAATTTTCTGTCTGGCACATGGTTGTCTGTAACGGCTACGGAGTTAGCAGGCTTCCCAAAAGGGGTTATTTGATGGAGGAGTAATATGATACTCGGGCACATGCTTGATATGCAGGCACTTAAAAATTATACCCATGGCCTGTATTAATGCAAATTAAACTGACTACATTATGTAGCCACTGTCGCTGAGTTGCAACAAACAGATAAGATTGATTACTTATCTGTTTGGATATTTTTCTGTTTTTAACCGTCCAATAAATTTCTACCAACACCAATTGTCTGATAATCAAATAAGCCTAACTTTGGTTCATGACACAACTACACTTGGGCACCATAATTTGAATGGTTTGATTACTTAAATGCCACACGTGCAATTTCTAAATGCCTGCGTATCATCCATCCCACTCCATTGGAGTAATGAAGTTTTTCTTTACGTATACTCTGGCAGAGTGCACTGCATGAAAGCAATCATAACTCTAAGAATCCCTTGCACTCATAACTGTACACATTGCTTGTGCCTCAATCAACTCACCTACATTGTGGGGCCCATTGTAGATAAGGCATGGTAATCAAATTTGCTAGGGTGTGTGGCACGTGTAAGGCACGTGCAATGTCATCTAACTATTCTACCTTTTATTTTAGGGCATGAGCTAAAAAATGAGGCAGATGGAAATATCAGGTGGACTAGGTCACAGTAATCAATGAGGATTGAATGCCCACTAGTAAAAGCTTCTTGTGCCATGAAAGTTTTGGATCAAGCTGATAGTTGTGTTTTTACCTTTACCGTTGGATGACAAATAAATATTATGTAGGCTTTAGGAAGTTTTCAACTGTGGGTGTTCAATCACAATTGTTTCCTATTGTGTGGTCCACTTGATATTTGGATCTCTCTCATTTTGGGATCATGCCGTAAAATGAGCAAGTAAAGATATAGAAGGCTGGATAAACACATGCATCATGATGGGTCCACATAACTACCAACAACACCAACATCAGTGCTAGAGGGGTCACGACCAAGGTCGAGAGGTGCCGGAAAATGGATTGCAGGCAACATATACAAAGAGTGCCTAGAAGGGTGAATGCTGTACATGGAAGGGAGAGGAGCTGCTACACTAAGAGAGAAAAAGGGGGCTAGTTACAGTGAGGGTATGCTAGTGGTGAAGAGAAGGTGTAGCCTACCCACAAAAAAGACAAGTTTCAGCTGGACAAAGAAAGAGAAAGAGATTTGAGTAAGTACAATCTGTGCGGTCAAAGGGCTTTTGCTAGTAAAATTTGAACAGTAGGTTATCAACTAAGCACGTGCCTCTAACCTGTTAAAAATAATATATTTTAAATTTAAATGTCTTTTCATGTCCCTATAGCATTTTAAGTTGAGGACTTTGATAAAATTAATTGCATGGGCAAAATTGTCTAATACTATTCACATGATTGTAGACACGTCACCTAATGTACGATTCAATTACACCTTGGGCACAGGAAAAGACTTAGATAAAGTTGCCCCTAGGTGCCTCAAGAACTATCAAAAACCTGAACCAACCAGATGGGTAGACCGTCCGTGTGTGCCGTGCAGACAATCAACGGACTACATTGGCAAATCCAAAAGCAAATGAGCTGAATCCCAGCCATATAATTTGAACAACTCAAGAATGTTGACAATACACTAATAGACCCGAAAAACAATAAGAACCCAGCAGGGCAAGTCGAAAGGAGCCCCAGCATCACTCATAGATATAGAACGGGTCTATCAACCTGACCAAAATCAGAATAACTAAGAGGGACAAGAGAAAAACTCATCCTTCAAAGGAGGATAATCCCCATATACATGATAAAGCACGCATCGAAAATAAAAACAGCCGATTCATCGGGTTTTGGTAAGTTGGGTCTTGGTAAGTTGATGGTTGAGATCTATAAATCCGACCAGCAACTGCCATTTTCGAGGAGGCCGGATGAAATCAACGGCACAAGGCATTCTAAGATTTTGAAGAGGTGAGCATATGAGATTTTTGAGGTACCATAATATGTTTTAATGTGGAGGTGTTACCCCATTCAAGAGGTCTCCTTAAAAGACAACTACTTGATGAAGAAATTAACTTCCCAGGCGCAGAGTAGAGTGGGAATTAGGGGTGGTTTGGCACCGTGGATTGGAGGGGGTTTCCAATCCTCTTGGTATATTCTAATCCCCTCTTTGAGGGGGTTTGCAATCCATTAATGATGATCAACAGTGAGAGCTTGGATTACACCTAAAATCATTTCAATAGTTGTGGTTGTAACATGTGTGTCACTGTACATTATCATTCAATTGGGCACATGGCCCATTAATGATGATCAACACCATCCAAACATTGTCCATGTAAATCAGCACCGTCCAAACATTGTCCAACACCGTCCAAACATTGTCCATATTAATCCACGATTAAAAATCGTTGGTTAGTCACTCAAACATGTTCCTGTGCTTGCGGTCCATTCGAGACTTGGAATTTCATCATTTTCAGGCAAATCATATATTTCAGCGGGCTTATCACAACCATAGTGTCAAAAATTATATATCTCACTAATTAAGGATATTAAAGTTGATTTAGTAATTAAATTCAAACTCCCATAAATATATCATGCATAGGTATTTTTGAATTAAAGTTGATTCACACTCTAGGGTGCCAAACACACGGGGAGGATTGCCAATCCAAGGGGTTTCTAATCTTGGGGTTCCTAATGCAGGGGGTTCCAAATCCACGCTCCAAAACAGGCCCTTAGGATATCCGACCATTTCTTGCACACAAAAAGTGTCTAGTCTCCCCCGTTGCCACTCACATTTCAATTAAGCATACATCTCATTCCATTCCACACATCCCAGCATACATGTAATATCTACCGTTATTATTTCTTTTATATACTTCAGAGTTCCGAGTCCTGTGATCTAAGGCTAGAGTTGTAGCTCATCTCATTTACCACATTTTATTGCATATTTTCTTTTTCCATTTTTTTCTTTTTTCTTTTTTGCCTATCCCAGAATTGTCTGACTGTATGAAATCGAGGTTGAATACTTCATTGATTTTTGGCTACCCCGCCCTATGCGGGTTATGTGCAAGCATGGCTAGATGATGTTGAGACTCTATTAAGCCTCGATAAAGATGTAAATTTTTTAGAGTAAAGACATCACATGATGTGGAAATAAGAGAGTGTTTAGCCTCTTATTCTTCTATCACCGACATTCTTAGAATCTATAGTCGCAAACCAACCACAAGAGTAACTTGAATTAAAAAATCTCAGAATCTTTAATCCCAATATATGTGTAATATCTACTGTTATCATTTCTTTTATCACACGCATCCCAACATATGTGTAATATCTACCGTTATCATTTCTTTTATATGATTCGGAGTTCTAATTCCCGTGATGTAAGGCTAGAATTGTAGCTCATCTCAATTACCACATTTTATTGCATTTTTTTTTTTTCCTATCCCAGAATTGCCTGACTATATGAAGTTAACGTTGAATACTTCATTGATTTTTGGCTACCCGGCCCTTTACGGGTTATGTGTAAGCATGGCTACATGATGTTGAGATTCTATTAAGCCCCGATAAAGTTGTAAAATTTCATGGAGTAAAGACAACACATGATGTGGAAAGAAGAGAGTGCTTAACCTCTTCTTCTTCTGTCACCAACGCTCTTACTTAGAATCTATAGTCGCAAACCAACCACAAGAGAAACTTGAATTAAAAAAATGTCACAGTTCTTTAATCCGTTAGCTATCTACAAATTCTAACCAACCATGAATTTCAAACTTGTTTCAACTAATAACAATTCCAAAATTTAATTTATCCATTTGTACCTGAGTCACGCCCCATTGCATAGCATAACCAAGAAAATAAAAACTAATCCAAACTAGTTGGATGCACATAGAAGTGTCATCTAGATAAGAATAATAGACCTTTGTTCATTGACTTTGGACCATTGGTTATTTTCCCTCTAGACCATCAATTAGATACCCTCTAGTGGTATCCAATAGATAATAGGAATAATGGACCTATTGACCATCTATGGCTATTTTCCCTATTGACCATCTATTGGATACCCTCCAATCTACACATGGGTCAGACGGATAATGGACAAGACATCCGACAGGTGGACCTCAAAAGGGATGGTAGAAAACAAAATAAAAAATAAAAATTCAGTGAAGAAATAGATAGAATTGTCTAATAAGTGCAGTTTTTTAAACATAATCAACCCATGATCACCAATACATACATAGCCCTGATAAGTGTTCTATAGAGAGATTGGTCTATCATATCCCACTTTGGAAGGCCCCACGGTATGATCAACACCTGTTGTGTGCAGTGGCTAAAACACTCAAGCGTCTGCGTGTTTTGTGCTTCACATCATATGCACCCTTCTTTTCTGAAACGGATTGCGTCCTACCCTGCTTGGATGGAAATTGGTCCAGTCAGGGGCTCTGTGGGGGCCATTGTAGTGTCTAGATTTTATCCATGCTGTTCATCCATTTTTTCTGGATTATTTTAGTGTATGAGTCAAGAAATTAGGCAGATCGAAAGTTCAAGTGGACCACACCACAGGAAGCAACGGTGGTAATGATGCCTACGTTAAAACCTTCTTATGAGCTCACTGTGATGTTTATTTTCCATCCAACCTGTTCATAAGGTCACATGGACCTGGATGAAGGAAAACATAAATTTCAGTTCGATTCAAAACTTTTGTAGCCCCTAAGAAGTTTTTAATGGTGGCCGTTCAATGACCACTTTGTGGTCCACTTGAGCTTGGATCTGCCTCATTTTTAAATTCATAACCTAAAATAATCTTGAAAAAATAGATGAACAGTGTAGATAAAATCCATACATCATGGTGGGCCCCACAGATCGCTTGCCGACCGATTCCGTCCAAACCGGGGGAGGACGCAATCCAGTTCGCTTCTTTGCGAGGGACGCGGATTGCGTCCTACCCCGCCCATCTATAGCCGCCAACGGATAGCTCTGTGGTCGGGCCCACCTTGACGTATCTGTTTATCCACGCCGTCCATCGATTCTCTCAGATCATTTAAAGGTATATGCACAAAAATAAGGTTGATCCAACCCTTAAATAGATCACACAAAATAATAAGCTTGGGTTGTATTAAATGCACACAGAGTATTAGATTAAGTTGCATTAAATGCAAGAGTCATCTGTAGTGTGGTCCACTTGAGCGTTTAATCTACCTCAATTTTGTTATCATATTTTAAAATAGTATGAGAAAAGAGATGGACGGCGTAGATAAACAGATACATCACTGTGGGTCCGGACACGCAATCCACATCCCTTCGCGTGTCCCTCTGGTTGAAAATCAGTACAATTCACAACTTAGCTGGACCACTCTGGAGGAGAAGAATGAGGAGAGGATACCAGCCATTGGTTCACGAGCAGGGGTCCACCAAAGCATTTATATTCAATCAAATCCGTTCATCAGGTGTCTATCACGGGAACGAACATACATTCCAACAATCATCGCGATTCTATATGTTCTGTCGTGGCGTGGCTCGGATGACTTTTAAATCTGGCTCTATTTTTGGATGCATGGTGAACATGAGAATGCCTCCATGATGGGCAGAGCGGATGTTACGCAACAGTACGGTGGGCCCCAGAGCTCGAGTGCTTTGCTCACTGCCAAAAAAAAACACAGGAGTGAATCGCGTGTTACCTGGGTAACACCTTAGTGGGTGTTTCTCTGATTGTGGGGCCCACCATTGATGTATTTTTTCTATATCCATACCGTCCATCAGTTTTCCCAGATAATTTACGTAAATTATCAAAAAGCATGAAGCAGATCCAAATTGCAACTTGACCACACCACAGGAAACAGTGTTCATTGACTATTAAAAACTTCTTATGGGCCAGAAATATTTTGGATCAAGCTGATATTTTTGATTACCCTTCATCCAGGTTTGAGTGACCCTATCAACAGGTTAGATGGAAAATAAAAGTTACCTTTGGCCGTAGGAAGTTTTTAACGGTGTGAATTCAATGAACACTGTTTCCCATGGTGTGGTCCACTTGAAATTTTTATCTACTTAATTTTTTAACCCATGCTCTAAAATGATCTTTAAAAACTGATGGGATGGACCGGATATACAACAAATACATCAAAGTAGACCCCACGGTCGGAGAAACTACGGTGTTAACCGTGTAACTCCTATCCTCTCCACTAAAAAGGGGGCCGTAGAGGATTCCAGACCAGACATTTTTGGCATGCATGATGTGGGGTCCATTGTGAAAATGACATTTTAGCTGGTCGTAGCACGTGCCGCATGTGCAAAAAGGTGTGCAGAAAAAGGGTTGGAGGTGGGACCCATCAAACATTCAAATGTGTCGGAGAATTAAAAGGTTTTTAGGAGCTTTTGGTGCCTTAATTCAATACAAATGATTGTACAGTAAGATGCAAACAGCGTAGCATGGCACCGTTAACTAATCATGGCCCACTTCATCGAACGTCTTGGTGCACAGCTGGCGAACCGCCACTCAGACCCGGATCAAACTAGCTTTTCTGACGTGGACTTGAGAACGACCCGACACCAATATTGTCGGTTGGGTGTGGACCCGAACCTAGGCCCCATCCCACCCAACCCATTATTCATTGTGAGTTATTCAGTACTCTCTTATCGTACTGAGGGAACTCTGTTGGGCCATCATGAATATATGTGGCTTATCCAGGCCGTCCATCCGTTATCCAGGCCGTCCATCCGTTTTACTAATTATTTGAAGGGTTGAGCCTAAAATTGAAGCATACCCAAAGCTTAAGTGGACCATACAACAGGAAAGAGTGGGAATAATGATTCCCACCATTGAAACCTTCCTAAGGCCCACGGTGACATTTCTTTGTCATCCAACCTGTTCATAAGATCACAAAGATACGGATGAAGGGGAAAAATAAATACCGGCTTGCCCCCCAATAACTTTTCAATGGTAGACGTTCAATTCATACTGTTTCATGTGTTGTGGTCCACTTAAAATTTGGATGTACTTCATTTTTGTAATTAAGATCTTAAATTATCTAGTAAAATGGATGGACGGAGTGGATAAAATATATAAGTCACGGTGGGTCCCACAGAGTTTACTCAGTACGCTCAGCGAATGAGTTACTCGGTACCCAATCCGCTTCCTGTGCACCCCTGCCTAGAAACCACGACCGGTACGCCCGTGTGCACCGAAGATTAATTTGCAGACTTGTTGTTTTGCATGTTAATATGGCTAGTTTTCAATGATCCGAACCGTTGAAATAATGTAACCTCCCTTGGATGGGGATTACCCAAAACAATCTACTACTAAGTATGGACCATGTGATGTATTTCTTCTCTTAATTGTGTACACACGATAATATCAAAATTTTCAGATCCTTGAATTTGGGAAATTCTCGATCCATCGCCCATTCGTGGGACCCATCGTTTCAACGCTTTGGATCGTCGAAATCATCAACAAACTATACACTTTCAACCTTAATTACCCTTCACAAAATCATGTATACTGATGAACCGTTGGATTTCATTCAAAATTAGCCCGTGTTTCAATGATCCAAGCCGTTGGAATGATTAACCTCCCATTAGATAGAACATGCCCTAAAAATCTCACATTGAATATGCACCGTGGCTGTAATTTTTTTTCCCAATCTTGTATGACCAACATCAAAAGTATAGGATTTTGGATGGATTAAGTCATCTAAAATCACCGATTCATAGACACATTGTATCAACGGTTTGGATCAAACCATTGGCCTTCATGCACTAAATAAAATTCATCAAAAACTACATGAGACAAAGTAATTTTGAATAGACCGACTGTGACGGATAGCGACATTGCGTTTGGAAGGGTCTATGATTGCAAATTAGATATACTGGTTATGAGAGAGAAGGTCTCAAGTCCAATCAGACTTACCGTCCACCTAGCGGATACCGTCCAACAACTCATTAGATGGGCCATGCCGTAGTAAACAATATCTAGTTGTTTATAAATAACAAATTTACAAGTGAGGTACATTGATGAATAGATTAATTGATTTTTGCATGAGGTGATCTTCATGATGGCGCCAACCTATTGGACGGGTTAGATGACCTACACGCATAACAGGTTAGAAGTTATTCACTGGATGGGTGGCAAGTGATGGTCCAGATGATTGGACTTGAGACAAGAGATTAGGATATTTGCAGGAAACATTGCAATTGACTTGAAATGCCATTTACAGCCCCTTAAAACACCATTTGAAGACTTCCATTTGAAGTGGAAATTACAATTTTCTCTTGAAATTAATGTAGACCTAGTTTGATCCATGGCCCAGTAGGATGGATGGTCACATACCTTTTCTAGTATAATAAATGTTTGTAGTAATTTTCTAAGTTATTAATCCATTGATTAGGTTATCTAATCAAAGTGATTTTTTAGGAGTCCTAGTGATAGACTGTCCAAATTTATAATAATACTTTGACAAGATAATTGATTTGGACCATTTATTTCCTTGCCCATTGGTTAGATGATTTTTTTTTTTATTCCTCCCATTGGTAGGATTTCTCAGAGGCATTGGATCCCATGTGATGGTAAGTTATGATTTAGATAGTTGGAATTATGATTTAGATGGTTGAACTTGAGACAAAAAAAAAAAAAAGAAGAAAGAAGATATTTGTACGAAACATCACGATTGACTTAAAATACCATTTATAGCCCTTACGGCACCATTTTTAGACTTCCCTTTGAAGTTGAAATTATAATTTTCTTTTGCCACAGTCACAGACCTTTCTATAATATAATCAATCTTTACAGTCAATTCTAAGCCATTAATCAATTGATTAGATTATCTAATCAAAGTGATTTTTTAGAGGAACCAAGGATCAAATGTAGGGCCCTCATGATGGAGGGTCTATATTAATTGCTAAGTCTTTTTCAATTCAATCAATTCAAACCATCAATTTATCTGGCCACTGATGGAATTGTTAGAATCATCTGGCAAATTTGATTACTGAAAGCTTATGGGTAATAAAAGGAGCCCTAGTGAAGAACTGGCTACTTTGATCATCATATTTTTTCAAGATAATTGATTTGGACCATCCATTTCTTTGTCTTTTGATTTTTTATTTATTTATTTTTCCCTCTGATGGTTAGGATTTTTTCAGAGGCAATGGATCCGATGTGATGGTAAGTTATGGTCCAGATAATTGGACTTGAGGCAAAGAAATTAGGATATTTGTATGAAACATTGCAATTGACTTGGAATACCATTTATGGCCCTTAAAACACCAATTTTAGAATTCCATTTGAAGTAGAAATTATAATTCTCCTACAGTTAATTCAGACCTAGTTCTATCTGTGGATTCGTATGATGGACGATTTCAAACATTTTTCTACTATAATTAATTTTTGTAGTAATATTCTAAGCTATTAATCTATTGATTAAATTATCTAACCAAAGTGATTTTTAGAAGAACTAGGAATCAAAGGTAGGGCCCTCATGATGGATGGTCTATATTGCATAAGGCCTTTTTCAATTCAATCAGATCACCATCAATTTATTTGACCACTGATGGAATTATTAGAATAGAGGGAAAAAATGATTACTGAAAGCCCAATAAAAGGAGTCCTAGTGATGGACTGTCCAAATTGATTATCATATTTTTACAAGATAATTGGTTTGGACCATCCATTTTCTTGTCCATTGGTTAATATTTTTTTCTCTCATGGATAGAAATGTTTCAAGGCAATGGGTCCCATGATGGTAAGTTATGGTCAGATAGTTGGACTTCAGATAAAGCAATTAGGATATTTCCATGAAACATCACCATTGACTTGAAATATGATTTATAGTCCCTGTCGCGTCTAAAACTCCATTTTTAGACTTCCATTTGAAGTAGAATTTATAATTTTCTCTTGCAATTAATTTAGACCTTGTTTGATCCGTGGACTAGTATGATGGACGGTCACAGCTCATTTTTCTAGTATAATTAATCTTTGCAGTCATTTTCTAAGCCATAAATCTATTGATTAGATTACCTAATCAAAGTAATTTTTAGAGGAACTGGAGATTAAAGGTAGCATCCTCGTGAAGGACGGTCTGTATTGCATAAGCCTTTTTCAATCCATCAATTTATCTGGAAACTAATGAAATTATTCAAATCATATGAAAAAAAAATTATTATTGAATGCCCATTGACAATAAGAGTCCTAGTGATGGACTGTTCAAATTGATCATCATAGTTTGATAGGATAATTGATTTGGACCATTCATTTCCTTGCTCTTTGGTTAGATGGGGTTCACTATTATTATTATTAATTGTTTATCCTATAGTTAGAAATTTTCAGAGGCAATAATTCCATGTGATGGTAAGTTATGGCCTAGATAGTTGGACTTAGACAAAGCAGTTAGGATATTTGTATGAAACATCACTATTGGCTTGAAATAGCATTTATAGCCATTAAAACACCATTTTTTAGACTTCCACTTGAAGTAAAACTTATAATTTTCTCCTGTATTTAATTTAGACCTAATTTGATCTGTGGACCAATATGATGGACGGTCATAGGCCTTTTTTCTAGTATAATTAATATTCGTAGTCATTTTCTAAGCCATTAATCACTTTGATTAGATTATCTAATCAAAGTGATCCTTGGGGGAACTGGGATCAAATGTAAGGCACTCACGGTGGATGGTCTTTATTGGATAAGCCTTTTTCAATTCAATCAATTAAGACCATTAAATTATGTGGCTGGAATCATCTGACAAAACTGATTACTGAAAGCCCATGGACAATAAAAGGAGTCCTAGTGATTTTCTAGATTAACCTTGGACCTCTTCTTTATATAATGATAATGGGCATGTTACTTTCTTGGCCATTGATGAAGAGGGTTTGGATCGTTGTATCAAATAGTATGATTTGGATCACTGGATGAAAGTGAATTTTTAAAGATTTGAGCATTTAGAGGTAGCCTGCATGATGGATAAATTAGATCATCGGTGAAACCTTCTCAAATAAGCCAGTTTGAACCGCCCATTTTGTTGGGCATGAAAGCATTACCCATAAGCAACATAGACATGAATCAAATAAGCATTAAGATAGAATATTCGAGCATAGAAAACACAACAATTTACAAGGAAAAACCATTGCAGGAAAAACCACGGCACAAAGCGATAAGAAATAAATTACAAGAGATGATATCAACTTACATGCAAAACTTCTAAAGTAGAAAACCTTAGCCCCCTTCAAAACCCTCTTAGAAAATGTTTAGACTCTCTTAGAATAATTATAATTCGTAAAAACACGGTTTATATAAATACTATTATAGAATTAGAAACAAAACTCGCACTTTCATAAAAACACACAATTCTGTCGATGGGACCTTCGAGAGTGACACCCATTGAAGTTTGTCAATAGGATTGAGGCCTCCATTGATAGGATCAAAGATGACTTAAAAACTGTCCGTTGGGTAAATCAGGATTTCGAGGATTTTCTCTATAATATTGAGCGATCTGTTGATCCTATAGACATACTCAATTCTGTAAAAATATTCGTCAGGTTTATGCTCGTGTGGATCTTCTCAAGAGTAACACTGTATTCCTAAAGTATCCATCAGATAAAGTAATAACAAACATCAATATATTTAGTTCGAAAATTTTATACCGAGTTCTTTGCCAAATTAAACGTGCTTTCAATATCACAATTCAAAACCACGACTTCTTGTTCAAGTCCCAACTTAGAAGCCCTAACTCATTCATCATACCTCTCAGCCAAACAACTTCTTAAAATGCATCCATCACTGCCATATACTCAGCTTCAGTTGTGAAAAAAATTAAGACAGACTGAAACTTTGACATCCAATTAATCACTCTATCCGCTAATACAAATGAGTAATTGAAAGTCGACAATCTATTGTTTACATTCCTTGCATAATCAAAATCCACATATGTAAGCGCTTATATGTTTAGCACACATGGATTGTCAAATTTCGTAAGATAAAAGTGGTTTAAATCAGAATCACAACTAAGTGTTTCAAGTATGGAATTACAACTACTCTACATGCCTAAAGATCAACTTAAGATCGAGATTGGCTTATGATCAGCTCAAGATCGACATATTGTCTCAAATAGTCATCAACCGATTTCAAGATAAGATCAAGTTAAAGTTCAAGACAAGTTGTCCAATGTATATGCTAAAACACAAGTGGTATAACCCTAGAATGACCTTAGGTTAAGATCTTTCAAAAATTCATTAACTTTTGGTTTTTAATAATATTTTAACTTTGGAGTTTGGCCAACCTAACTTCCTCGACTAACTTAACTTCAAGTTTGGGCAAAATAACAAATTCTATTTAAAATTCGGTCAGTATAAGTTTTCACTTGGCTAGCCCGAATGAATTAGGGTCAAATTCCAGCAATGCATTTCTATGGAATTTATGGAAATTCAGCCAATCGATTGGAAAATTCGGCTAGCCAAATTTTAGATAAATCTTATCCCGCGCAATCCGATTGCTGTTGGAATGAATCTGGTGGAATCTGGCCAGTCGAAACTATTCTTAGGGTAACCGAATTTTCAATATCTTTGGCTATAAATAAATGCATTCTCTCATTCTAAATTACAACGAAAAATCACTCTAAACATTTTACAAGTGAGAGAGAAGCTCAAGTCCTCAACAAGCTAATAACGTGGTATTTATAATTTATTTTTAGCTTATTCAATTTCATTTCTCAAAAATCATTTCAATCTTTTTATAAAGAGTATTCTATGCTCCTTTCGAGATCTAAGAGAATTGAATTAAGTATCATTTAGGTTTTTCATTTCTAAAAATCTTTAGAACCCTATACTCTTTCTTTTGAGAGAATACTATCTCCTCTAAATTCAATAAAGAAGTTTCTCTACTACAAGCTTCTACTACATCTTCGAATCTACTTTTGAAGATAAGTACACTATTTACTTTATTTCATTTAAGTTTGTCTGGTATAGCCTGTGAAAATCTGAGTGGGTTGATTTGTAATAGCCCATGAAAAATTACAAAGTGAGTTTTTATTTGTGATAACCCGTCAAAATCACAAAAGGGGTTTTATTGTGGTGAGCCCATAAAAATCACAAGAAACTGTATTAGGTTGTTAAGGTGAATCCGTGAAAACCTTGTTATAACGAAAGCCAAAATTACGAGGGTAGTAATTTTAGGATTGGGGTATGTCTGGTTATTTTAAGCACCGAACCAATATAACTCCTTGTGCATCTGTGGTGAATGTTTATTTTCTTATTTTTTTTTATGTGGTAGATATTATTTATTTCTTGTGGTGAATGCTATAATTATTTTATATTTTCTTGCTAGTTTGAAAGATTGATTTTAAAGACATTCGTGAAATAAGGTTGTCTTGCCTAACATTTTAGGTGAAGGTTGTCCTACAAATTATTTGGAATCAAGGTTTCAATACTTAGGCGATTGAAATTTTGTATTCTTTATATATTCCACTTTTATTTCGATTATTTGGCATTGTCCTATTCACCCCCCTCTAGGACATCGTTAACTCTTCTTTTCAACATATCCTATAAGTTTATCTTCTGATTTTTTAAATGTCAAGACACAGTCCATTGTACCTTGTATGTAATAAAGTAGCAATTTTACTACCTCCCAATATTATTTGTTGGGGTTAGACATGTATCCTCTCATAACACCCATTGCGTGTGATATATCCGATCTCGTGCAAACCATGACATACATCGAACTTCCAATTATGCTCGAGTAGGGCACACAAGACATACAATTTTTCTTCAACTGATTTAGGACATCGTTTCAAAGAAAGTCCAAAGTGAGCAGTGTGGGGAGTGCTAACCAGTTTTACTTTGTCCATCCCAAACTTGAGTAGGACTTTCTCAAGACACTCATTCTAAGACAACCACAGTCTACTCCTTTCTCTATCCATGTTTATATTAATGCCAATAAGTTTCTTTATAATCCCCGGATCTTTTATTTCAAATGTCGTAGATAACTAAGTCTTCAATATGTTAATCTCAGACATGTTATTGCTAGCGATAAGCATATCATCAACATAACTTATCAAGATAATGAATTCCTCATCACTTAGTGCCCTGAAGTAGACACAATGATTGAATTCACTTATAATAAACCACTGACTCAACATAAAAGAATCAAACTTTTTATACCACTGCTTAGATGACTGTTTTAGGACATACAATGACATTATTAATCTACAAGCCTTTCTTTGACCCATGTACCTCAAACCCTTCTCATTGTTTCATGTAGATCTGCTCTTCCAATTTTTCATATAAGAAAGCAGTTTTTACATCCAACTGTTCCAGCTCAAGATTTTATTGGGCAACCAGTGGCAACACAAATCTGATAAATACCTTCTTGATCATATGTGTAAAAATCTTGCTGAAGTCGACATCCTCCTTCTGTGCATAGCCCTTTACTACCAGTTTGACCCTGTACCTATCATGTTTCTTTCAATAGATCCACTTACAGTCAATTGTTTTATGCTCAATGGGAAGACCACTAACTCCCATGTTTTATTCTCGTATAAAGAGTACATCTCATCCTGCATTACTATCATTAACTTATTTGCATATATATTATCAAGAGCATCCTAAAAAGTAGACAGGTCCTCCTCATCCATAATGAGGGCGAATATAATGTTTGAGTCATTTATATATCTTACCAATAATCTACAATCTCATGATGGATTTCTCATGATAGGTGGCGACTCCATCTGCTCCTGTACCTCTTTTTGTGGGTTAGCTTCTTTAAGTGTCGTACCTTTATCAATTTTGACACAAACACCATCGATTTTTCCGTTTCCTTGCGTTCATCCTTATGAAACATAGAATTCTCATCAAACTTGATGTCCCAACTCATTGTGATTTTTTGCATGACCCAATCATATAGCTTGTATCTCTTCACACTATCACCATATTCAACAAAGGTACACTTATTTGCCATTTGGTCTAGCTTATCTGTCTCAACAGGCGGTACATGAGAGTAATAATCACAACCTAATATGCATAACACTGAGTAGTCTACCTCTTGACCACTGTATACTTTTTTAGGAATCTTATAATCAATAGTCATAAATGGGGGACCGATTACCAAATAGCAAGTTGTATTAATGGCCCCAGCCCATATGTCCTTGTCCAACACAATATTACTTGACAAACTTCGAGCCATCTCTAAAAGAGTTTGATTCATATGTCTTGTCATACCATTTTGCTCTTGTGTGTGCCTAACTGTATTGTACCTCATTATCTCATCATCCTTACAGAACTAATTAAATTCATTCAAAGTAAACTCTCCGCCATTGTCCATCCTTAGTACTTTTAAAAGCCTCCATAACTGTTTTTCAACCATGATCTTTCAAGACTTGAAAGTGCCAAATATGTTGGATTTATTTTTTACGAAATAAACTCACACCTTTTTAGAGAAGTTGTCAATGAATATTATGAAGAATGATAATCTTTATCTAAAAACCACAGGTGACGGCCCCCACACATCAGAGTGCACATAATCCAATGGCCATTTACTATTATGTTTTATAGTTTTAAATGATAATTTTGATTGTTGACCATAAATGCAATGCTCATATATATCTAAATAAAAATTTTAACAACAGGAATTAAACCACCATCAAGTAGTACCTTCATACAACTTTCGCTCACGTGGCTTAAGTGTGCATGCCACGTACGTGCTGACATAGATTCTGCTACAAACACTGCAGATCTACTCGATACAGTATTGCTGATCGGCCGTAGAGATTGTAGCTCCTCTGTGCCTTCATAACGGTGAATGCATCCTTTGAAACTTTTAGGACATCATCATGGCTGGTAAACTTTTATCTTAATGCATCAAGAGCACTTAAAGAAATAAGATTTTTCTTCAAATTTGAAATGCGCCTTGTTCACACCCCAAGTATAGGGTTGTGATGTAGTAATAATCTCGGTAAGACCGAGGTCGAATCCACAAGGACTAAACCTTGTAGGTAATTTGAAAGCAACCAGAACTAGAAGCAGAAGAAGATAAAATCTAAATCACGAATAATTGAAGGAATAATGGTGAAATATTACTCTAAAACTTGTAGAATTCAAAGGTGGGAAACTAGGGATTCAGAGGATCCACTTGTAAGGGAGATCTATGCTTGATTTATGAACTCAATTGGACTTCGAGTCCTATCTTCATCCAGTTGGAAGATATATCACTAAAATCGAATTTGAACTTCTTTTGATCTAGTTTTCAATAGATAAGAAGGATGTAAATTAGAATGAATTCCATCACAAAACCATGTCCATGAGACAAAGTAAACAACAGAATTAAACCAATCCACAGGCAATCTGAGAGATGTATGAATTTTAGGAAGGATTCCATCATCCAACCATGCCCAAGAGATGATGGTGAACAACAGGGATTCCTAAATTCATAATCCCTATAATGTTAAGAACATACTCAAAGCTATCGCAGATCCATTGTAATTTAAGTCACAATAAATCATTAAAAACTAAAGGCATTCCTTACAATCAAACTATAATCAAAATTAGTTCATAAACATGAATCCAAGCCATAGAATCCTTCCCATCATGCCATAAGCTTCACCTCCTAGCCCTAGCTAAGAGGTTTAGCCTGACATGATTAAGCTAATTCTCTTAAACAAAAGCAAAAAAAAAAAAAAAAAAGTAACAAAGGAAGAATCTAAACTATCTCTCTCTCTCTCTCTCTCTTGTGCACCATCTCATGTTCTCTCTCTCTCTTTCTTATAGGATGGGATACGATGGAGAGGTCGGTTGCTGAGAGGAGCTACAATCTTCCAATATCTGGTTCACCCGTTTAGTTTGCCCATCTGTCTGTGGGTGGAATACGGTACCAAATTTCAACTTCACTCCCATAGCTTCTTGGATGCGCGTCCAGAAAATCGACGTGATTCGATTGTCCCGGTCTGACATGATTTCTAACCGGACGCCATGAAGCCGTACTATCTCCTTGATATACAGCTTGACTAAATCATCAGCGGAGCTAGAAGTCTTTATCTGAAAGAAGTGGGCTGATTTAGTTAACCGGTCCACAATCACCTATATTGAGTTATGCCCCTTTCTAGTCTTGGGCAACCCGGAGATAAAATTCATAGATATGAAGTCCCATTTTCATTCGGCTAAGGGCATGGGCTGCAAAAGGCCCGGTGGTCGGCGGTGCTCGGCCTTGACCTGTTGACAAGTAAGGCATCGGGACACATACTCTGCTATTTTCTTTTTCATGTTGTCCCACCAATAGTTTCGCCTTAGGTCCCGGTACATCTTGGTACTACCCGGGTGCATTGCCAATTTGGAGTTGTGGGCGACATTGAGGATTTCCTCCCTTAGTCCATGGAGATTTGGGACACAAAGACGGCCTTGGTACCGCAATCCTCCATCAGAACCGATTCTCCACTCAGATTCTGCACCATTTCCCTATCTTTCTTTTATCCTTTTCAACAATTCATTGCCTTCCTGGGTCATATTAATTTTACTGATAATTAGCGGCTGGACTTGAACGTGGGCTATGACCTCGTATGGTTTTTTCATGGTTAACTTCATGTCGAAGTCCAGTACAAATTCCACAATGTTCCATTCCTTCACCATTAACGGGGCCACAAATTCGAGTGCTCTCTTGTGGCTCAAGGCGTCCACCACCAAATTGGCCTTACCAGGGTGGTATGAGACTTCAAACTTGAAGTCCTTCAACGTCTCCATCTAGCGACGTTGCCTTATGTTCAAATCTTTCTGAGTGAAGACGTACTTGAGGCTCTTGTGATCATAAAAGAGCTCAAACTCCTCTCCATAGAGGTAATGTCTCCATATCTTCAAATGAAAGACAACCGCTGCTAGTTCGAGGTCATGGTTAGGATAGTTCTCCTCATGTTTCCTTAGTTACCGAGAGGCGTATGCAATTGTCTTGTCCTTCCGCATGAGTACGTAACCCAAACCCACACGAGAAGCGTTAGTGTAAATGGTGTATTTGACCCCTTGCTCGGGCAACACGAGTATCGGTGCCGTTGTCAGTTTATCTTTTAGCTCTTGGAAAGCCGCCTCTACCTTCTCATTCCAGGCGAATCTAATGTCCTTCCACGTAAGCTGGGATAATGGCCGGGCTATTTTTGAAAAACCCTTAATGAACCTTCGATAGTAGCCTATGAGACCGAGAAACTCCTTACTCCTGTAACCGAACTTGGTTGCTTCCAATCTTGTACGACTGCCACTTTGGCGAGGTCCACGGATATGCCTTCCCTGGACACCACATGACCCAAAAATTTGACTTCTTCCTTCCAGAAGTCACATTTTCTATACTTCGCATATAATTGATTTTTCTTAAAGGTTTTGAGGATTGCTCACAAGTGTTCATCATGCTCCTCTTCGAGTACACCAATATGTCATCAATGAATATGTTAATAAATCTATACAAGAAAGGCTTGAAGACTTTGTTCATGAGATCCATGAATACCGCCGGAGCATTAGTGAGTCCAAATGGCATGACTAGGAACTCATAGTGCCCGAAGCAGGCTCTAAAGGCCGTTTTCTGCATACCCTCCTTCCTGACTCATAATTGGTGGTACCCTGATTGCATATCGATCTTTGAGAGGTATTGAGCACCTCTCAATTGGTCGAATAAGTTATCGATTCTAGGCAACGGGTATTTATTCCGGGCCGTCACCTTGTTCAACCTCCTATAGTCTACGCATAATCGCAAGGTGTCGCCCTTCTTCTTCACAAATAGGACCGGGGCTCCCCAAGGTGAGACGTTGAGTCGGATGAATCTTGACTTTAACAAATCATCAATATGAGTCCTAAGCTCCTCCATCTCACACGGGGGCATGCGGTAAGTTGACAGGGAAATGGGTGTGACACCCAGAGTCAGACCGATTCTGAAGTCCATCTTACGTCGAGGAGAAAGTCCAGGTATAGGTTTGAACACATCTACGAACTCTTGGAAGATGGGTGTGGATGTTAGTGGGGGTCCAGCGTAACCCTCTTCCAATGAAGCATAACGCAGAACTCTATGTGAGTAGCTGACCTAGACCGGAAACATGAAGGTGGTGCCTTCGCTTTCGTGTATCGTTACTGAATGTGCATCACAGTCGATTTCTGCCTTCATTTCAGCTAACCAATTCATGCCCAGGATAACGTCGTAGTGGAAGACCTTTGTCGCAATTAGGTTTACGTTCACCACCTTGCCTCCCAAGTCTATGGGGCAGTCATGACAAATTTTTGTTGCATCAAAGATGGTCCCTGCCGCCACAATGATTCTTACTCCTGCAATGGGGGTGGTATGACTGCTTCCAGGGCCTCTGTTATCAAGGCGTGGACTCGAGCTTGCTGTGAGTGATTTGGTCACTGCATAGGCCATTGAGGCCACCTAACTTGAGGTACAGGAGAACGACAGGACTGCTGGCCTGGTCCTATCGCCCTTAGAGGAGGAATCTGCATAGCTAGCTGTGGGTTCCTATAGATATGTTGAGGGGGGCATGAAACTGTGGTCCCTCATTCTTGAAAAACAAAATGGCATGGAGTGGCCTACTCTCTTACAATAGTTGTATACATGGTTCGGCTGCGGAGAAGGAGCCGGAGGGATTGCAGGCCTGAGAGGAGAGCTCGGGCGTATGTCCTGATATTTGCGCATCACATCTTGGAGTGGATACTACTCCTTAGGCCCTCAGAAAAGCGCCGCATCTTAGTCTCCTCATCGGCAACAATCCAAGGAGTGTAGCGCGACAACTTCGCTAAACGGTTCTCGTACTATGCTATGGACATCCCTCCCTATTGGAGGCGAAGAAACTTATTTTTCCTCTCGTTGCGGTACGTCTGCGGAAAATATTCCTAATAAAAATGGGTCTCAATTGCTTCACGTCCATACATGATCTGTTAGAACGGTCCTGAGAACATTTTCCCACCATGAATCGACCTCTTTTTCAAAGAGGTAGGAGATCAGCTCGTTTCTCGGTTTCAAAGTAATGGAGAGGCCTAAGTGTCATTGATTTCACGTTCATGTGCATGGTAAGGTGCATATTATCTATGCTAGCCTGACTTATTGTAGTCTACCCCCTTAAAACCCTTTCACCCTGATGGTTTACTACAATTATATATATATATATATATATATATATATATATATATATATATATATATATATATATATATATATATATATATATATGTAAGATTTGGATTTATGACGACGTTTCTACTCTATTTAGTGTAAAAATATATGTTTTCGATGTTCGGCCAACACGAAGAGACGGTTGTAGTGGGCTTGAACCCCATACATCAATCATCTACTTGACTAGGGTAGAAGGCTCATTGTATCCCTTCTTAGTCCTAGTGGATCCTGGTCTTCTGCTTGGTCATAGCAGTGAGTCCATTGGTGTCGCCCAGGATTGAGAATTGGGTCAAGCCGTGAATGCTTCGCAGGTGTACAGTTCTGTAATTCCGTAGTTCGATCAATCTTAAATGTTTAGAGAATGACCATCATTGAAAAGTTTAAATGTCCTATACATATAAGATAGTTCTTGTTTTAATTTGTGTCCAAATTGGGGGTTAATAAATCTCTCAATGTGTCTATGGTCAAAGATTATCCTAAAAGGGTTTCTAATGGCATACAATTTTATATGTATACTACCATTTCGATCTTATGACTAGTGGGTTGGACATGAGGAAGAAGTGGTAGGTTTGTTGAAGGGGAAGGTTTTGAGAATGGGTTTGAAGAAATGGGATTTGGGAATGGAGTTTGATGTTGGGTTTTATGAATGGGTTTTGGGAGTGATGGAGTGGGATGAATAGAGGTAAGGGTTTGTGTGAAGGAATGGGAGTTGAGGGATTTGTTAGACAAATGAGATTTTTGGGAATGATTTGAGAAAAATGGAGTGAACAAGAGATGAGTTTGAGAATGGTGGTGTGGAATGAATAGAGAAAAGTGGATTGTGAAGAAAGGGAAGATGGTTTAGGATTTTGAGAGGAAGAGGAGTTCTTTAGGGGTTTTGGAAGGTTGAAGTGAAGTGAGAGGGGTGGAAAATGAGGCTATTGGTCCTTAAATTACAAGAAAGGTGGGCCCCACACGAATTTTCATAGCACAAGGGGAAGGGTCACACATTGGAGGCCCGGGCGGGGGCCACGCTTACTGGGCGGGGTCCCGTGGACGCACTGGAGGGTTGGGCGGGGGCTACGTCGGCTGGGCGGGGTCCCGCCGACTCACTGGACACATGGGCGGGGGCCACGTCGGCTAGGCGGGGTCCCTCCGACTCGCTGGACACCCGGGCGGTGCCACGCCGGCTGGGTGGGGTCATGTGGACGGGCAGGGCTACGTCGGCTGAGAAGAATCACTTGATCCTTCATTTCTCGGGCGCGGGTAAACCCTCCCGGGATGTGCCATATATGATTTTGGGGTAGGAGAAACCAATCTACGCAATGAGCCTAGTTATTTTACGAGATTCCTCCTGGTTAGTGATCAAAATCTAATTTATTTACATTTTCACTTTTTTCGATAAATTTTCGTTCACCTCTATATCTTTATCCCCGAATGGGTCGGAACTATCAAGTTCGGTCTGGAATTAGCTCATTCGGTCTAGGATGATGGTTTCGACCATCTAATCATTCAGTTCAGGTTCGTTCCTATTAATGGGCCGAGGTACTGTAAGACTCTCGGACCCATTTTCCAGCATCACTACTCTCTCTCGCTTCCCAATCCTAACTCCTTGGAAGTCTTACCTTCCATCTAAGATTGTCGGTTTAGGGCCTAGGGTGGTTCCCAACATTTTTGTATCTCTGTACGTTTCCCTCAAGTCAGCGGACGTGTTAGTGAGTTCATGGTCCACGACCCAATTAATTCCAAACCATTGCTTTGATACCAACTTGTAATACCCTGAAAATTGGAGGTCGTACATACACTCGACTCCCAAGTCCCCGGGTGTCACTTATAACAATTTTTACTGTTTTGTGCTTAATCCAGTTTAATGAGCAATATGGAATTGTTTGGAACATGAATCATATTTACAACAAGTCTACTGAAATGAAAGTGGCTAACGTATATAAGTCTATAAAATATATCAACGGGTCCCAAAAGGCGTCGCCCGACAAGATACAAAAAATGCGAGTCCAAAAGAATAATGCAGTGAGTGCACTACTCAGTGATCCAAAATCTGTCCGCTAAATTTATGGTGAACCGGCCATCAGCTGGAAGTAGGATAGCTTATCCTCTTTATCAATGCTTGCGCCGCATAGCTCATCGAACCCAACATCACCCGCAACTACTGAAAAGTCTGGTTGGTGTTTTAAAACACCGTCCCAGAGTGGGAGTGAGTGATCAACTCAGTGGGAGTCATTAGCCGTAAGTTACCTCAAATATCAATTCTATGATGAATTTAATGAAAAACATACATTCACACAACTCTGACTAAACTTATTAATGCATATGCATGAATTATGGTATGATGCATGTCCTCGCAACAACACTCCCTTGAGCGACTTCATCTTACGATCGCGCATGACTAACACTCCCTCATTACGACCTTAACTGTTGAGTCACCAACCTAACTAATGCAATGCGATCATGAACGTATTAGTCGAGTTTTTAGTTAAGTCCGTTTATCCAGCAGGTTGGGGAAACTAGTACACCCGACGATATCAATGCCCTCATCCGTTTGTGAGGCCATGACCCCTCAACGCGTGAGGCCAGGGCCCCACGATCCTTGATCCCATCGGGTTCCTCACCCCCGATTTGCAAGCACGTGAGGAGTACTGAGAAGCGGGATCGCTCGCGGATCACTACGGGGAGGCTCGTCACCCCAGCGTAGGCCGACATCATGGACATAGTGTCCCATTCCACCATGCCCAGCTCACGAGGCTGTGGATCAGTTTACTAACCGTTATCAATGGACATCAGTGGGCGAGGGGTGTTCCAGGTTTCAACAGGCGTGAGCAAATATGGTTAACAAATGCGGTCGGTCAGTTGGTGGACTAAGTTGAAATAGCAATGAAGACCGCTTGAGTAGAAGTTGGAATATGCCAAAATGTCCTAGAGGGGGGTGAATAGGACTTTTTAAAGATTTATGAGTTATTTAAAAATCTTATCACGCTAATCCTATCATGTATGCAATTTTTTTTCAGGATTACTCAAATGTAACTCTACTGGCTTCCAAGCCAAATAGAGGATCCAATCACAAACTAATGAAGATATAACAATATGCAACTTAGTCTATGTTGGATGTGATTGTGTATGTGTGTGAGATGTGATCAGATATATGAATATGAATGCATTGTCATGAATCACACATATAGAAAAGCATTCACAAACACAGTCATTTTATAGTGGTTCGACGATAAGTCTACTCCACTCCCGGCTGCCGCACTCAACCCTTGAGTGTACCTGAATTCACTAAGGAGGTTTCCCAGGGTTCACCTCTAACCTAAGGTTTTAAATCAGGTTCAACTTCAACCTTTACATGGAAGTTTCTACTCGGTTCACCTCTAACCCTGGAGTTTTACTGGTTCACTCCTAACCAGATATTTATGCTCTCCATAGAGCAAGGGTCCACACAACGCACCTAGAGGTTTTTACTCGGTTCACCTCTAACCCTGGAGTTTCACTGGTTCACTCCTAACCAGATGTCTATGCTCTCCACAGAGCAAGGGTCCACACAACGCACCCACCACATACACTCCCGCCGGAGGCCTCCTTGAGGACTTCAAAGGGTGAGAACCACTTAAGACCCAATCCTAGAAAGGAATGATCGCAAGTGTCCTCCTGGACTCTAAATACTTACAGATAAGTTGATGAGTCCCGTTAAGCACAACGCCGAAGATCTCCTCCTCCTTGTTGACGAAGAGTCTTTTGCTTCCTTGATCCGCAATACAAAAGATATACCAAGACTAGGCTTAGGGTTGGGTCAAGGTGAAGATGGAATCCTACTCTCTAAAAGTTTTCCTATAAGGAAGGTAGAGTAGTTCCAATCTTATGTATTCAAGGCATCTTAACATAATGACCATTAAGGTAGTAGCTAGAGGATCCTTGAATGCGGAAGTTCATTCTCCAATCCACTCTATTGAATATCAATGGTGAGGGTGGATTGGAGGATGAACTCCCTCGAGAGAAAGGGCTTAGGGCATAAGATGTAAGTTGAAACACTCAAAAGCTCTCTCTACTTTCTCTCACAGCAACAAAAGACAAGTCCTCTATAAATAGGAAAAAAGTTCCAACGGATATAAAACGGTCACATTTATGACGGAGTTCGATATCATCGAGCAGGTTCGATATCATCGAGCGTATACTCTCGATAGCATCGATGGTCCGCTCGATGACTTAGACTCGATGTCATACGCTTTTGAAACTCTTTGCCAATTGGTCGATGAATCGAAGCTATTGTCGATGTCATCAGATTTCGAACTCCGATTCCATCGATGATAGGTTCGATCCATCGACACTTGAAAAATGAGAGAGACTTGACTTTGAGATATTTCAGGTTTTCATGAATGATCGGGGGAACCGTCGAGGTCATCGAAATTTGAATGTCGATGATATCGAGATCAGAGTCGAGGCATCGATAAATCCAGCTGATTTATCTTTGAACTTGTTGGACAGTTTATGGCTTTGTTCGATGCAATCGATTTGGTGTCAATATCATCGATATTTGAATATCGATTAAATCGAAGGGCTCCCGATCATAGTTAAAAAACAACCTGAAATAACTGCTGTAAGAAATGCGCGCCCACTGTCGATATCATCGATGGACCTCCGATCTTATCGATATTTGAATTCAGATCATATCGGACGGTCATCGATATATCGAAGAATTTTGAGATTTTCATTAAAAAACAGGGGTGCCAGAAATCTGCCTATCGATCTTATCGAGCCAGTCTCGATGGTCTCGAGATTTGAATATCGATGATATCGATATGTATATCGATACATCGATAATTCGTCCAGATATATTATGAAGTTGCTGGACATATTTAGTGCTTTTATCGATGATATCGATGTGTATTGATATATCGATAAATTTGTCTAGATGAATATTTAGTTGCTGGACATTTTGGTCCCCTTATCGATAATATCGTTAAGGTATCGAGGACATCGACAGTGCATGTCGATCATATCGAGGGTGCTTTGATAAAATCAACAAAGCGAGAAAAACTTAGAGATTTTCCTATTTTGCAAAAAGTTTTCTCACTTTAAAAACCCTAAGATGTCTATCTTGTTTTAAGGGTTTTAGTCACCTGGTGTTTTGGGACATGGGATGTGAGGCTATGATTTACCTATTGCGAGCTTCCACACATCCGGTTGAGGCAGACGCTTGAGATAATCTTCCTATCGAGTTCTACAGCCAGTCTGACTCACCACACACGTAACTTGACAAACCAGGGCACTAGCAGGTGCACTTTCATAAGTAGCCCAAACTTAGGCGAGCATGAAATGCACGACATCGGGTGCAAGCAACCCATGTAATCCTACTACTGTTGCACATTCGCATCTGCCCAAATTAGTCGATCTAGTCACACGACGGTCCAACCAATGGGACCACCCTTACTAATCTCAGATTCCTGACCAACCCAGGGAACGGGTTGTGTTTAATAGTATTCTACACAGCTAAGAGTTCATCTTCAAGTACAGATAGAATAAAACGTACAATACATCAAAGCATAAGATTTTAAGATATTAAAATGAATGCCACTACTCCTAACAATATAAATCAGACATGTGCGCGTGTGGTGTTGGATTACCAAAAAAAAAAAAAATCAAAAGATCACACATCATACATAGTGTAGAAAAATTCAATCATGCATACAACAAGGAATAATATGTAAAAGTTACATGCAAGAATGTACATGCAACACAAATCTCATACTTAAACAATTTGAAAAGCAATCAAACATCAATTTACGATTTCATGTATAATGGGTATACTTATCATATAGATTTCTATCTACGTTCTACACTAAATTATGCATGCACATCAATCTAGCATCCAAAATCATTAAATTTATCCTAAAATTGGTACTTGGCTACTTAAGGATAATGGTCCGCACCTACGGATCGTCGAGAGCTTGCGGAATCGACCTGGGGTTGCCAAACTCACGGGTTAATTTATAAAGATCCTGAGTAAAATATACTTGCATGTTAGAATACATGTAAGGTCTAGCTTAACACAATGAGTTTTTAAAGAATAAGAGTGGTTACTTACCCAATCAATTGAAAATCGTGCTTGTATTTGCGGATATGGGGTTTCTTGAGGAAAAGGGAAGAGGGGTTGCAAGATTCTATCTCCTTTGGGCCCCACTCCTCTCCCTTCTTCTTTCTCTCCTTCTCTCTTTCTCTTTCTCTTCTCCTTCACCAAGGTAAGGCATGAAATTCGTATGGGAGAAGGGGGTGCCCAAATGAGGCCCTTTTATAATGCTAGATTGGTGTAAATGGCCCCCAAAGGTTGGGTTTTTACTATATTAGCCCTGTGGGAGGGTTTTTGTAACCTCTAGGGCCCACTATGGGGTGTACAAATTGATATACACCGTAGGATAGTTAGCCCTAACAATGATCTACGTATGGATATGATCGGCCCGCCGCTTGGATGTGTTAATCAATGGATATGATTAGAAGTCTGTTTAATGGTCACCGATTGTCGATCGGGACTGCGGCTATACAGATATGAGCAAGAAAATATCCTTAATCGGTACTCCAATTTTGGTTGTGGATTGACGGTCCGAAAGCCACAACTTTGCATAAGAGTGGACGACCCAATTCACTTAAGTTTCAGCTTCTTCCTCTAGGGTATTTGCACTTCTCATGCACTCGTCCTTCAGCTCAAGTTGAGCGGTTCTGGACACTACACAAGTCCAACCCCGTGATGGACGTCGAGGCCAGTAAGACGGACATTATTCTATAGTTTTGGAACTAGTGGCCCACTAACGAGTGGTCTAAAACTTGTTTAGAAAATAGAAAATCGGGGCATTTCTAGAATGAATTAGGTAGTGAGATTTCTCGTGAGCAATTATTAGAGTTTGGATTAACTATGTTCATAGTGTGGCCTATTTATAACTAGTGAAAGTGGAGATTTGGTCATGATTACTCTAAACCGTCGGTTTTAGGTTAAGGTTGGGGCGAGTCTCACTTGGCAAGTGTCGGTAGGACAGCATGGTTCATCCATTTCTGGGCATCCTCTGGGCCTGGCATCCGCGTAGGACCGCAAGCCCAGCGAGACCCAGGGCCTAGCTAAGTTTCAGAAATTTTGGTCCTTCCTTGGGCGATATACGACCTATATGTACAATCACCAAGTATGGTGGGGCCATCTGGCTCTATGGCCCATGCGCGGCTCGGACACAATTTGATTTATTCGTGTCAATGACTTAATTTGGAATTAATTAATCCATATTAGACCCACACGTGCGATCGATTCATTCAGTCCTGGGTCAGTTCGCACATGAGCGGCACATGACATTGTTCCCTTTTTGGACGGGGCATTACACCACCTCGATTCCTTTGGACGAGATAATATGTCCAAGGACAATTCTTCTATGAACCATGAAATGACACTTCTCCCAATTAAGTACCAAGTTCTTTTATTCACATCTTTTCATCACACATTTAAGACTTTCTAAGCATTCGCTGAAAGATGGACCAAAGACAGAAATCGTCCATGAAGACCTCTAGATATTGCCCCACCATGTCAGAAAAGGTACTCATCATACATTGTTGAAAGGTGGCAGGGCATTACATAGTTCGAATGATATCCTTCTATAAGCAAAGGTGCCGTAGGGACATGTAAATGCGATATTTTTCTGATTTTCAGGGGCTATTTCTATCTGATTGTAGCTCGAATACCCGTCAAGGAAACAGTAATAGGAATGACCAGCTAACCTTTCCAAGATCTGATCAATGAAGGGTAAAGGAAAGTGGTCCTTCCTTGTGACGGTATTCAACTTCCTGTAGTCAATGCAAATTATCCAACCAGTAGTAACTCTAGTTGGCACGAGTTCATTATTGGCATTGGCTATGAAGGTGATCCCAGACTTCTTAGGAACCACCTGAGTTGGACTCACTCATTGACTATCTAATATAGGGTATATGATACCCACATCTAATAGTTTAAGAACCTCGGCCTTAACCACTTCCTTCATGTTTGGATTTAGTCTACGTTGTGATTGCCGAGCAGTCTTTGCATTATCCTCTAGTTAAATGCGGTGAGTACAAATCGAAGAGTCAATTCCCTTGAGGTCCGCAATCGTCCATCCAAGGGCTCCCTTATGCTCAATGAGAGTAGATATGAGCATACTCTCTTGTTCTTTCTCAAGGTGGGCAGAAATCACTACCGGGTATGTCTCATCTTGACCTAAATATGCATATTTCAAATCAGAGGGCAAAGGTTTTAAGTCAAGCTTCGTGACTTGAGGTTAGACGGCAGAGATGCTTCATCAGTTTGGGACAACTCTTCAAATTGTGGCTTCCACCGGTTAACTTCAAGTACCAGCGCAACATCAAGCATGACACATGTCTCCCTAATCATGTCATCATCAAAATCATGGGAGTGGGCCAGACATGTCTTTAAAGGGTCAGAGGATAAGGTAAAGGGTGTCCTATCTTCCACAAAAGTATCAATCATGTTAATGTCGTGGAAATTGTCATCATCCTCTAATCGTTTGCCTATGTTGAAAAAGATATTCATTTCTAATGTCATATTCATGAAAGACATACTCATGACACCATTCCTGCAATTGATAATTGTGTTTGAGGTGGCAAGGAATGAGCGACCAAGAATGACGGGAATCTGAGTGCTCATGTTACCGATGGGTTCGGTATCTAGGATGATAAAATCTACAAGGTAGTAAAATCTGTCGACCTGGACCAACACATCCTCAATTATCCCTCTTGGTACATGAATAGAACGATCAGTAAGTTGTAGTGTGGTTAGGGTGAGCTTTAATTCACCTAAACCTAACTGTTTGTATATCGAGTAGGGAATTAGATTGATGTTCGCTCCTAAGTCAAGAAGCGCGTGCTTAATTCGATAGTCCCCGATTACACATGATATGGTTGGGCTACTAGGATCTTTGAATTTTTGCGGAACATCTTGCTTCAGGATGACACTCACTTTCTCAGTCAAGAAGATTTTCTTTTGAATATTCTGCCGTCTTTTAAGAATTTGGCATATGAAGGAATGTTGACCTTCACTTGTTTCAACACCTCTAGAATATCCTGAGAGTTAGAGAGAGGTTTTGGTACAAGCAACGGTTGGAGAAATGAAGCAACCGGCTTCCCTTGAGGTTCTTGTTCTAACTTTGGTAGGGCATGGCTAGATCCATCTTCTTTGTCTACTTCTGGGTTCTTAGGCTTTTCAGCCCTAACCGGAATGGTTTTGTCAATGATTTTCCCACTCCTAAGAGTGGTAATGGATTTAGCTTGCTCCATCTGATTTGTAGAGCTTGGGCCGCTAACTTCATATTGCAGTTTAGGATTGGGAAGAGGTTGAGCTGGGAAAAGCTTCCCTTGTTCCCAATCTTATTTTCAACCTTAAGTCCTTGTATCACTTTTGTAAGGTCTTGAAAGGATTGTAGCATACCCTGATTGAAAAGCACTTGCATTTGAAAGTGTTTTAGAGCTGAATCCTCTTGAGGTTTCTCTTTAATTGGAATTTGATTTAGGAAACCTTGAGGTGTAGCGGTTTGTCCATTCCTCCAACTGAAGTTTGGATGATTTCTCCAACCAGGATTGTATGTATTAGAGGTGGGCCCACTGAAAGGTCTTTGGTAATTGTTTACGACATTAGATTGCTCATTCAATACCTCTTGAAAGGCAAATATAGTTGGGAAAATTTCAGTAGTGTGAATGTTGCAAGCACAAATACCGCAAACAGTTTCCTTAACCTTATCCTTCTTTAATTCCATGACCTCGAGTTTTCTAGTGAGATTAGCTACTTTAGCATTAATATCATCATCCTTTTTTAGGAGATACATTCCACCCATTTCCTTGGAATGAGTCGGCCTAGACGTAGTACTTAGTCTAGGGGAGATGTCCCATGATTATGTGTTCTCAGCAAGCTTATCAAAGTAGTCCCACACCTCATCGACACCTTTATTCATAAACTCTCCATTATACATCGTCTTGACTAATTGGCGCATGGGAGATGTCAGTCCATCATAGAAAAAGTTTACGATGCTCCACGTTTCAAAACCATGTTGTGGGCATGAACTGACAAGATCCTTGAACTGCTCCCAACATTGGAAGAATGTTTCATCTTCCCCTTGGACGAAGTTCATGATCGACTTTCTAAGGGTGTTCGTCTTATGGTATTGGAAAATTTTCTTTATGAACTCCCTTGTCATGTCATTCCATTTGCCAATAGATCGAGGACGTAGTGAATGTAACCACGTCTTAGCTTTCTCTTTCAAGGAAAAGGGAAAGAGTTTCAACCTGACCGTGTCATCAGACACGTTAGGAAAATATAAAGTAACTATGATCTCATCAAACTCTTTCAGATGTAAATATGGATTTTTTGACTTAAGCCCATGAAATTTAGGAAGGAGTTGGATCACCCCTGGCTTGATATCCATGTGTCCTATTTTCGTGAAAAATCATGCATGAGGGCATACTCATCCCTGCCGATTGTAAATAATCTTGTAAAGTACGAGGCGGGGGTGCTTGATGCACCTCATTCTCATCCTGGATGTCCTCCACCCTAGGTTGGGGTAGAAGAGGTTTGTTTTCAGCCATCACTTCAATTAACTCAGGGGATTTCGAGAGGTGTCCTGCGATGGATAGTCAACCCCTCAACCAATCCTCCTTCAATCAAGAGACGTCGAGTGTTGTCACGAGCCCACTTGGGCATGAAACACTCGCAGCCCACAATTCAGATTCTAAACCTAAACTTAAAATGAAGAAAGGAAATAAAAAATCTAGAAAGAAAAAGAGGGTTCGAAAGAAGTCACCAAATTGGAGTCCCTAAGTTAAAAACCTGCAAAACAAACCAAAACAAGTTAATTTCTAAAAATAGGAAGTCTAAAAATAGAAAGTTCCTAAAACTAAAAATAGGAAGTAGACTAGTTTCTAAAAAAGAGAAAAATTTCTAAAAAGGAAAAATAGAAAGTTTCTAAAGATAAATTAGAAAGTAAGAAAGTTTCTAAAAGTAAAAGAAGTCCAGAATTAGAAAATTTCTAAAAATAAAACCCTGGTTCTAAAAATAGAAAAAAAAGGTAAAGAAATTAGAAAGGGATTACCAAATTAGAAGTTTCTATCTTAGAATCTTACAAAACAGAAAAGTTAGATTAGTTTCTAAAAATCAGAAAAATCTAAACCTAAAGTTAGAAAACCCTAAACTTAATTCTAAAACCAGTTAATCTCAGAAAAACGTAACCGTCAATCCCCGGCAACAGCGCCAAAAACTTGTTGACACCCCAAGTATAGGGTTGTGATGTAGTAATAATCTCAGTAAGACCGAGGTCGAATCCACAGGGACTGATCCTTGTACGTTATCTGAAAGCAACCAGAACTAGAACCAGAAGAAGATGAAATCTAAATCACGAATAATTGAAGGAATAATGGTGAAAATTACTCTAAAACTTGTAGAATTCAAAGGTGGGAAACTAGAGATTCAGAGGATCCACTTGTAGAGATCAGGGAGATCTATGCTTAATTCATGAACTCAACTGGACTTCGAGTCCCATCTTCATCCAGTTGGAAGATATATCACTAAAACCGAATTTGAACTTCTTTTGATCTAGTTTTCAATAGATAAGAAGGATATAAATTAGAATGGATTCCATCACAAAACCATGCCCATGAGACAAAGTAAACAACCGAATTAAACCAATCCACAACCAATCTGAGAGATGTATGAATGTTAGGAAGGATTCCATCATCAAACCATGCCCAGGAGACGATGGTGAACAACAGGGATTCCTAAATTCATAATCCCTATAATGCTAAGAACATGCTCAAAGCTATCGTAGATCCATTGTAATTTAAGTCACAACAAACCATTAAAAACTAAAAGCATTCCTTATAATCAAACTATAATCAAAATTAGTTCATAAATATGAATTCAAGCCATAGAATTCTTCCCATCACGCCACAAGCTTCACCTCCTAGCCCTAGCTAAGATGTTTAGCCTGACATGATTAGGCTAATTCTCTTTTTAAAAAAAAAACAGTAACAAAGGAAGAATTTAAACTCTCTCTCTCTCTCTCTCTCTCTCTCTCTCTTGTGCACCACATCCAAGGATAGTATGTATCTCACGTTCTCTCTCTCTCTCTCTCTCTCTCTCTCTCTTTCTCTCTCTTTCTTATAGGATGGAATACGGTGGAGAGGTCGGTTGCTGAGGGAAGGCAGCGTAGAGAAGGGTGGTGGAGAGTGTACGCAGCAACGAAGGTCAGTGCGTAGGTCTTTTCATAGCCAAGAAAACGACGCTGCAACTCCTTACTTTCCTCGCTTTCTTTCCGAAAGAAAAAAGTTCACTAGGACGTTTTTGACAGGCCTACATGATGGACGGTCCAAATCGGCCATCCGATCACCGCCAAGATCACGCAACGTACCAAAAAAAGCGGGCGGCGTCCGGTCGCTGATTGGCTTTTGGAGTCGGTGGTGTCCGTGGGGCCCACTTACAGTGACTTTTTAGTGGATCTGGGTCGCTCATTGGCCTCGTAGGGCTGAGTCATGCTATTTTTTTAAGAATTGAAGAGGATCTGAGCTTTTGGTGGGTCACTGTGTTGATCAACGTGCGGCAAAAGATCCAGTCTTTGCACTCTTGTTCTTGTGCATGGATGCATGGAAATTATCAGGGTTTGGTCGAATTTGCCTCCTGAGTGCATTTGATGGCTTGGATCATCCGTCCGAATGATGAAGGTGGGCCACTGATGGAGCAGCAGACGGACTGCACAGACTGAAGAAGAAGGAAACTTCTTCTTTTCTTTTTTCTTCGGTTAAGAGGTGGTTTGACCGCCTTTGTGTTGGTGTGCAGCGCTAGTGCACTTGTGCACTAGGCACACCCAACTCAGGTGGGGTCCACGGTGATGGTTATGAGAAATCCAATCCATCCATCCGTTCTTCCAGCTAATTTAATGGGTCGAGCCCAAGTTTGAAGCATATCCAGAGATCAAGTGGGCCCAAAATCAACGGTTTATGGGCTAATCTGTCTGTTGGGTTACTTTCATAGGGATACGAGGGCTGAAATTTGACGTGTATGGTTAATTTATGGTCTTTAGGCCAGATATAAATTTTTTAGTCAAACGGATGGTGAGAACCCTGTGATCTTGCATTCAGGATGACTTTCAGCCCTCTTTAGCGAGAAATACGTGATTTTCTCTAATCTCGGCCTTGTAAATTCTTCTATCTCGGTCCCTTGAAGTCTGTCCTTTGCTTTGGTGACTTTAAGTGCATTAAATCAATGCTTTTATTACCCTTTTTCAGTCTAGGCTCCTAAATACAACTTGTATCACAAACACGATTAAAATAAGGCGTTAAACGGTATCATGCTCGTAAAATTAGGTAATAACTGGAGTCTAATATGCAATATTTGACCCTCAACATGCCTCACGTCAATAAGAGTATTCTCCACTCCATAAAACAATCTAATGTGCATGGATCCAATCCAATAATTTTACAAGCATGATCTTCATAAAAACCAGGCTATTATCATACCATTGTATGTGGCGAACCAACTCTAGTTAGGGGTCATGTGGTATAAAGCCCCCGTATCCAATATCCATTCCTGATAGAAGTGACTTATTTTGGACACTAACAATACATCACAATCTTCCGAACCTTCATCAGATTCATCTGAATTCTTATCCTTTTGTACTTTAGGAGATCGACAGTCCTTCATATGTTCGGTCTTCACACAATTCCATCACTTCATCTTGCCCTTGCCTTTAGATTTGAATCTTGACCACAAATTACTCTTATCCCACTCAGAAGTTCTTCTCCTATCAACTAACACATCTATATAAGAACCCCTGCCACCGCCCTTCTTTCTCAATTGCTTTGAATGAAGGGTTGATATAACGATTTTGACGTCAATGGTCTCCCTATCGTGGCACATAATGTCTATGAAATTCTCGTAGGATTCTAGAAGAAAATTTAATAAAATTAGAGCTTGATTTTCCTCATCGATCTTCACATTCAGACTCATTAATTTACAAACTAATTTATTTAATGTTCACATCCCAAGTATAGGGTTGTGATGTAGTAATAATCTCGGTAAGACCGAGGTTGAATCCACAGGGACTGAACCTTGTACGTAATTTGAAAATAACCAGAACTAGAACTAGACAAAGATGTAATCTAAACCAAAGGAATTTAAGAGAATAATGATGAATAACTTTAACTAAAACTTGTAAAATTCACAGGTGGAGAACTAGGGTTTCCAAGGATCCACTTCTAGCAATTGGAAAGCTACTTTGCATTGATTCAAGGATACAACTGGAATCAGAGTCCTATCATATCCAATTGGTAAAGAGAGATTTGTCAAATCTCCGAACTTCTCATGGATCTAATCATCAACAGACAAAAGTGGTGAAGATTTGAAAGTGATTCCGTCACCAAACCTTGCCCAGGAGATAAGGCAAACAACAACAATTTACCAAACCCACAATCAATCATAAGAGAATTGAGAAGATTAAGGGGATTCCATCACCCAACTATGCCCATGAGACGATGGTGAACAACAAGATTGCCTAATTTCACAATCTCAAAACATAAAAAGAAGATATTCAAAGCAATCGTAGATTCATTGTAATTTGAGTCACAACAAACCATTAAATACCAAAAATATTTCTTAATAATCAAACTAAAATCCATAAGGTTCAATAAGACATGAATCAAAACAAAGCAAACATCCCAATCACGCTACAAGCTTCACCTCTTAGCCCTAGCTAAGAGGTTTAGCCGATCATAGACATGATTGACTAAGTCTCAAAAGAAAGCATTAAAGGGAGAAAAAAACTAAAGAAGAAAAGCAGAAGGAGAAGAAAACTCCACGCTGGCATGCTCTCTCTCTCTCTCTCTCTCTCTCTCTCTCTCGTTCTCATCTTTCTCTCCATGCCTCCACGGCTGCCCGGATGCTCCCCTCACGTCCTTCTCTCCCTCTCTTTTATAGGCCTCAGGAAGGTCGGCTGGGAGGCTCCTGGAGTCCGTGCAAAGACCTCCTTTACGCAGTAACGTGCGTATGCAGCAAGAAACGCAAATCAACTTGCGTTTGAAGTGGATTTTCAAACGGTGGACGCTCTAAGAATGACTTTTGGCTCCATGGTTGGGGTAAGGACCCCCTGCGCGAGCTTTTCGACGGTTCGGATCAGAGATATGACCATCATCTGGGCCGTACAATGCCCCGCAACGTCTGGGAAAACTGGACGTGCGTTGCATGCGAATTTTCCTGCGCTGATGTGTTCCGTGGGCCCCATAGTGATGTTTTCAGTGAAATCCACCCCGTCCATTGAATTCCTAGCGAAAACCCAGTTGGGATGGGGTGGTTTTGGTTGAGGTTAGTGCGGCCCACTGTATAGAATTGTCCCGCCATTCATCCTGTATTTAACAGTGATCTGCGTGTGTCCACGTGCATGGATGTAGAAAGTCAGCATGACTAGGATCGTGGCCACTGCCTGAAGCGAATGAACGGCTCAGATCGTTCGAATGGACGATCATGATGGCCCACAATAAGATCCCAGACGGACAGCATGCGACGAAAATTTGAAATCGCCTTGGATTCGGAGAAAGGTCGGGTCAGCGACCTTTGACCAATTTTGTCTGTCCGGTGCACTTCTTGTGCATGTGTGCTGTGCACACTCACATCATGTAGAGTGGGTCCCACCTTGATGTTTCGAGAAATCCGCTTCGTTCTTTCGGTTTGTCATCCCATTTAAGGGGTCGAGACCAAAATTGAAGTATATCCAGATATCAGGTGGGCCCCAGATCAGTGTTTTATGGGTTGATCTGTCTGTTGGACCACTTACACAAAGATCCAATGGCTGAAATTTTATGTGTATGGTTACTTTATGGTCCTCAGGCTAGATATAAAGTTTCGAGCCAAACGGATGGTAGGAACCCTTCGATCTTGCATTCAGGACGATTTTCAGGCCTCTTTAGCGGGAATGACTCGATTTTCAGGGATATTTGGTGTGTGAATTCTTCGATCTCAGTCCTCTAAGATCCGTCCCTTGCCTTGGTGATTCTTGAGCACCAAATCTATGCTTTTAGCACCATTTTCAGTCTAAGCTCTTAACTTCACCTTACAACAAAAACATGATTAAAATAGAACGTTTAAGCATTATCATGTATGTAAAACCAAGTAATAACTGAAGTCTAATATATAATATTTGACCCTCAACATTTAAGTTGCTAATGTGTTCAATGAGATCTGTCCCTTCCGCCATCTTCATATTATAGAATTGTTTCTTTAGAAACAGACGATTAAAAAAAGACCTCCTCATGTAGAGACTTTCCAACTTCGCCCATAATCCAGCGGTAGTTGTCTCGCTGATGACATTATGTAGGACCTCATCGGCCAAGAACAATTGAATTATGATAATTACTTTTTGATCTAGTTTAGTCCACTCTTCATCGCTCATGATATTAAAATGCTTTGATTTTCCAATGAACACCTATTGTAATACTTGCTGAATTAGAAGGGCTTTGATATTCACCCTCTACAATTCAAAGTTATTTTTTCCCGTAAACTTCTTCATCTTGAGCTTAATATTTGATCCATTTGATGCCATATCCTCATATTTAATCTGAAACCCCAATTTGGTAAACCGTCTCTGATATCACTTGTTGGGCATGGAAGCATATCACTCAGACATAATATAAACATAAATTAAATAAGCACAGAGATAAAATATTCAAGCATGCACAAAGAACACAATGATTTACATAAAAAAAAAAATCTTTGCGGAAAAAAAAAAAAAACAACGATACAAAGTGCCAAATGATCCATTATGAAAAATGAATTATAAAAGATGAAATCAACTTGTACAAAACTTCTAAAGTGAAAAACCCTATCGCCTTTCAAAACCCTCCTAAAAAATATTTATGCTCTTTTAGAATAACTTTAATTCGTGTAAGCATGGTTTATATAAACATCATTATAAAATTAGAAACAAAACCGGCACTTTGACAAAAAACCTTGCAATTATGTTAATAAGATCTTCCATAGGATCAACACTCATCAAAGCCTGTCGATAGAACAAAGGCCTCCATAAGATGATCCAAAATTGTGTAGCAAGTAAATTAGAGAATTGGAGATTTTCTGGATAGTATATAGCGGCATCTACGGACCCAATTCAAGCATAAATGCATAGAAAGAGTTCGAGTATCCATGGGTGGTGAAATTCCACTAGCGTGAGTGTGTGGGTTAAACCAAAAAAAAAAAAGCATAGATTAGAGGCACCGGATTTTAACCCATTTTTCTTAATATGATTTCATAGTTAAGTGTCATCCGTTGACAGCACTCTCAGGATGGACATAGTGGTAATGAAAGGGTGGCCTCAAGTGATGAATGGACAGGAAAATAAAAGTTATCCCATACCATAAAACACATGGCAAATTGCATTTTGAAGTGGAATTGCCAAACAGACATGAAAACCAATTTCGTGATGTACTAGTCTAATGTGTCAGAGATAACAACGTGGAGCTGCAAGAAGTGGAATATGGCAGAGCCATCTCTACACAGGACACGTGGCAAGGTGATGTATCCATGGCCATCCATATACCGGCTTTGGTGGTTTACATTTTCAAAATAAAACTTCTAAGACAATCCAAAGCGGTGCAGTCCCCACGTGTAGCCATTCAGGCATCTGAGAGCAGCGTATCAGATGGGATTGTCTAGATCACATCATATATATATATATATATATATATATATATATATATATATATATATATATATATATATATATCTAAAAAATCTCGAGCTGTTTAGTGTGTATTAGAAAATGGGACGGTCTAGCACGCATCCCTGCGTAGCGTACATGGGTTTCAATTCTGTCGAGTGGAGCCAATAGTTAGTTAATCCAGACCATTGATCTGTTTAGTCAAAGCGTGTCTGTAGTGTATCGTTGACGGAATTCCCAATATTCAATGTGGACCGTTAATGTTCCCCCCCTGCTTAACGGTCTATTTTCACACCACAGATCACCAGTAAGTTGATGACACTCTAGATGATAAGGTGGTTATTGGTCCGGAATGTTTATTTGCCATCCAACCTGTTGATAAGGTCACAAATACCTGGACGAAGGGACTACACAAATATCAGCTTGACCCAAAGCTTTTGTGGCTCATAAAATTCTTCTTATAGTCGGTAACCACTGTTTCATCTGGTGTGGTACACATGAGATATGGATCTGCTTTGTTTTTTGGATCATTCCCTAAATTGAGCTTTCAAAACGGATGGACAGCCTAGATGTAAGGCATACTCATCAAGACGGCCCCACAGTCAGGGATCCACCGATGCTTTTGCGGGTATGCTGGCCCGCAAACAGCAAACCTAATGTAGGAAGAACTAGGGGTGCTAGAACGTGGAACCGGACCGGAACTGACCAAATGGTCTAGTTTGGTCTGGCTCTAGAGTGCACCGGTTCCGGTTCAAAAAATTAAAGAATCGATTACATTGGTTCGGTTCTCGGTTTAGGGGTATGTAGAACTCCTTAAAAAAAAAGATATGTAGAACTGAACCGAACCGTGAACCGATCCATAGAACCAAACTTTGGATCCGATCCATAGAACTGAACTTGGAATCGAACTAGGAACCTTTTGATTGTTTCCATATTTGACTCATGATTTATGGTTTATAATTCACCATTTAATTATTTTTATAAATATATTTTTGCACACCTTATATAATATATAAACTATTCATCAAATGGATCACGACATGAATGGATATGTGCTAGATAATAAAATAAAACATGCAATTGAGCTGGATTATAAAAAGCTCAGAACCGTGGAACCGATCCGGAACTGAACCGATTTTAACGGTTCGGTTCCGGTTCAATTCTAGGGTGCTAACGGTCCGCTTCCGGTTCCAGTTCCGATTATCCTAGAACTATTAGGAACAGCTCAGTTCGAATTTCACTATAGAAGGACTGAACCAACATGTGTGCACCCCTATGAAGAACTATTTGTACTATGCTCGAGAAGTTATACAATACAATTCAGATTTCCAGTGCAAGTGGGCCGTTTACTCAGTAATCCAAACCATTGATATCGTGGGTCCCACCGTCAATGGTCGTTGTAATAAATTTCTCCCGGGTCGAAAAATCTTTCATCTTTGAATAGGCGGTCTAGAAAGGAACAGTTCAAAAGGGCAAACGAAATACCACAGCTGTTGTCCTTGGACCGCAATGATGTACTGAGACTGTCTACAACACCCGCTTTGCGCAGCAGTAGAACACAACATCAAGCTCTGTGGGTCAGCAACGTTGTATGATGGGCCCCCGCTGGGGTAAAACAGGTGTTGTAGAGGCTTGGGTCCCACAATCATATACAAGCAGTGGTGGACGTGTGTTCCACGCATTGTCAACGTACTCCATTGAGAAAAACTTGGATACTCTGGCAGACCTTGATTGTTGATATGCACGCACTAAAATATTGTACACGTGGACCATGATTTAATGAAATTAAACCAACATGTTCATTGGGTTCTACTTTAATACTCTGGCTTACATTTTCGGACACTTGATTGATCATTGAAATTAGCTCTATTCAACGGTCCTAATTCAATAAAATAGTATCCATTAAAAAGATATTATAATGTTTAGTAAATATAGATTTTTAGCTGGTTATCTACTGTTGGTTCCGCCAGTGGACGATCTGATTTGAATTACTGTATGCTAAAAATGTACAACACTGTGGTTGAGTATCAACCATCATACTCTGTCAGAGTATCAAATAACTCGACGCTCCTGTTTCACATGCACGACCTGACTGACGGGAATCCAAACATTAGTGATGCTTTTGAAATGACGAAAAGTCATCGGAGGGAGCGAATTGGGGGTTACCCGGGTTACCCTTGCGTTGTGGGGCCCACCTTGATGAATGCGTGCTATATCCACGTCGTCTGTCCGGTTTTTCAGCTGATTTTAGGAATTGATCCAAAACTTAAAAGGGGTAGTTTGGCACCATGGATTTGGGGTATTTCAAATCCCCTGGTTGTCTGGGGTTTCAAATCCATGTTAAGAGCTTGTATTGCACCTGAAATCCTTCATATAGTTGCATGCGATAGCACGTGTGTCACCTACTGTTATTCTATTCGGCACAAGATCCATTAATGATATCCAGAAATAATTAGATTATCGATTGCATCATTATAATTACTTTAATATGATGATCACCACTGACCAAACATTGTCCATGTAAATCAACGGCTAAAAATCGTTGGTTAGTCACTTGGACATGATTAGAGCTGTACACGAGCAGGCAAAGCTCGGGTATTCGATCGACTCGACTCGGAATGCTCGACTCGATGCTCGACTCAGCTGAGTTAGAGCCGAGTACGAGTAGTTTTTTACTACTCGTTTTGAGTTCGAGTAGAGTACGAGCAAAGGAGTACTCGACTCGTTACTCGATTCGTTGCTCGACTCGTTACTCGAATCGTTACTTGACTCGTTACTCGACTTGTTACTCGACCAGGGCCATATATATAACTCTAAATCCCTAATCCCGGTCGCTTTCAGCTTTCACGTCCGCCCGCCCAAATCGAAAAAAAAACCCTTCCCTTTCCTTCCCTCCCTCCCATCGGCCAGCACCCGTTCGGCCATTCCCATTTCCCTCTCTCTCTTCCTTTCATTTCCATGTCTGGCACGCCCATTTTCTCTTCTTCTTCTTCCTCTCTCTCTCTCTTTCTCTCTCTCTCTCTCTCTCTCTCTCTCTCTCTCTCTCTCTCTCTCTCTCTCTCCCTGGAGCTTGTCCCTGTCCGCACTCCGCAGCTCGTCAGTCGTCTGGTCACTGGCTCACTGCCCTGCCCTGCCCTGCCCGCAGCTCGTCCCTACCCTACCCGGTGCCCCTGTCCCTGCTGCTGCTCGTCCCTGGCCTGCCCGACGCGGCGACGCCCCTGTCCGCAGCTCGTCCTACCCCTGCCCGGTGCCCCTGTCCGTCCATCAGGTAAGAATTTTGTTTTGAATATGTTGCTTTCCGAAGTTGATTTTGATGGATTACATAATCTATGTGTTGGGGGGGGGGGGGGCACCATTTTGTGTCTGGTGCCCCTGTCCGTCCGCAGATTTTCTTGTGTTGGGCCCACCATTTTCTGTCCGGTGCCCCTGTCCGTCCATAGCTCGTCCCACCATTTTTAATTGGATGGTAAATAAGCACTAGGGAAACAAGTGCGCCCTGAGAAGCTTTCAATGGTATGATGGTTAATCAGCACTGTTTCTTACCTTGATGTTTGTTTGCCTTCTAGTCTAATTATAATGTAACATAGACCTGGATCGGGGAAAATACAAATATCAAATCAACTTGATCAAAAGCTTCAACGGCTTCAAGAAGTTTTCAATGGTGGTAGTTTAATCATCATTGTGTGGCCTACTTATCCTCGGATCTGCCTTATTTTTAGGCCTCCATACTAAAATAATACGTCAAAATGGAAGGACGGTGTGGATAAAATCCATACACAAAAGTTGCCCCTCATAGCCCCTGCCTGTGCTGATCTCAGGACAGGTGGGGTTCTCACCCAATCCGCGTCCCCCAATCTGCTTCCGTATCAAGATGTCGGTTAAAAAACAATCCCCGAACGAAACCATTGATACGGTGATCCACACCTCACGTTAAAAAATAAGATTGGTTAAACTCTCAGGTGGGCCAAAGAAGAAACATTATACCAAAAAAATATAAATTCACGTGTTATGGTCTACCTGAGTTTTAGAGTATGGTAATATTTAATTAATGCTTTATTCCTAGTGATACAGATCAGATTAATGGATTGGATGGCATATAAACACTACGTTGCTTCCTACACAAAACAGATGGTGTGCGTTCCACCTCAACCCTTGACCAGGTGTTGAAACTCATAAAAGTCATTTCAATTTATTTACTTCTAAATTATGCTAAAAGACGTCATTTACAAGCTAATTTACTTTCATTTTATTTTCATCTGCATGAATTTATTTATACCTGAAAATAGTTAAAATAACATTTACTTTTATTTATCCACAATTTACTCCATTTACCTCTGTTCACTTCCATCCAAACTATCCTTAAAACTTTTTGAGCTACAATAATTTTGGATTAAATTGATATTAGTGCTTTCGATTCCTTTAATTCATTTATTGTTTGATTGTCATCTTTTATTATTATTTGTATCGTTCTAGTTGTAGTATAAGATAATCAGTTGCCCATTTGAGGATTTCTATGTTGCCAGACATAGATTCAGTGTGTTCTTGGATGCATAGAAATTGCTTAAATTGTCCCTTTTTGGACAGTTCAGGGTTAGATAGATTGTAATGTCTTCATTTATTCCAATTTAAATGCATATGCCTGTTCTGGTTTCGTCTCTCCTTTTTCTCTCTGGATATATTTCATGTATTTATTTCCGTCGTCAAATGTCCACACTTTGTGTTGATGATTGACATGGGAATCAAATACAAGATTAATATATTTTGGAGAGATAAGGGGAGATGCTGCCGGAATTTCGGCGTAGCATTTAAATTGAAAAATGAAGCATTACAATCCATCTAACTTTGAATGGGTGACTGATTTAGACAGTTAAGTAATTATGCCCGTCTAGCGGTCTAGCCATCTAGGACCCTAGGTATAGCCGTATAACATATCGAGAACTTTATTTTATAGATGGCTAGTCAAGACGAAAGCCCAAATACCCCTGGAATGGGTGCATCGGCCACATCTCCTCTAATAGTAGAGGGAGACACAGACACGTCAACCGCATGCAAAGGAAAGAAGAAGAGATCAGCAGTGTGGGATGATTTCGAAGATGTGACAGTTAACGGTGTACAGAAGATAAAGTGTAATAACTGCAAAGGGTTATTCAGCAAGATTCTAGGAGGATCTACGACACATCTAATTAAACATTTGAAGACGTATCCTAAGAAAGCAAAACTCCCTCCTCCTGGCCAACAGACGCTGTCATTTACGAAGTCAGAAGGGGACGACTCCCAAGGCGTAGTGTCCACTCATAAGTTTGACAAGGAGAAGCTGAATGAGTGGTTTGCTAGATTAGTGATTTTGGAAGAAAAACCTTTCAGAATGATTGAAAGTAAAGGGTTTAGGGCTTTCTGTCAATTCCTTAACCCTCGGGCCGAGAATGTCTCCCGCGTCACAGTGCAGAGAGAAAACATGAAGATGTACGCAAAAGAGAAGATGAAACTGAAAGAAGTTTTAGCTTCAGTGACCAGAATAGCTTTGACTTCTGATTTATGGACGGCGTCCAATCAAAGAAAAGGATACATTTCATTAACCGTTCACTATGTTGATAAGGATTGAAAACTATGCAAGAGAATTTTAAACTTCAAACACCTTCCTCCTCCACATACTGGTTTACTTATTTCAGATTGCATCTACAGTTGTCTAGAAGGTTGGGGCATTGAGAAGAAAATTTCAGCAATAACTTTAGACAATGCTTCAGCAAATGACAATGTCATTTCATGCTTACGTAACCAATTCAGGGCTACAGGAAATTTATTTTTTGAAGAAAAAATATTTCAGGTTAGATGTTGTACCCATATTGTAAATTTGATTGTACAAGAAGGGCTGAAAGCAATCGATGACACTATAGAGAACATAAGAGAAAGTGTGAAATATATAAGGGGATCGCCATCGAGACTGAGTGTATGGAATGACATCATCCAACGTTTGAATGTGCCATCTAAAAAAACGTTGAAGTTGGATGTCTGTACACGTTGGAACTCGACCTATGAAATGTTAAATGCGGCAATGGAATTACAACTTGCATTTCCTGAATATGCGGCGCGTGATAGAACGTATTCTTGGTTGCCGAACACAGATGATTGGGCCAAAGCACAACAAGTTCACACATTTCTCCAAGTTTTCTACGATTGCATGAAGATTTTTTCTAGGAATCAGTATCCAACCGCGAATCTGTTTCTTCCGTCTCTTTGGAGGATTAAGGATGCTCTGCGGAAAAATGTCAGTGCGGGTCCAGATTTCATACGCCAGATGACAGTTGGTATGAAGACGAAGTTCGATAAATACTGGGACGAATGTCATCTGTTGATGTCCTTGGCAGTTGTTCTTGATCCCCGTTGTAATATAGGATTGGTTAGCTTTATTTTCATGAAGCTTTATCCTACTGAAAGAGCGGCAGAAGAGACGTCTAAGGTTCGTGAAGCCCTTGAAGATCTGTATAAATCGTATGTTAATACTTTACCTGCAGCGGCAGCGGGTGTTGAAGAAAGTAGAGATGCAGATATTTCTGTACCTGGTAATTCGGATGTGCTAAATGAATACATATCATATTTGGCACAAGCACGAATGGGAGTTGATACTAAGGAATCAGAGTTAGAAATGTACCTCAAGGAGCCAATCGTAGTGCGAGCTGAATTTGATGTGTTGGAATGGTGGAAGATGAGGGTTAGTGAATCAAAATACCCTACATTATCTGTGATGGCACGGGACATATTATCAATACCAGTTTCAAAAGTGGCATCAGAATCCGCATTCAGCACAGGGAGCAGGGTTGTGAGCAAGTATCGAAGCTCACTTTCGCCAAACACAGTTGAAGCGTTGATTTGTACGCAAGATTGGTTGCGCCCGATATGGGGAGGAGATATGAATGATGATGATGAAGAAGAGGAGATTAAGATTCATGACGCGTCTCTACCTACAGATCAGTAATTATTTTTGGTTTTTCAAATTTTTTTGGCTGAATGTTGAATGATCTGTAATATTATTTCACTGCAACTGCAAACACGAAAGTGTTGGTCCTTTTGGAATGTGGTTTGGAAGACTTTGAATCATTGATATTTATTTACATATGCCTGTTCATTTGCTTTTATTTTTGAATTTTGATACATTTATATTGCTTTCTTTTGTTGCTATATCAAGTTCAATTTATTTATCAATATTTTGATTTTTTATTAAAAATTGAATGTAGATAATATGTCGTCATCTGAGCCATCGTCAAACATTTGGGACTATGCTTCCCTAGTTGAATCACCGCCACGGTCTGGAAAAATAAAGATTAAGTGTGGTTTGTGTGGCGCAAAGTTTGTGCACAAGACTAATCGCTTTCGCCTACACTTGTCATGTCGAGGTGGTGATGCAAAACCATGCCCCAATGCCCCTAAGGATGTCTAAATTCTTTTTCGAGCCCTGTTAGATTCGAATAGAAAGCCTTCCACTCCATCCAAACCTTCTGCTTCTGGATCTGGTACACAAATGATATCCACAAAAGATGCAGAGGAGGAAGCCAGATTAAAAGCTTTGAAGGAAGAACAATTCCAAATCGCCATAAAACGCAGCATGGAAGATGCTTCTAGACTTCAGTGATATTCGAGTCAAAGACAACACGATATTGAAGCAGGGTCAAGTTACTCGTCGAGTACGACAAACAAGAAGAAGAAAAAGAGTAACAAATTGAAATTCCTAACTCGTCTCGGTGAATTTTATAGGGCATTGGGTACTACATACAGTTCTTCACATAAAGCAAGTTTGAAAATTCTAGTTGAAAGTGTAGAAGAGCACGAAGGAAAAATCTCTTCGCCTTCTGACTCAGAGGAAGTGAATCAATTTGTATATGAAAAAATAGATAGTAGTTCCGATGGATCAGATGACAATACAGGAACAGGAAGACACTCATCTTATAGAAGTTATTAGTTATAAATTGTCATTTTGAATAATGTAATGTAATTATGTAACAATGTAATGTAATTATGTGCATTTTATATATTTATTGTTTCGTTTAACTTCAAATTCCAATTGACAATCGAATTAAATTCAAATTAATTTCAATTTATAACTTGAACTTGGCTCAAAGCTCGAACTCGTTACTCGAAAACCCTACTCGAATTGGGCTCAAATTCAGACTCGGACTCGAACTCGCCTCGAAAACTGGCACTCGGTATTCAACTCGTGTGCTCGTACTCGGACTCGACTTGAAAACTCGCACTCGGTACTCAACTCGTGTGCTCGTACTCGAACTCGCCTCGAAAACTTAGACTCGACTCGACTCGTACTCGGGTGAGTAGAGTACGAGCAGGGGGTCATGCTACTCGGCCGAGTAGAGCCCGAGTACGAGCAGCGGTCGGTCGTTAAGGGTCGAGTACGAGTAGGGCGATACTCGACTCGACTCGACTCGTGTACAGCTCTAGACATGATATTGTGCTTGTGGCCCATCCAAGACTTGGAATTTAATCATTTTCAGACAAAGCATAAATTTCAGCCGGCTTAAAACAACCATTGGGTCAAACATTACATAAGTCACTAATTAGAAATATTAAAGTTGATTTGGTAATTAAATTCAAACCCCCGGTAAATATACGATGCATAGATAATTTTGGATTAAAGTTGATTCTCAATGCAGGGTGCCAAACATGTTATAAGGATTTCAAATCCAAGGGGTTTGATATCCGGTGGTTCTAAATCCACGCTCCCAAACAGGTAATCAAATCCAAATCTCAGGTGGACCACACCACTGGAAACTCTATGGGCCCATTGTAATGTATTTGTTTCATCCACACCATCCATTCGTTTTTCCAGCTCATTTTAAGCCATGACCCTAAAATTGAAGCATATCTAGAGCCCAAGTGGAACACACCACATGAAACAATGCGCTTTGAATGCCTACCATTGAAAACTTTTAGGGGCTATGGAAGTTTTGGATTAAGCTTAGGGCCTGTTTGGGAGCGTGGATTTGGAAACCCTGGATTTGAAATCCTCCTAGTGTGATTCAACACTAAGGTCTTGGTATCTATTCCCTATAGGCTATAAGGAAAGTGAGAATGGACAATGGGTGTACTAACGAGCTAACAGAAGAAAAAAGAAAAGAAAAGAAAAGAAAAAAACTTTAATCCAAAAGTAGCTATGCATGATACATCTACTCGGGTTTGAATTTAATTACTAAATCAACTTTAATATCTCTAGTTAGTGAGATATGTAATTTTTGATACAATGGTTGTGATAAGCCCGCTGAAATATATGCTTTGCATGAAAATGATGAAATTCCAAGTCTCAGATGGGCCACAAGCACAAAATCAAACAATTTTTAATCGTTGATTAACATGGACAATGTTTAGACAGTGCTGGACAATGTTTGGATGGTGCTAATTTACATGGACAATGTTTGGACGGTGCTCATCATCATTAATGGGCCATGTGCCCAATAGAATGATAATATAGTGACACACATGTTACACTTGCAACTATTGAAATGATTATAGTGTAATAGAAGCTCTCATCGTAGACTTCAAACCCCTCTGAATTTGAAACCACTTGGATTTGAAACCCCCAGTTACTTTATGTTGCCAAACAAGCAGTGGATTTGAATCCCTTCAAATCCCCTCCAATCCACGGTGCCAAACGACCCCTTATATTTGTGTTTTCCCTTCACAGTGGCTTTCTGTACATAATTAAGTTCCTATCCAGGTTTCAATGATGAACATCATTATCCCCACTGTTCTACGATGAGCAAAAAACATATATTGACGGCATAGATGTTGACACGTACATCATGGTGGGCCGACAGAGTTTACTTATACTATGATGCACAATCTACGTCCTATCCCTCATGGTGTCGAAATCTGGCATCAGGTATGCTTAACCCTGCTTTGGCACCCAAGGGCAAAATTGATATATTATACTGGCATCTCATAATTCAAAGATATACTATCATATAATATTCATTGATGAAATATTTAATTCCATTTACTTAAATAAATAGACATTAATTAAAAGAAAATATAATATTTGTTGATGTAGTTTTTCGGTCGTCCTCCTCAGGCCTTTGAGTCCTTGCATAATTAAAACAACAATGGAGACCCTAGCTAAGGCAGGTGACCCTCCGATGCCAAAGTTAGATAGGGAATCTGGGTATATTTGTATTAGGGTTTTATTGCATACTTCTCTCTATACATTGAGACCCTATTTAAAACCCTGGGGTGAGCTTCATGCATGGAAAATTCCCCCACTTGGCATGATTATAATTGTCTTCCAAGATCCTCGGTAGAGATCTCGTAACGACTTTAGCGATAAGGTTGAGTAGTCAGGACCTGAGAATATTGTAGTAGATAGCTGAACCCGACTAGCTGAGGCCGAGTTGTAGGTTTAAGGTTTAATGCCATCTTGATGTTGGTTTTCCAAAGTTTTCGACTGGGATCAAATTGACCCGTACGGTAGCTCGACGGAAACTCATTGGTCGTAACAACGAGAGCTCGTTGGCTACGGGATTCTTTGCTTATGGTCGGATCGTTGAGTCATTCATGAAGGTCGTGCTTAGTCATGTAACCTGGGTTGCCTTCCTTTGGTTGCTATTCTCCTATACTGGTCGCCTTAGCTCAGTCCATTTTTACCCATAACAATATTCACATCTTATCATACTAAATCATTGAGGCTATAATCCGAAATCATACAACTTTCCACTTAAATTCCATTGCAATTAAGTCTAAATCTTTTAAAGAAAACTAAATTTAAATAAAATAAAGGTAATTAGTTATCCTCTCATCATGCAACCAAGTGATATCTTGCCCTGAAATTCAACATCCATAATAGTCGGTGAGGTAGACAACTCAGTGAGCAAATCTAGTAGAAGTTTTGAAACAAAGTACACTAATCCGAATAAAAATATATTTATCAAAACACTATAAATTCTTACATAAAACTTGAAAATCAAATATTAAATTATCGAAGATTTCAATGCAATTTTGTATGAGATAAATCATGAATGAATAGATGCAATAATGCATGAAGTAGTCCCCCATAATTAGTACTGTTATGGGTAAAATTGGACTAACCAAACTGCTGGAATAAAATGGAAATATCAGAGGCAAACAACTTGGATGGGAGGTCGGGTATGAGCTCGGTCTCAAATGCCAACCACAACCTCCATGGCCAATTTAAGTACTGACCACGAATGGCAGCCTAGTTAACACCTCACAATCTCAACCTAGGGAACAACTCGGTATGATGACCTTGAGGACCAACTTCGACTAAGGGCTCGACTTCAGGGGTCGGCTTTGACCACTGACTTAGAGGTTAGCCTCAGTTATAGGCCTCGACCTCAGATACCGACCACTAGGGAAGATCCCCTCTGTATACGGGTAAGATTACCTCCCCGAGATCTTCACCGAGGATCTTGCCTAGATAAGCATGACATATTAGGGGAAAGATTCCTTTTATGATACACATCCTCCTAGCAGATTCACTGCCATATGTGTAAGAAGTGTCAAGAGGTTATAAATAGGGACGCTCCTCATAGGAAAAGGGGGACACATATATCCTAATTTGACTACACCCATTGTGTGCTTATTCTAATTTAGTCATCAGAGGGCTCCTGGTTACAACAGACGTTCCCATTTTCCCTTGGTTTTGAAGGTACGCGACGGGCTAGCAGGGACAACCAAATTGTAGTATCAACAGTTTGGCGCCGTCTGTGGGAATGACAGTAAAGTCATTCCGAATTCACTTATTGTCTCAGTTTACCTTGCAATGGCTAAAGGGAGGAAGAGGGCCTTGGCCGCCATTGCGACACCAACCCCCTACACAAGAGGAACGACTTAATAATCTCCAGGATCCACCTTTAGAACATCATATCGACCCTCCTCGTGCAGCAGCTGCACAAAGGTCCCACAACAAGGGAGGTTGGCTCATTTCCTTGAAAAACCAGTCGAAGCCTTAGTTGGAAACGTCGACCGGATAATGCAAATACTGGAAAGGCACAACCATCCCGATCGCGGTGCAAAAGTATGAGTATCGGACAAAATCCGACTGAAACAATATGCGGTGAGAACAGATGTGATCAGACGGGAAGTATCCTCTTCCTTCAGAGCTCTCACGTGATAAAGCAACGACCTGGGTAGCATTATAGGCTCCATGCACATCGCGAAACCACTGTATCGTAGACCTTCAACTTACGCCACACTCTAGAAAAAAGGGTGGGAAAGACCCCGAGGTCATTGCAGAGAGCGAGGTCCCATGAGGCAAGCTCAAAGAATCCGAGGAGAACTCGTTGACATCCAACAAGTGTACTATGCTCCGGTTTCGATCTTCGTTGAAGCCATGTTTGAGGAAATAGAACCTCCGTTTACCGATAACATCATGAGATCTCAACTTCCACCAAGATTCGGCAGATCATTTTGAATCCTTCAAAGCATGGATGGAGCTACACGGCGCTTTGAGCTCAGTAATGTGTCGAGCATTCTCCTTGACCTTGTCAGGAGCGGCATGAAAGTGGTACAGGTACCTGAAACCGAAGTCCATTAGCTTCTTTCTCCAGTTTAGTAAGACCTTTATCACGCAATTCATTGGTGGGAAGGATAAAAGGTAACCAGCGACCCACCTCCTCACTGTTACCCAAAGGGAAGACGATCTACTAAAGGACTACATCATCCGTTTTAATGAGGAAGTGATACAGGTGGATGACTACACCAACCAGATAGCTCTGACTACCATGAAACCCGTAAAGGCCGAGCTATATGTCCTAGAGGGGGGGGGGTGAATAGGACTATGCCAAATTAAAAAAATAACAGCAGAATTTAAATAAATTAAATACAGATAGCAATAGACAATCTCACAATGCTAAATTTAAAAACAACCTCGAATGAACAAGTATTGAAAGGTTGATACAGATGTTGTTCTAACGACAACCTTACACCATAAAAACTAAGGGTTTATGGCAGGACAACCTTACTAGAACGGTCTGTATATCAAAAACTCAAACTGATACAGAGGAATAAAGAAATAAATAGAAAGAAGGGAAATCTAAGCTATTATAACATTCCCACACATCCACATAAGGATTACAACATTCTCCACAAATGTAAAAAGGGAAATTACAACCATCCACAAAAAGAAATAAACATTCAATCCACAAGACCAGAAATTATAGTGGTTCGCTTGTGTGTACACCAACTGTTTAGAAAAATAGCCACACAACTACTCCACTCCTAATATCCTCACACAGTGGATATTAGCGTTCACTATGAAAATAGGTTTTTCCAGGTTCACCTAAAACCCTCACAATTGTGTCTTTCAAGTGGGCTTACACAATTCAAAAACCCCACACTCTGAGTTTTCTGGATCACCTCAGACAAACCAAAATAGAGAGATTTTTCTGGCACAATCTCAATGAAACAAAAAAAGATAGAATTTACAATAATGTAAAATACCTGGATATTCTCTTTTTGATGTAGCCCGGAAGAACCAAATCGGAGTAGAAGTTCAATGTCTACACTCACTTATGATATGGTTCTAGGTTCTAAATTGATTTTAAATTAAATCAAGTTAGGCTAGCTCTATTTGATTTTGATTCCAAGAAAAGGGCAATCTCAATCCCTTCTTCAAATATGATTGGAATATAGAATACAAAATCAAATATAATAAAGCTAAATAAAGAGAATATTAAAAGAGTACAATATAGCTTAAAAAGATGACTAACGTATCTCTCAGAGTGACAAATTGAATGAAATACTCTGAAATTCGTCCTCTATTTATAGGTGAAGAAATTACGTTCACGACTGGTCCTGAGGACATCACGACTGGTCATAGAACCATCAGATTTTTAAAATTTTGAGCGCGATAGGATAAAGCCGTTTCATGACTGGTTGTAGGACCTGCTCGACCTGTCAAGGGACCTCCACGACTAGTTGTAACCTGTCCATGACTGGTCATGTGGAGCCTGATTTAGTCGCTGGACTTTGAGTCGCGGCTGCAGGACTGGTCGAGCATGAGTCGAGCATTGTTCACACGACCAGTCGAGCAGTCTCCAGGACTGGTCGTGCTTAACAAAAAATTCTGAAAATCTGTAACCAACTTAGGACTGGTCGAGAAATTTCTTGGACTGGTCAAGCCAGTATTAGGACTAGTCGAACATAATCCAGGACTAGTCAAGAAACAGTTTATTCGCTTACAAAATGAGTTAATTGAATTATGTATTCAAAATGACCTACCCTAAAGTCAATCTAGGGTCATTCATACCTTATATATGATGTATGAACATTGAAACTTCTTTTCCTTCGGTTGATAGTTGATCTTTGAAGTTCACGAAGCTTGAGATTTTTACACATGATGAAGCTTGAACTTGAGACCTTTTGAAGCTTCAATTTGAAACTTGAATTTGAAATATCTTGAGTCTTGAGCTTGAGGTTCAAAGTAAAAGACTTTGTCTTGACTTGGAGCTTGAAAATCTTGAACTCTTGAAACTTGAAAGCTTGAATTCACAATTGATGTTGTACATAAACATGAACAAGTAATCTTGCTTTTGAAGTTTTTGAACTAAGGACCCTTGTCCTTGAGAGATGCACAGACTTCATTATGTAGATGAGCTACACAAAACACAAATTCCAAGAGAGGTTTTGGCACTACAAAATTTGACAATATACGAGCTAGAAACCATAGCACTTACAATCTCCCCCTTTGTCAAATTTGTGACAAAACACATTCCACAATAACATAAGCATTATACGCACAAAGAATATGCACCAGTTATCAAAAATACATCGATTCCAATACTCCCCCTTACTTAACTCCCCTTCACGAAATAGAATCATTCACAATCAATTCATCCACAATCCACATGCAATATATCACAAGCATTGACAAAATTCTTCCCCTTTTTGTCACAATATGACAAAGGAAGGAATCAAGAAATAAAAGTGGAAGTAGATAAAGAAAAGAGAATAAGAAGAGTAGTGAGGAATAAATGATCAACAAAGTCAAAATATCAAACCATAAGAAAGATATGTTCAAACAAAAATAACCAATTTAAACAAGTACATCTAAGTTAAGCCAAGTTCAGCCAAGTACTACCTCAAAAGACAAAATAAATCTAAGTATCATTAAAGTTATTACAAACCAAGATTAGAAAAATACTAATCAGATCCTGAAGAGGGAGCAGGAATAGATGGATCAAATTGATGTAAACCCTTATTAATGCCCCTAATATATTTACACATATAAGCAAATTGAGAATCTTAGGTTACACGAATTTGAGCTACCTGTTCTTCAAGAGTATGCAACCTCTCAGCAAAATCAGAAGGCTGATAATCAGGGTCAGCCTCAGAATCTGATTCAATCTCATCAAAGATATCGTCCATGTTAATGTCATCTGGAGGTAAATCGTCTTCTTCTTGATTCACTGCTTCAGTTCCACCAACACCCACATTGACTTGACCATCAGCCAACCTCAAATTCATTTTGTTTATTTTTGAGTTGTTGAAAATAAGATGTTGAATGGGAGCCTCTCCAACAGGCATAAATACTAACATATGAGTGGCCAACATAGTCATAAGATATGCAAAGGGATATCACTGTGTCCAGGATGGAGACAGAATTAAATGATAGATGACAGATTAAAGAAGAAAGACATACTTTTATACCAGAGATGATGGAATGAAGAATCCGAACCATGAAAGTGGTGAGTTCTGTTTTGTTACCAGAATGAGGATAAAGATTTGAAATAAATATCTTGTGAAGGACTCTGTATCTGGGTAACAAATACTTTGAAGCAAGCGCATTACCATTTTGACTCCATTGCGCATCTATATTGCATAATGCTCTAATAAGTGTATGTTTTTCTGATTCAGATGGTTTATCAACTAGAGTGTTAATAGGAATACCTTCATCATTGACAGGTATGTCCATTAGGCCAGAGATCAGATATCGGTCTACTTCAAATGGACCTTCTCTAGTTGCAATAATAAACGTTAAATTTTCAGCTGAAAAATCAGAAATACAAGCAAGCACAGCTTGCGCAATAGACTGATATGCCGACTCACCCCAATGTAAAATGTTATCCCATCCTATAGATTGGAAAAGAGTAAGGAGTTCAAACGAAACTAAATGTTCAACATGAATCAGTCGTTCAATTATAACATCGCACAACCTTAAATCCCGAACATAGGAGGGATTATCTTCGGGTGACCGAAGGTGGCGCGTTGTGATAGGTGTCGTTCTAGAAGTTGAAGGACCATGTAAACTTTTCTTTTTACCTCTACTATCCATTTGCAACTAGGAAATTAAGGAAACAAGTGGTTGCAAAAGAAATATAGTGGGTTTTCTCTATATCAAATTTTGGAGAAGAAAACCTCAAAAACCTCAATGAAACAAGAAATAAATCACTCCAAGGATGAAAAAGAAGTGATATGAACTTGAATCTATAAGGAAAATAGAAATAATGAAATAACCTTGAAGAACTAGGGAGATGCGCTCGACCGGTCGAGCTAGGACCCATTGGAGAAGAAACCTAAATGAAGATAAAAGGGTTTTTCCCCCAAATTAAAGCACCGGACGCGCTACACGACTGGTCGAGCATGTACTCGACTGGTCGTGCATAGCAAAAAATATGCATTTTTCATGAAATTTAAAATTTTAAACAGATAAATTAGCAAATATATATACAATATAATACAGAAATGCGTGAATAATCAATTCAAATTGCACATACTAAGATCAAATTTCAATTTATTAAACCTGCTTTTGTCAAGCGGTTTAGTGAAAATGTCAGCAAGTTGAGTCTTGGTCGGAATGTATTCCAAAGAAATTACTTTTTCTTCCACTAATTCACAAATGTAGTGATATGTAATATCAATGTACTTGGTTCGTGAATGCTGGATTGGATTTTTAGATATATTAATTGCACTGAAATTATCACAATATAAAACCATAGAATCCTATGCAATTTTGTAATCGTTTAACATTATTTTCATCCATACAAGCTAAGTACATGCATTACCTGCTGTAATGTATTCAGGCTCAGCAGTTGAGAGTGATAAAGAACTTTATTTCTTACTTTGCTAAGAAACAAGACAGTTCCTAACATAAAAACAACCACCACTGGTTAATTTTCTGTCATCAATGTTACTAGACCAATCAGCATCAGTGTAACCAGCTAATCGAACATTAGTATCATGTGGATACCAAAGACCCAGATTAACTGAACTTGCAACATATCGCATAATTTGTTTAACAACAGTTAAATGTGACTCTTTAGTGTTAGATTGATATCTAGCGCAAATCCCTACGCTGAATGCAATATTAGGTCGACTCGCAGTTAGGTACAGCAAACTACCTATCGTACTGCGATATAATTTAGGATAAACTCTCTTACCTGTAGAGTCCATTGAGAGTTTTAAAGTCGTACTCATAGGAGTATCAAAATTCTTCCCATTCTCAAATCTGAACTTTTTAACTAAGTTCAGAGCATATTTGGTTTGGGAAATAAAGAAACCATCAAGTTGCTGTTTAACTTGCAACCCTAGAAAATAATTTAATTCCCCAACCATGCTCATTTCGAACTAAGATTTCATAAGATCTGTAAACTCAACAGTCATGTTAGCACAGGTAGATCCATAAATAATATCATCAACATAAATTTGTACTATTAAAATGTGATTATTATGTTTTTTTACAAATAGAGTCTTATCAACACTTCCCGTTATAAAGTTATGACTTAACAAAAACTTAGTCAACTTTTCATACCATGCTCTAGGAGCTTGTTTTAAATCATAGAGAGCCTTTTTTAGGCGATAAACATGATCAGTATTCTTAGGGTCTTCAAAACCCGTTGGTTGTTCAACATACACTTCTTCATGCAAATCGCCATTCAAGAAAGCACTCTTTACATCCATTTGATATATTCTGAACTTTCTAAAGCATGCAATGGATATAAATAGTCTGATTAATTCAAGACGAGCTACCGGGGCAAAGGTCTCATCATAATCGATATCTTCAATTGGAGTGTACCCTTGTATAACCAGTTTAGCCTTGTTTCAAATTATATTACCAAGTTCATCAGACTTATTTTTGAAAATCCACTTAGTTCTGATAATATGTTTATATTTCAGTCTAGGAACTAAGTACCAAACATCATTTCTAACAAATTGATTAAGCTCTTCTTACATTGCAACTATCCAGTTTTCGTCAGTAAGAGCTTCTTTTACGTTAGCCAGCTCTATTTAAGATGTAAAGCACACGTAATTACACATATCTTCAAGTTATCTACGAGTACGCACACCAATAAGAGGGTTTCCAATAATCTGATTAGTTGGATGATCTTTAACAGTCCTCAGTTCGGAGTTATTGTGACTTGATGAAGAATCTAGTTTGTTAATTAGAAGTACTTCATCATTATCTGAACTTGAGATAGGTGTAATCAAGTGATTGTCAATAACTACATTAATGGATTCTTGAATTACATCGGTCCTTTTATTACGAACCCGATATGCTCGACTATTCAGAGCATACCCTAAAAATATCCCTTTATCACTTTTGGTGTCAAACTTACCCAGATTTTCTCGGTCACGTAAAATATAGCACTTGCTGCCAAAAACTCGAAAGTATTTGACAGTAGGCTTCTTATCAAACCATATTTCGTAAGCCATTTTATAATTTAATTTTCTAGTATAGACGCGGTTAATTATATAACACGCAGTATTTATGGCTTCGGCCTAAAGATTTTTAAGTAGCTTCATACTGTTTAACATTACATTTGCCATTTCTTGAAGGACTCTATTTTTCCTTTCTACTATACCATTTTGTTGTAGTGTTTTGGGTGCAAAGAATTCATGTGATATTCCCTGATCACTGCAAAACTTCTTAAAACTGTTATTCTCAAATTCTGATCCATGATCACTATGGATCTTACAGACTTGAGTCTCTTTTTAAGTTTGGATACGTCTAAGTACCCTTTTAACTTCATCGAGAGTTTATGATTTGTCTCTTAAGAAAACTACCCAAGTATATCTGGTAAAGTCATTAACAATTACCAGAATATACTTTTTGCCACCTCGACTCTCCGTTATAGTTGGTTCAATAAGATCCATATGGAGGAGTTTGAGTGGTTTCGATGTGGCATTGGAGTCCACCTTTTTATGAGAGCTCCTAGTTTGCTTGCCAATCTGACATTCGCCACATATTTTATCTATTTTTTATAATTTGGGTAAGCCTCTTACTAACTCTCTTTTGGTCAATCTATATAAGTTACGGTAGTGTACATGTCTAAGGTGTTTTTGCCATAATTCAGTCTCATCGGTATAGACCATGTAACACGATAGATTAGATGACCTAGAATCACTTACAATGTAGCAGTTTTCAGAAGTTCTACGACTAGTTACTATTACTGAATCATTTTTATTTAATATTTCACACCCCAGGTTAGTAAATTTTACGCTATGATTTTTATTGCATATTTGAGAAATGCTTAATAAGTTGCGTTTTGAAACCTTTTACATATAAAACATTCTCAAATAAAGGGAGGTTAGAAAGTTGAATTGTACCTTGGCCAATAATCCTGCAGTTGCTACCATCACCAAATGTGATTGAACCATCAGTCATGTCTTTAAGATTAGTGAACAGACCTTTGTCACCGGTCATGTGTCTGGAGTATCCACTGTCTAGATACCACTTCGAATGGTTTGAAGCCTTGAAAGCAGTGTGAACAACCAAGCTAGTAACATTAGGAACCCATTTCATTACAGTCTTGAGTTTAAGAGAATAGTTGGTCTTCTTATGTTTGTAGTTGATGTAAGACCGACCCATTGAGTTAGATTTTAAGAGCTCCTTAAGTAAATCAAGAATTTTCTCAGCTAAAGGATTATGATTCTGATTTTTATAGTTGATATGGTTGCTTTTAGGTTTTAATGATTGAAAAGTTTTAACATTTTTAGGATAGTTTTGATTTAGACTTTTCCTTTTGAGTTTGAAGACTCTCCTTTTACAAACTTAGGAGGAGTATTCTTATGTTTGGGAGAAGTATTTTTGTTGTAGCCCAAACCAGATCAATCGCCACATTTTCTGGATCCAGATAATAGTTTTTCTAACTTAGGATCTCCTTGGGCATACCTCCAAGTGTCTTTTAAACTCAAAAGTGAAGAGACTTCAAGTTTTAGTTTTTCATTTTCAGATTTAAGATTTTCAATAAGGGAGGTTTTAAAATCTAAATCGCATTTTGTCTTTTCAAAACAATCTGAAATGTGGGATTTTTCTAAAATAAGAGTATCAAAATGTTCTTTAAGTTTCAAAAACTTTTCTTTCTGAAGTTTTAGTTTTACGGCAATTTTACACCTTTCCTTGTATAGGGCATTGTAAGCATCTTGAAGATCTTCTTCATTTTCATGATCACTATTCAGATTTTCTTCACTAGTTGAATCATCATTATCTGAAAACGTAAACTTAGATAGAGTCATAAGGGCTTTAACTTCATTACCTGACTCGGTTTCAGAACCTTCTGACTCAGAAGAGGCTTCAGAGTAGGAAGATTCATCCTAAGTAGCCAACATACCCTTCTTTTTGGGTTTGTCCCTTTTAGGACACTTGTTTGCTAAATGCCTATATTCATGGCAGTTGTAACATTGACTATCTTTTAATGATTTCCAAGTTTTAGATTTAGATCTTTACTTATCATTAGATTTTTAAAAATCAACCCTCTTTTTACTTTTGAAAATTTTGTAAAACTTTTTAGCTAAAAGGGCCATATCATCTTCAGAATTTTCTAAATTAGAATTACTATTTTCTTACATTTAAAAGATTTAAGGGTGATAGATTTACCTTTAGGAGCTTTAAAGTTTAACTCATAAGTCTGTAATGATCCAACTAATTCTTCTACCCTCATATTGTCCGTATTACAAAGTTCCTGGATCACAGTCACCTTTGAATTGAAACGTTCAGGTAGTGAGCGTAGTATCTTTACACAGACTTTACTTTCTGGGATTTTATCACCAAGACCCCACATAGAGTTGACAATGTCATTCAATCTAGTATAAAAGTCTATGAAAGTTTCACTTTCCTCTATACGTATTTCCTCAAATTTGGTTGTGAGGATTTGGACTTTAGATTTCTTGACAATTGTTGTTCCCTCGTATGTCATTTCTAAAATATCCTAAACTTGCTTTGCAGTATCACAGAATATAATTCTTTTGAATTCATCCGGTGATAGTGCGCAAGTGATTGCATTTAGTGCTTTTGCATTGACACTACTCTCACTTTTCTGAAAAGTGGTCCAAGATAAATAAGGTGTAATTCTCATAGATTTGGATCCATCGATACCAGTTACTTCAGTGGTAGGAGGGGTCCAATCAGTCACTATGGCTTGCCACACGCTCTCATCCATGGATTATAAGAAAATTCTCATCCTGACTTTCCAATAGGCATAATTGGAGCCATCAAATGGTGGAGGCCTAGTGACTGATAGGCTATCAAAATTTGACATCTTACAAAGTTCAGATCGATTAGCTCAAGAAATTAATCCAAAAAGTAATAACAATTAAAACGAGTTATTATGTTCTGATACCACTTGAAAAGGCCGAGCTATATGCCCTATAAGGGGGGGGGGGGGTGAATAGGACTATGCCAAATTAAAAAAATAACAACGGAATTTAAATAAATTAAATACAGATAGCAATAGACAATCCCACAATGCTGAATTTAAAAACAATATCAAATGAACAAGTATTGAGAGGTTGATGCAGATGTTGTTCTAAGGACAACTTACACCATAAAAACCAAGGGTTTATAGTAGGACAACCTTACTAGAACGGTCTGTGTATCAAAAACTCAAACTGATACAAAGGGATAAAGAAATGAATAACAAGAAGGGAAATCTAAGCTATTATAACATTCCCACACATCCACATAAGGATTACAACATTCTCTACAAATGTGAAAAGGGAAATTACAACCATTCACAAAAAGAAATAAACATTCAATCCACAAGACCAGAAATTATAGTGGTTCGCTTGTGTGTACACCAACTGTTTAGAAAAATAGCCACACAACTACTCCACTCCTAATATCCTCACACAGTGGATATTAGCGTTCACTATGAAAATAGATTTTTCCAGGTTCACCTAAAACCCTCACAATTGTGTCTTTCAAGTGGGCTTACACAATTCAAAAACCACACACTCTGAGTTTTCTGGATCACCTCAGACAAACCAAAATAGAGAAATTTTTCTGGCACAATATCAATGAAACCAAAAAAAGATAGAATTTACAATAATGTAAAATACCTGGATATTCTCTTTTTGATGCGGCCCGGAAGAACCAAATCTAAGTAGAAGTTCAATGTCTACACTCACTTATGATATGGTTCTAGGTTCTAAATTGCTTTTAAATTAAATCAAGTTGGGCTAGCTCTATTTGATTTTGATTCCAAGAAAAGGGCAATCTCAATTCCTTCTTTAAATATGATTGGAATATAGAATACAAAATCAAATATAATAATGCTGAATAAAGAGAATATTAAATGAAAATAATACAGCTTAAAAAGATGACTAACTTATTTCTTAGAGTGACATATTGAATTAGCTTGAATTGAATGAAATACTCTGAAATTCGTCCCCTATTTATAGGTGAAGAAATCACGTTCACGACTGGTCCTGAGGACACCACGACTGGTCGTAGAACCAACAGATTTTTGAAAATTTGAGCGCGATAGGATAAAGTCGTTCCATGACTAACTTATTTCTCAGAGTGACATATTGAATTAGCTTGAATTGAATGAAATACTCTGAAATTCGTCCCCTATTTATAGGTGAAGAAATCACGTTCACGACTGGTCTGAGGACACCACGACTGGTCGTAGAACCAACAGATTTTTGAAAATTTGAGCGCGATAGGATAAAGTCGTTCCATGACTGGTCGTAAGACCTGCTTGACCGGTCAAGGGACTTCCATGACTGGTCGTGACCTATCCACGACTGGTCGTGTGGAGCCTGATTTAGTCGCTGGACTTTGAGTCGTGACTGCAAGACTGGTCGAGCACGAGTCGAGCATTGTTCACACGACTGGTCGTGGCTTAACAAAAAATTTCAAAATTTTGTAACCAACTTAGGACTGGTCAAGGAATTTCTTGGACTGGTCGAGCCAGTGCTAGGACTAGTTGAACATAGTCCAGGACTAGTCGAGAAACAGTCTATTAACTTATAAATTGAGTTAATTGAATTATGTATTCAAAATGATCTACCATAAAGTCAATCTAGGGTCATTCATACCTTATATATGATGTATGAACGTTGAAACTTCTTTTCCTTCCGTTGATAGTTGATCTTTGAAGTTCACGAAGCTTGAGATCTTTACACATGATGAAGCTTGAACTTAAGACCTTTTGAAGCTTCAATTTGAAACTTGAATTTGAAATATCTTGAGTCTTGAGCTTGAGGTTCAAAGTAAAAGACTTTGTCTTGACTTGGAGCTTGAAAATCTTGAACTCTTAAAACTTAAAAGATTGAATTCACAATTGATGTTGTACATAAATATGAACAAGTAATCTTGCCTTTGAAGTTTTTGAACTAAGGACCCTTGTCCTTAAGAGATGCACAGACTTCAATATGTAGATGAGCTACACAAGACACAGATTCCAAGAGAGGTTTTGGCACTACAAAATTTGACAATAGGAGCTAGAAACCATAGCACTTACAATATCTGGACTATGGGAGGGGAAGTTCATCTTCTCAATTGGCAAGAACCCCCAAAATACCCTGGATGATCTCCTTAACCATGCCTAGAAGTACTCTAACGCGGAGGAGCTCTTCAGCTCGTGGAAAGCTACTCGAAGCAAAGTTTGCTCGGATAAGGATAGGAAGCGCAATGGGGAAATGGAGCCATCCACTATCAACAGCAAGAAGATAAATGACAATGATCTAAACAGAGGTTAGCATCCAAACCGATGACCAGAGAGCAGGTTTTGCTCCTATACCCCATTGAACATAACTCCTAAGAAAGATCTTATGGAGATTCAAGACAAAAGGATCCTAAAATGGCCGAGCAGGATGGAGGCCAATGCCAACGCCGACAAGAGAGATAGGCGGAAGTACTGCCACTTTCTTCACGATCATGGCCACACCATTGCCGAATGTTTCAATCTCAAGGAAGGGATCGAGCAACAAGGTGACATAAATATAACAATAAAGCGACATATGAAATACGCACAATATTCAGAGGACCCGCAGGGGGTGGGGACTTGAACAAAGCTCACATGCAACATGCTCGAAGCACAATATCAGTAGCACAGAGCACCACATATACCTCACTAGTAAGGCTGTAAAAGAGCAAAAATTGAGCCCTTGCAGCTTGACCTTTTGCCGTATTTTCTATACTCGGGTGTTACTATAGAAATCTAAATAACTTTATACATGTGTGAGAACACATGTAATTTACACAACACACCTCCATCCAACTATCCTCAATTTATCCATCTTGACCATTAAATTTAGACTATGACAGCCACAACGTATCTGCAAGGTACTTCGAGTTGACGCTTGACCTTTCAACCTAAGATTAAATCAATAATGATGATTCAACCGTCAAGTATAGTCGTCATCCATAGATTGAACCATCCCTCCATTGAATCTCAAGTAAGACTAGCACATCCTCTAGGATCTCGATCTTCTTGTTAAGTAGAATGAACCATCCATTGTCAATAGAAAAACCTTGATCATCGAACCCGCTATTCATTAGGCCGCTATCACTAAGATTTATAATCCACACTCAATCATCACCTGAACATTTTAAGTAAACCTGATAATCAGCTACAAATTCTAGCTCAAATCAAACTAGAAAACTCTACTGCCGATAATCAAGCCATCCAACTATTGGATCACTTAACATCACTGTTTAAAATCAATAATTTTGTACTATAGGTACTCCTGAATGAATGCAATCGTCATGGAAATTGGTGACATAGATCACTAAATCCATCCATTGTTAGGCTCACACCCCTCGATATAGAAATCAACATTGACCATCATAATCAAGTTATTGGACCATTGAATCCACTACTAATTATCCTTTAAACAAATCCCAAAAATCTTGTACTCCAGTGTGAATCAGACTTGGAACAAATTCAACCATGGAAAAACACTCAAATCACTTAGTGTGGCCCGTCTAGACCTTAGATCCGGCTGATCTTTAACCAAAGAAAATTTAGTAAACTTACAAGTTAAACGGACGGTTCAGATCATACCGACCATCGCGTGTACCCTGATTTTGAACCCGTGCCTGTGCATGGATTTGTACACCCTCAATACATGGGACCGTAGAATCGGTCAAATCGGGTTTGACCCGATAAAAACCAAAGAAATCTCTGATTTCGGCCGATTTTCCCGCCACGCTCGAATTCAAACGAGGTCGTTCGTCTGATATCACACCAAGGACCATTTGAAACACGTCTCTGAAATCCGGACCGTCCATCATGTCAGGATGGAAGATCCGACCACACCCTAAGTTTCTACGTACGAAGATGGGCACGTGTGTACTCACCACACCTAACGCAAGTAGCGCTGCGTGCGGTAGCTTTCAAAAGCCGGATGAGCTGGCAAAAAGAATCTTTCCGTTATAAAGCAAGGACTGATTGTGAGTGTCTACAAGCTTTTTGAAGCTGTTCTTACACATCTGGAGCACCCATTCTAGGGCAATCAACGATACCATCTCAATTGGATTGGAGTTCTCGCGAGAAATAGCAGCCGCAGCACAAATCTCACGAACCATCGAGATTTTATTCTCATATGTCCAAGATGAGGGACCCACTGTGATCATTGGGCAAATCAAAACCTCACATACATATCAGATCACCAGATCCATCGTCCATAGAGAATCCACCATGAATAGGGTGGTCATCTTCCTCGATTTGACCGAAAACCACACCATCAGCGTATGGACCCTGTTTCCACATTAGAGACGTTCATCCAATGGACCGGGGGACTAGAAGCCCATCCATCTTGTCCGATCACTGCCATGAAATCGGACCTCCCTTATTTGATCAACAAACATGATTCAATCACCGAGTTCGCTGCTCGGCATAACTAATCCTTTGATTAGTTACTCTGAATTCTCTAGAACAAGGTTAATAGAGCCTTATAAAAGGCGTCCTTTTAGGGCATTCTTTCAAAAAATGGAAAGATAGAGAGAGAAGAAAGGCGTCATTCTCTCTACTGCACTGAGCCAGTAGACTCGGTTCAAATCGGGCTGAGTCCAGCGCCTCTGCAGTTCTCCTAGCAAAAAGAATAAATGAGGAAGAAGAAGCAGAAGGAAGAGGAAGAAGAAAGAGAAGAAAGAGATAGAGAGAGAAAGTGAGAGAGTGAGATGGGCGGCCATTGAAGCGAGTTGCGAACTAGGGTCGCAACTCCACTCAACTCGTCGAGTGATTTCGAGTCAGGGGCCGGTCCCTGACCTACCCATAGACCTGGGCATCGGACCGAGTCAGACTGGATTGGGTCCAACTCGATCCTATCCGAAATCTCATTGGCATGACCCGATCTCGATCCGTTCCAGGACCGAGTCTGGGTCACCTGACTGAACCGTTCTGAATTGTATATGGCCTGCTTCAATCCGAGTCCAACTTAGTCAGGAAAATCGAGTCGGATCAGATTGGACACGGCACGGTTCGGTGCATACCTAACATATAGTAAATCAAATTAGTTCGTTCATATTATGGGTCCTAGTTTAGATGTCCCACGGAGGAAAATTTATTATTATGGATGATTTGAAAATGTTCTTGTTCCATATTTAATTTTACGGTTAAAAATTAATCCAAGGCTCTATGTCAACTAACTATCAGAGAATCAGAGGTTAAGATTGCTCAGCCGATCTGAGTTTTAGACTATGAGTCTGCGATGTACGCTATTTTTCAGCGTTTGCGTATCAAGCGATGCACTCTGCTTAAGTATCATATAATCCCTGTGCTAGGATCTATCCTGATGTACTATGGCAGGAAACTTCAAGACTTTATCCGTTGAATAGATATCATCTTCAATGATCCGAACCATTTAAAAGATAGGAATAACTCTTTATGAGATATATCCATTTAAAAAATAAATAAATAACTAAAGATATCATCCATGTTCAAATGAAAAGAGAAACAGTCTAAGGTCGAAATGTTCCAATGTAAATTTTTTGTTTCTTGCGGCTCATCATTCTAATATGAGTAACATCGTATAAACGATTCGGATACTGGAAATATGCGTGAAAATTGAAATATCAAAACTTGCGACGTATAATTATAATTCGTCGAGATGTATAGAACGAAACCTCAGGGCAGCTGTTGGGGAGAGAGAATGGGTGAAGTTGTAGAAGAGATCACATAATGAGATTACATCTGTTATTTAATTGTTATTTAATGCATGGATTCAGTGGCCGAAATCGGATTGCGTACTGAGTTACTCAGATCATACTGAATAAACTCTGTGTGGCCCACCGTGAATGTATGTGGTCTATCCACGCCGTCCATCGGTTTTTCCATCTTATTTTAATGGTTGAGCCAAAAATTTAATCATACCCAAGGAACAAGTGGATCATACCATAGGAAATAGTTGGAATATGAATTCCACCGTTGAAATATTTTTAGGGCCCACAGTGATGTTTATTTCTCATCAAACCTGTTCATACGATCACACAGACATAGATTAAGGGAAAAAAAACTTGTTCCAACACTTCTGTGGCTCCCGAGAAATTTTCAACGGTAGATGTTCAATTCACACTGTTTCCTGTGGTGTGATCAACTTGAGGTTTATATATACTTCATTTTTTTGCTAAAGGCCTAAAATTATCTGGTAAAATGGATGGATGGAGTAGATAAAATACATAAATTATGGTGGACCCCACAAAATTTACTCAGTACGCTTAGGGTACTGAGTTACCCAGTACGCAATCCGCTTCGTCGGTGGCCATCGAGACAAGTACCCCCCTATGAGTAGACATCTGAGCTGTTGATTAATTAATGGTTACATTAATTGCTTGAGTAGACATTCTCTTCCTACTTCGCTCCCCCGTCACACGCGCGACATCTGAGTTGTTCATCTGGCCTCCCCACTCTTTGCATGCCACGTGCGGGAACCATGACCGTCCGATCATCTGTTGGGGGACAGGTGCACATGTAGACCGTTTGTTATTCCACTTTTAATGATGTATGTGTTTCATCCATTCCGTCCACCCATTCTTCCAGATCATTTTATGATATGAACCCAAAAATTAGTTTGATCCAGATCTCAAGTGGACCGCACAACGTTGATTGAACGCCCACCATTAAAAACTTCTTGGGGCCACGAAAGTTTTGGATCAAGCTTAAATATATTTTTCCCTTCATCCAAGTTTGTATGACATAATCAATAGGCTAGATGTCAAATAACCATTAAAATGGGCCCTAGGATTTTTTAATGGTGGAAATTCAATCACTACTTTTTCCCATGGTGTGGTCCAACTGAGATTTAGATCTACCTCATTTTTGGGATAAAGCCCTAAAATTATCTTTCAAAATGAATGGATGGCATAGATAAAACACATAAATCATGGTGGGGTCCAAATAGCACCGATCAAACAAATATTACCAACCAGATGCAGCCAATCGTCATTTTTCATGCATTCGGCATTCAAAAAATCAAAACGAAATGAAATAAAATGAAATTGGAGAGAGGCAGTCGACATACAGATTGATGGAAGGGTCCTTGTTGCGACATAGCTTGACGAAAAGAGCGATATCAATGCCGGCCAAGATGAAGATCAGGGTCGTCATGAAGAAACCCATGGGCGAGATGCCCTATCTCAGGATCTGATGCGGAGTTCACAGGAATTGAAGCCCCGAGATAAATCGAGACCATCGATCACAGACAGACAAGGATTTGCATGTGGGGATTGATGTCGTGCGATTTGGGGGAGAAATAGAAGCCCTAACAAAAAGGGAGAGACAGATATAGAGAGAGAGAGATAGAGAGAGATAGAGTTGAGAGAGATAGACAGATATAGAGAGAGATAGAGTTGGGGGACTTAGGTGTACATTAGGCGGGGTTTTTTGGTGATAAAACTTTTACAAAATAGAGAGATTTACATCCCGGGTCGGGTCTGGTTGGGTCAGTTCAGACCCTTTCGGTCTGGGTTTTTGGATCGATTCTGTCTGGATACACCATTATCCGAACCCGACCCGAAAAACGATCGGATCTGGATGGACAGACTCGATCAGGGCCGATCAAGGCCGTTGGTTCTGTTCGAAATGGTATCGAGTTAGGTCAGATCGGGTTGGATCCATCGGATCGGGTCCAACATGCCCACCTCTACCTACCCACTTGCTGAAGAGAAGGGGTTAGGAGGAGCAAGGACTCCTCTACACCATGCCAACACCAAGGCTCAACGAATCCAAGCTTTCCAACTACCATCACATGCCACACAATGACCGAATCATGGCGTGGCTGATTCGAGTCGTCGTGATATCCAACTGAGTTGCCAAGGCGCCACCACTCTGACTGAATCAGGAAGTCTTCCAACAGAATCCTCCATAAGACCTCTACTTCATTGCAACCAGGTCGTTATCCCAGCTGAGTTCAGAATCGAACTCGAATGGAGGTTAGCTCGGTCGATCATTGTGATAAGCTCCCTGGTTAGATCGAATTTGAAGAGAGCTTACTCACACCAGCTACCCCATTCACACTAAGGACCGAACTTCTATCCAGGCCTACTTTGCTCCAAACTCGCTAGAACACATCTTGACCGACTAGATCACGTCTGAGAGCGAGTTCACTGACCAGGACGAACTCGGATCAAGCAATCCCCACTCATCCTCTTCCATTAATATAAAAACGGCCACCTAGTAAGGTATGAAACCAAAACCCCTACTACCTTCTGTGATATTACTCTCAACCCAAGGGTGAGTCGACTCGTTCGGTTATCTAATTGTGTCAAATCTAACCTATCCATAAACCCTACTCAGGGATCATCTAAGGAGATCTTGGGAAGCCTCATTAGAACGAGGAAACTAGAGATTTTTGTGCTACAGCAAGTAATATCCTAAACTCTAACTCATTCAGCCTATTGTTTGGAAATCCCAGCTGAGTCGGCTCAGTAGTGACTCATTGAGGCTTGTAACAGCTCATGCAGGTACTACCTATAATTGTTTACCTTAAGGAATACTCTCCCTTCAACCAAATCCAAAAACAAGACTCTTGAACTCACCTTATAAGAAAATCCAGATAAGGAACAACACCCAACCAAGGTGAGGGATATCCCACTTGGCTTCCTCATTTCAATGAATTCTAAGATAATTTAAGCCTAAGACATTGTAATTTTGAAAATATTGATTGTGGTTCCCTTAGTTTTGAATTGATGTTGATAAGCATGTAGGAATGCCTCAAATTATGTTACCCTAACATATCTTATGAGAATTGCTTTAAGATCACCATGCCATAATTGGAATTGCTTATGTACATGCATATTTCTACTAGTTGCACTAGGAAGTGATAATTTTGTTTCCATGATGGGTTTACTCCATTAACTCCTTATATATGCTAGATAGTTATAAATTGAATCTAATAAAGTCTTAGAATGTTACAAATAAGAACTTGGTCTTCCAGTGCCTATTTGGATGTGGTGAATAAGAGTTATTTCGTTAACCTACTCAAGCCCTATGATTAATAACTAAGTAACTATGATTTAGAACTACATTCTTTATGTTATCCTAGTACTTGCTCAATTTTGTACATAAAAGAATCATGACGCCTATAATCCTTCTACCTCATAAGGTGTACAATGAATACTAGGAGTGGGATATCTCTTTTCGTAAGATGTGTAGAAATCCTATTATTATCCTAATATGTTTGAAATGTCATATTTAGGCCCTCCTTTGGACCTTGGGAAAGTAAATGAATTTATATTGAGCTCATATTTGAATGCGAGATATCCTATTAAAGGACTACAAGTCTTGCTCATGCTTATGAGAATAATCTTGTTAATCCTATGGAATGTGTATGAGCATCATGGTACATGACATTCATGCATGACATATGAGATTTTTCGAGTGCTCAATGTAAGCTACACTCTGTTTGATTTACTGAAAGTTTCAACACTTTAATTTAACTCACAGAACCTGTACATTTGGGTCACTTTGGGTGCTCATCTTTACATGAGGCTTTTTTAGGATTGGACACTCCTCGGGCGTACCCCGTGTATTTTTCAGGAGATATCCTTGGGCGCACTCACCTACATGGTCTCTTTCGAGCGGCTAGTTCTCCTTGGGCGTACCTATGAGTATTTTGTGGGTGACTAGTTCTCCTTGGGCGTATCTATGAGTATTTTTTTGGGTGACTAGTTCTCCTTGGGTGACCCTTTATTTTTACAGCCGGATGTGCATCCTCAGATCTGTGACTTGAGCATACATTCATACATCCATACATTTACATTTAAATTCACATTATCCTCGTTATGATTTATTATGTTTGGTTTAAACTGCTTTGGAATGACATAGTATGCATGAATCCTTGCGGAAAATTTTCACTGAGTTTTCACTCACCCAATCGTGCGGTTCCACCAAATAGATGTAGGCTTGATGATAAGTGGAGACCCCTATGACGAGATCCCAGAGGTGGCTGAGGTGGAGTTTAGCGAGGAAGTACTCTATGTGAATGTAATTGAGCCATTGGAGCTCCACTAAAAATTTAAGATTTACTTGCTTTTATATTTCAGACTCTATATTTTGCTTATATTTGAGGATTGTGGCTAAAATCCCCTGCTGAGGGATTTCACTTTGCTTCCATTTAATTGTATTAAACTTCTTTGTTATTACTCTTGATATTCTTAGTTTATACAGTGGTTGTTTTACTTTATGTTATGAAATCTACTGTTAATTAGATGTATGATGGTCCATTTTATAATGTAATACTCAGATCTCAATGAGGAGCGACTATCCTCGGATTTTGAGAACCAGGGTGTTACACCTTCACTAAGGAAGACGCCCGAGGAATCCACCACCCACACGATGAGGCCTTGGTGGTAACCATGATTGTGGCCAACCAGAAGGTGCATCGCATTCTGGTGGACACTGACAGCTCGGCCGACATCCTCTTTGCCGCCGCCTTTGATAAGATGGGAATTGGGAGGTCCAGGCTACGCCCTGTCTGCACTCTCTTGCTTGGGTTTGTCGGAGAAAGAATCACTTTCGAAGGAAGTATATTGCTTCCCATGACAGCAAGAGAGGGTCACAACTAGACCACCGTGATGATCGACTTCCTAGTAATTGACTGCCCCTCTATCCATAACATAATATTGGGACGACCATCCCTTAATGTCATGAGGGCAGCGGTATCTACATACCACCTCGCATTGAAGTTCCCGACCGAGCATGGCATCGGTTAGGTCAGAGGCGATCAACACGAGGCCCGACAATGCTACTCAACAATGCTTAGGGTGAAAGCGCAACAACAAACAATGGCCATCACCTCTCTGGACCTCCAAGGACAATCAGTCGAGAGAGGGTCTCCTGTGGAAGACCTGGTGATTGTACCCATCTATGAGACCAACCTGACCTGTACGATTCAAGTCGGCTTGTTGTGAGCCCCAAATCAACGAGATGAGATTATTAGCTTACTGAAGTGGCACGCCGACGTCTTCACATGGTCCCACCAGGACATGCCCAGCATTAACCTAGAGGTAATGGTTCATGGATTGAATGTCGATCCCGATCACCGACCAGTGAGACAAAAACGACGAGTGTTCGAACCAGATCGATACGCAATCATCGATGAAGAGGTCGGTAAGCGTCTTGAGGTCGGGTTCATTTAAGAGATCTACTATCCTAACTGGATAACAAATGTCGTGCTGGTAAAGAATCAAATGAAAAATGGCAAGTATGTGTTGACTACACGAACTTAAATAAAGCGTGCCTGAAAGACAGTTTCCCTCTCCCAAGGATCGACCAACTGGTCGATAATACAGCCGACCACGGACTCCTCAGCTTTATGGACACCTACTAAGGCTATAACTAGATAGCCATGCATGAACACGACAAGCATAAAACAACCTCCATCACCGACAAAGGGCTCTACTGCTATAAGGCATGCCTTTCGGGCTAAAAAGTGCTGGAGCAATGAATCAACGCCTTGTCAACAAGATGTTCACTAAGCAGATCCGACGCTCTATGGAAGTATACATCGATGACATGCTGGTTAAGAGCACCAGATCGGTAGACCACATGGCTAATCTCGAAGAAGTACCAGATGAGGCTGAACTCGAACAAATGTGCCTTTGAGGTGTGCTCAGGAAAGTTCATCGGCTTCTTGGCAACCAAAGGGGAATTGAGGTAAATCCCAACAAGATCCAGACACTGTTGAACATGAGCTAGCCTAAAAATACAAAAGAAATCCAGTGCCTTACAGGCGTAATTACAACCCTTAGCAGATTTGTCTATGGAGCTACTAACAAGTTGCCTACCATTCTTTCGACAACTAGAAGGTAAGATGAAGCTGAAGTGGGATGATGACTGTGAACAAGCCTTTCAATGACTCAAGCAGTACATGGGGTCACCCCCGCTACTCTCTAAGCCCGAATAGGGAGAGCCATTGCTACTCTACTTGGCTGTTTCAGTCACAACGGTTAGCTTAGCCCTAATGCGAGAGGTTGAAGGCAAGAAAATTCTCATGTATTACGTTAGTTAGGCATTGGTCCAAGTTGAGACTAGATATCCTGATATTGACAAGCTCATTCTGGCCTTAATCATCTCATCGTGACGTCTCTGCACCTACTTCCAGACCCACACCATCATGGTCCCAACCAATCTACCCCTCCACCAAGTGCTCTAGAATCCCAAGATGTCGGGGAGACTGATGAAGTGGGCGATTGAGATCGATGAGTTCGACATCGTATACCAACCCCGAGTCACCACAACGATTTCTAATTCATCGTCAACTAAGTTGTTGCCGAGTACTAGGCCAAGGGGGAGAAAATGATCGCCTACCTGCAGAAGGTGAAAGAGCTTATCAGCAAGTTCAGCAAGTATGAAGTCACCTTGGTCCCCAGAGCAGAAAACTCCCAAGAAGATGCTCTGGTAAAGCTGGCCACGGCAGCTGATGACGACATCGCCAAAATAATCCTGATAAAATTCTTAGCAAAAAACTTCCTGATAGACCGAAGGAAGCACTTCCTATCACTGCGACGTCAAGCTGGATGGACCCGATCATAAGCAACCTACAGCATAACAAACTTCCCAATGACAAGCTCTAAGCATGAAGAGTTCGAAACCGGGCAGCTCGATACATCATGGTAGGGTACGTCCTTTACAAAAGGGGACTTTTCCTACCATACCTTAGGCTCCTCCTATTCACAACCCCAAGTGTAGGGTCACAATGTAGTAATAATCTCGGTAAGACCGAGGTCGAATCCACAGGGACAGAAACTTATAAGTTTCTGAAATTAACTAGAAGTAGAACTAGAAGAAGACGTGAAACTAATTTTGAAGTATTTGAGAGAGTAATTGTGAATAGAGTAATTAAAAGTAAGAATTTAAAGGTGGAACTAGGGTGCTAAGGATCCACTTATAGTGATCAGGGAGCCCTCTTCCTTAATTCAAGTAACAAATTAGAATTGGAGTCCTTTCCTATCAAATTGGAAAATATATCAATAAAACCAAATCTGAACTTCCATTGACCTAATTCTCAATGAAGGAGAACTATGATAATTGGCAGGGATTTCATCACCAAGCCATGCCTAAGAGACAATGACAAACAATAGGATTTACCAATCCCATAATCTTAAAGCAGAAGAATTGTGAAGATTAGGAAGGATTACAGCACCCTACCATGCCTAAGGGACGATGGTGAACAACAAGACTTACTAATTTCATAATCTCAAATCAGGAAAAGAAGATACTCAAAGTTATTGCAGTTCTCCTATAATTTGAGTCACAATAAACCATTAAAAACTAAAAGTATTCCTTAAATATCAAATTAGAATCTATGGAGTTCAACATAAACATGAATCAAAGCAATAGAAACATCCCATCATGCTACAAGCTTCACCTCTTAGACCTAGCTTAGAGGTTTAGCCAACCATAGACATGATTGGACTAAAGTCTCTTAAGAAAAATATGAAAACAACTAAGGAAGAAGAAGAAAAACTCTTGGTGACGGCTTTTCCACTCTTTTGCTCCACTCCTTAAACCCTAGAAGATGCCTAGGAACATCCTAGGGAGTCCTATTTATAGTTGTGGAACTCCAACTTTCACACCTAGTTGGAAAACTCTAGAAGCCGCCTTAAATTTATGCAGTTTGCTAAAATAGACTTCACTCTATGCAGTTTTCTAAAATAGACTTCACTCTGCGTAATTTCACAAAATGACACAGAGGTTCAGAATATATTTTTTTCAGTACGATTTCAGGATTCCTTTTTTCACTTCAAATCTTTGATTCTCTTCATTCCTCACTTGGTTTTCTTGTATCTTTGATATGTGAATTCTTCAATCTTGGTCTCCTAAGATCCATCCCTTTCTTTGGTAATTTTTGAGCATCAAATCCATGATTTTAGTACCATTTTCAATCCAAGCTCTTAAATTCACCTTGCAACACAAACATGAGTAAAATAGAACATTAAACATTATCATGTTCATAAAACCAAGATATAAATAGGGGATAATTTGCAATATTTGACCCTCAACATAATCCCAAACTAGCATTTTGCTAGTCCTGAGCAAAGTATGCGAAAAATATTTCGAGAACCATAGGATAATTTCTATAAGCTCAAGTGGTTTTAAAAAAATAATCAGATAATAGAATTCTAAAATACATCAATGTTGTGCATTACCTTCTCTTAAACTCTAGCACTCAGTAAGTTTCATAATAAAGTTCAAAGCATTAATCCTCCAATTAGAACAATTCCAAACATTGAGTCCCATGGGTGTATAGTGAAATCTAGACTTATCACAATCTAAGGTTCAGTTCTTCACTTTCATGATAACATTGATAGTTAAAAGAGCATTCAGGATAACTAAAATCTAAACCGAAACTTGTCTTATAGTTCATCTTTTAATTCCCTCTTTTATTCCTCTAGCTTTTTATTTTTTCGTCGATGGCTTTCACACTATATCAACCTTTTTAAAGATCTTTAATAGGTAACCCTTTTTGACGATAACTATTTTTTTAGTTGAGTATTCTCTTTTTCTTTCTTTTCAATTCTTCTTATTGAACATGATGGACAACTTCCCCAGGTTGGTTCCTTCCATGCGTAATAATAATCAAGTTAACAATTCAATATCAAACTGACACTTTACTGTGTAAGGTGTATGTGACATGTGAGATCATGACTCAATCAATGTTTAAAACTTCTAATCGAGGATTAATGACTTAACTTAATTTTGAGATCTCCCAAGTGACTAAACTCCAAGAGACATGAGGCATCAACATTAAACATCTTGTAATTCTAATTTTTCAAAAAAAATTCAATTTTCCGCAATTTTTGCTCAAAGACTAAGAAAACACCGATTAGCTTGTCTAATCCACACCCCCAGCCTAAAATCTACATTGTCCTCAATGTAAAAGAAATAAGCATGTAATGCAAAAGAGGCAATGAAAAGAAAATGGAAGTGATGAAAAGATAATACTTGAAAAATGAATTTTTGAGGCTTTTCCAATGATCTCAGTGTGAAGATGGGTTAGCACAAATGACTCAACAAACAATAAGCAAACTATCCTGAACAACGGAAAGCAAACTATCTTAAAACAGCGGAAAGCAAACTATCCTAATCTTAAATTCTTTGAAAGTAGTAAACCTAACCAGGAAAACAGGGGAAAACTACTTTGTCATGCCGTAAGGTTCCTCCTTCGGCCAGTATCTTGATAAATTTCTCAGTAGATTTTGTAACAAGATCATCCAAAAGCCCTTTTTACAATAGGCTTGGATGCCCTAGAGCATGATTTTCCAGAGAAGTTTGTGGACCTCAGCATAAAGTTTCCTTTTAATCTCCTGAGGTGTCCAAAGTACATATGATTCACCTATGATAGACATATTTTCAAAGTTAGAGCAATATGGTGAATCAGAGACTACAAGTAAGTGAAATTCAGAAAAATTCTCAATAGGTGATGCAACCTCAGCACATTCCAAAGTTTCAGACTTAGGTTCAATTTTCAGCTCCTCCTTTGATGGTAAACGTTCAAGATCTGTGGAAGGAGGTTCTTCAAAGTAAGGGTTCTCTCGGTCAGTATCAACTACCGAGGTATTGTCTCACAAGGCATTCACCATATTTTGTATCATGGGATCATTTGAATCTTCAAACTGTGCCAAGCAATCTTCTAGAGAGTCGAAACATTCAGTTGAAAGGAGTTCATTCACCACATCGAGATCTGTGATGATATGCCCAATAACTCCTTTATCTTTTTTTAGAGTAAAAATGAAGATAGTCTCCTATTTTTTCTCAAGGTGGGATGAAATCACCACCGGGTATGTCTCTTCTTGACCTAAATAAACATGTTCAAGATCAGCGGGCAAAGGTTTTAGGTCAAGCTTTGGAATCTTGAAGCTAGACGGTAGAGGCATTACATCAGTTTAGGGAAAATCTTCAAATTGTGACCACCATCGGTTAACTTCAAGTACCGGCGCAGTTTCAAGCATGACATCCATTTCCCTAATCGTCTCATCATCCAAATCAAGGGAGTAGGCCAAACACGTCTCAAGAGGGTCAGAGTATAGAGTCAGAAGCGCTCTATCTTCCATGAACGAGTCAATCATGTTAATGTCGTGGGCCTCGTCATCATCCTCTGCCTGTTTGCTCATATCAAAAAGATATTAAGCTCCAATGTCATATTTTTGAAAGATAAACTCATAACTCCATTCCTTAATTAATGATTGCATTTAATGTAGCAAGGAATGGGTGGCCAAGAATGACAGGAATCTTAGTGCTCACATCCATGTGGGTTGAGTATCTATGACAATAAAATCAACTAGATAGTAGAATTTGTCAACCTAGACCAACATATCCTCAATGATCCCTCTCGGTACACGAACTGATCGATCGACAAGTTGTAATGTGGTCCGGGTGAGTTTTAATTCACCTAAGTCCAGTTGTTCGTAAACTGAGTAAGGAATCAGATTAACACTCGCTCCCAAGTTAAGAAGTGCGTGCTCGATTCGGTAGTTCCCAATTACACAAGTGATGGTTGGGCTACCGGGGTCTTTGTTCTTTTGTGGCACATCTTGTGTAACGACCCGTAAATTTCCGTACAAGGGCTCGAGATTACCTCGACCAGAAATCACTTAGGGTTAAATCCTTTAGAAATTTAACAAAGTTAACTAAGTGCTAAACTAGATTAGTCATGAAATCCGTTGGAATCGCTTTAAATACGATCTGCAAGACCCAAAACTTGTAGAATCATTGACGCTAGGTTACCCTAAAGTCTAGGATCAAACTCATTACCCGACTGCTCTCGGGAACGAATTGAAACTCTGTATCAGGTTTAGACCGCATATCGGGAGTCCAAATAATACGAAGTTAAGGAATTAGGACCGCCTCGCTGGGCTTGACAACCATCTCGGAAATCCAGTCCAGACGGTGTCCCACGACCGTTCACTCGAGTTCGGAGCGAGGGAGTGTGAAAACCCCTGTTTTCTTTATAAAATAAATATCTTGAATACCGTCAGAATCTGACCCAAATACACCCTCGGATCAGGAAAAATTTCAGGAATATTTACATGTACTTGAAATTTCGGATCAAGGCCCACTGACCGTTGAACTGAAAATGGTCCGCCATGCGTGATCTGGGGTTCTGACCGAGACGAAAACATAATCCCATATAGATCCAAGGTTAGAGAGCTTAAGTCCGACGTTTGGCTCAAGGAGGGCTGCCAGAAACCCTCTTTTGAGCTGAATTAACGCCGATCTGCTTATAATATAAGTATACCTTGAACATAAGTCTATTCCGGAGAGTTTTTAGGCTACATAAGGACCTTAGGGCAGCCTCTCTTACAGCCATACGAATTTGGGATAAAACCGTAAGGAGAAGAGAGGAAAAGTGAGAGAAAGCTTGTGAGTTGTGGGAGAAACTCCCTCCTACTGTTTCCAATCACCACACGGACTACACCACCCCTTCCTTGCCGTTTTCCCGGCGATACCGACTCCGTTTTAAGGTAAGAAACCCTAACCCTAGATCTGTTTAAGAGTGTGAAGGTTATAGGTTATGAAATAGCTAATCGGTTTCGCTCTTTACGCTACAAAATCGCCGGATACGGAAGCCTAACGAACCTAACTGATTCGTTGCAATCCTAAGGTGTAAGGTGAGGACTTCAGGTGTATAGGTTACTGTTTTCAACGCTTTCAATGTCAGATAATGATAGATTCATGATCTGCATGTAATTGTACATGTACAAAGTGCCTTCCGTTTCCTGTTTCGATTAAAGAGGCAAAATATGGAATTTTACATACTCTAGGTATATGTAGAAATACCATATACGTACAAATTTTGGAAATGTGTTTGCCATGATTAATTGTTGTATGATTATATAGTTTATGGATAAAATACTGATTTGGCCAAAGGAATCGTCGTAATACATGTTTGCTTATATACACTATGTATGTTGAAATTGTGTATTCTAGAAAATACCGTATATGTATAGATTTTGGAGATGTAATTGTCATGACTATTTGTTGTATGAATATGATATACATGGATAAAATACTTGCTTGGCAAAAGGATAGCCCTAATACATATATTATTAACATACGTCATGTATGTTGACATAGTGTACTCTAAGTGTTTGTATAAATGCTTGGGAGAGTAAATGCTTAGTTGTTAGTGCCTTAGGTAGGTGCTGAGATGAAATTCTCAACTACCTTAGAGACATGTATGATTCCCTCCATGTGGTTGTTTACTCTAACTACTCACTCATGAAGTGTATGTGTTTGTATCCCTGTTTGTATAGTGCTCTTTAACATGCTTTACAACATACTTTATATCATGCTTTATAACATGCCTTATGACATGCCTACTAGCATGCTTGTATTACTTTGTTTATCATGCTTTACTCCACATGCTATGGATGAGAATTGATTGAGTTTGGGACTATGTCCATTGTCCAGACATTCGGTACCAGACTTGAGATTGTGGCTGAGATTCATGTCGCCACGAGGGATGTGTTTGACGAACCCGAGTTGTACTTCGGTTGGCGATAGTGGTTGGCCACACGGAGTGCTTCTGCGCTTCATATCGTTCAACTTGTTGTGCGCTCGAGCTTGTCAGGCTCGTCAAGTAACCCGATATGTTGAATGTGTGTTCACCATGTTTGGTCGCTACTGCTTGAACCTAGGGTACCAAACTTACCAGTGGAAATCCCGTAACCATGGTACCTCAATCCGCTAAGACTCATGAGCCGGACATGGTGGTATGGGACACCGTGGCCGAGCTGTCGGCCTATGCTGGGGCCACGTGTCTCCCCGTAGTGACCATTGAGCAACTAAACTCGTGAGTCGAATACGATGGTATGGGACATTGTATTCGAGCTGTCGACACCTATGGCGAGAGCCGAGTATGGTGAGACCTGTACTCGTGCTGACGGGCGACGAGTCCTCTATAGTGTTTTCGAGTATACTCCAAGGTTTGTGATTGGCGACGAGCCCTTCACAGCAACTAGAGTATGAGTTGAGCCGAGTACAGTGAGGCCTGTATTCGAGCTGACAGCCAGCGATTGAGCCGAGTACGGTGAGACCTGTACTCGAGCTGACGGTCAGCAATTGAGCCGCATACGGTGAGATCTGTATCCGTGCTGACGGGTGACGAGCCCTTTGCGATGCTTTCGCGATGCCTCTCGAACCATAATACCATATGAGATTAACTAGGATTGACGACCCTAGAATGGATCATGTTTGGGAATGATACAAGGGAGGTACCTTAGTTTCCCAATACTGCTGTTTGAAATGGATGAATAACAACTTTGTAATCATGCTCATCATCACACCGCATGTGCCTAGTAGATGTGGAGCACTGAGGGAGGTATGCATTCGCGAACGTAAGATGATGTCACATTAGGGTGGTTTGGTAAGGGCATTCATCATGTCATTTCATACTTGCATTTAATAAGAGTAGTTAAACTTGTTTGATTGTACTGTTTTATCATTACCACTTGACTGAATTGATAACATGTTAACATGTGCTTTATTGTTCCACTGAGTTAGCTACTCACTCCCACGTTACGGGATGGTGTTGTACACATAAACCAGACTCTGTCACAGGTATCGACGGCACGTCAGTTCAGGAGGCGGAGCCCGATTACGACGAGGACCAGGATGAGTTCTCATTCATGCAGTACTCTGACGGTTTTGCTTAGGCCGACTGCATCGCGAGGATTTCAGGACTCATCTTTTAGATTGTACTTTGACTTTTGACTCAGAAATAGTACATGTATATGGGTACTCAGTTAGTGTTCATACTCTGGTGTTCATGAAGATTTTGTTTCCTTACATACCTTATATATACAATTTCAGTCTTCCGCTTGCCTTTATACAATTGAACTGGAGTATGAATTACTGTTTTGGTATAATCTCATTCATGTTTATTGTTCTAACTCAGACAACATTTAACCATCATTATTTATGTTGCATAAGTGATGCGTTGGAACTCGGGAGTTGAGTTCATACTCGACCCCTGAATTTCAGGGTGTTACATCTTGCTTAAGGATGGCAGACTTTTTTTGTCATAAAAATTCTCTGTTAAATAGTCTACTGTCTCTTGGTAGTGCATAGATTTTTCAGAAATTTGGCGTATGAAGGGATTTGTTTAATGGCTTCCAGTAGAGGGATGTTGACCTTTACTTGTTTAAGCACCTCTAGAATATCCTAAGAGTTTGATAGAGCTTTTGGTGCAATCAACCGTTAAGGGAATGGAGCGATCAGCCTACCTTGAGGTTCTGATTCTAACCCATGTGGGGCAATGCTAGATCTATTATCCGTGTCTTCTTCCGGGCCCTTAGAATTTTGATTCTTTACCAGAATAGATTTGTCAATTATTTTACCACTCCTAAGAGTGGTGATAGACTTAGATTGTTCCACATATTGATTTGAAGAGCTTGAGTCACTATTTTCATATTGCGGTTTAGGGTTGGGGAGAGGTTGGACCTGAAAGATCTTTTTCTCCCCAATAAAATTTTTTGTCTCACACCCTTGTATGGCCTTTGAAAGGTCTTGAATGACTTACAATATACTCTGATTGAAAAGCTCTTGATTTTGAAGGTGTTTTAAGACCGGATTCTCTTAAAGGTTCCCATGATTCAGGAATTGGTTAAGGAATCCTTAAGGAATAGCAGTTTGTCCATTCCTCTAGCTGGAGTTGTATGTATTTGAGGTAGGTCCACTGAAAGGTCTTTGGTAGTTGTTCATGGCATTTGACTGCTCATTTAGAATTTCTTGGAAAGCAGGTATTGTTGGAAAATTTTTAGTTGTATGTATGTTGCAAGCGTAAATACCGCAAACTACTTCCTTAGCTTTATCCTTCTGAACTTCCATGGCCTCGACTCTTCTTGTGAGATTGGCCACCCTTGCGCTCAAGTCATATTCTTCTTTTAAAGCATACATTCCTCCCCTTTCCTTTGATTGAGTAGGCTTAGAAGTGGTGGGTTTTGGAGAGATGTCCCATGATTGAACGTTTTCAGCAAGTCTGTCTAAATAATCCCACACATCATTGACATCTTTGTTCATGAATTCCCCATTGCACATCGTCTCGACCAATCGGCGCATGGAAGATGTCAGTCCATCATAGAAGAAATTTGTAATGCACCATGTTTCAAAACCGTGTTGTGGGCATGAATTGACAAGATCCTTGAACCGCTCCCAACATTGGAAGAATGTTTCATCTTCCATTTGGGTGAAGCTTATGATCGACTTTTTGAGGGTGTTCGTTTTATGATATGGGAAAATTTTCTTAGTGAACTCCCTTGTCATGTCATTCCATCTACCAATCGATCGTGGACATAGGGAGTGCAACCACGTCCTAGCCTTTTCTTTTAAGGAGAAGGGAAAGAGTTTCCGCCTAACTATGTCCTCAGACACATTAGGAAAGTATAGAGTGGTTATTATCTCATCAAATTCTTTCAAGTGTAGATATGGATTTTCATATTTAAGTCTATAGAATTTTGGAAGGAGTTGGATCACTCCTGACTTGATATTCATATGTCATGGATTCTCTGGAAAAATAATGTAGGATGGTGCGATCACCCCCGCCGGTTGTAAATAATCTTGTAGAGTATGAGGCAGGAGTGCATGACGCACCTCATTCTCATCCTGAGCTTTCTCAACTCAAAGTTGAGGTGGATTTGCAGTCATAACTTCTACTAGTTTAAAGGATCTCAAGGGATGTCTAATCTTGTGATGATAGGCAATCCTTTAACTAGTCCTCCTTCACTCAAGAGATGTTGAGTGTTATCACGGACCCACTTGGGCATGAAACACTCACAACCCTCAGTTTCTAATCTAACCTAACCTAGGAAGAAAGAAAAATAAAACAATAAGAAATAGAGAGGAAATTAGAAAGAGGTTACCAGATTGGAGATTTCTATATTAAGATTTTACAAAACAGAAAACTCAGTTAGTTTCTAAAAATAAATCAGAAAAAACCCTAACCAAAAAACAAAACAAAAAATTAGTCCTAAAAACAAATTAGGAAAGTTTCTAAATTTAGAAATAGAAAGAAAAGTTAGTTTCTAAAAACAAATTAGGAAAGTTTCTAAATTTAGAAATAGAAAGAAAAGTTAGTTTCTATATATATAAAAAAAATTAAGAAAGTTTCCAAATCTGGAAATAGAAAGAAAAGTTAGTTTCTAAAAACAAATTAGGAAAGTTTCTAAATCTGAAAATAGAAAGAAAGAGATTTAGAAAGAAGTAACCAAATTAGAAGTTTCTATTTTGGGATCCTGCAAAATAAAAAGGAAAGTGAATTAGTTTCTAAAAAAGAAATAAGAAAGCAACCTAGTTTCTAAAAAAAGAAAAATGAAAGTTTCTAAAAATAAAAGTAAGTTAGTTTCTAAAAACAGAAAAAGGAAAGGAAATTAGTTTCTAAAAATGGATTAGGAAAGTTTTTAAAAAACAAAAAATTAGTTTCTAAAAACAAATTAGGAAAGTTTCTATCATAGAATTAGAAAGTAAATTAGTTTCTAAAAACAAAAAGGAAAGTTTCTAAACCTAGAATAGAGAGCTAAGTTAGTTTCTAAAATAATTCTAAAAAATCCTAACCTAAAAATAGAAAGTAGAAAAATCTTAATCTTAACCTAATTCTAAAACTAATCAAATCCAGAAAACACAATTGTTAATCCCCGACAACGGCGTTAAAAACTTGTTCACAACCCCAAGTGTAGGGTTGCAATGTAGTAATAATCTCGGTAAGACTGAGGTCGAATCCACAGGGACTAAAACTTGTACGTTTCTGAAATTAACTAGAAGTAGAACTAGAAGATGAAACTAATTCTGAAGTATTTAAGAGAGTAATTGCAAATACAGTAATTAAAACTAAGAATTTAAAGGTGGGAACTAGGGCGTCAAGGATCTACTTGTAGTGATCAGGGAGCCCTCTTGCTTGATTCTAGTAACACAATTAGAATTGGAGTCTTATCCTATCCAATTGAAAAATATATCAATAAAATCAAATTTGAACTTCCATTGACCTAATTCTCATTGAAGTAGAACTATGATAATTGGCAGGGATTCCATCACCAAACCATGCCCAAGAGACAATGACAAACAACAAGATTTACCAATCCCATAATCTCAAAGAAGGAGAATTGCAAAGATTAGGAAGGATTCCATCACCCTACCATGCCCAAGGGACGATGGTGAACAACAAGACTTACTAATTTCACAATCTCAAATCAGGAAAAGAAGATACTCAAAGCTATTACAGATCTACTGTAATTTGAGTTACAATAAACCATTAAAAACTGAAAGTATTCCTTAAATATCAAATTAGAATCCATGGAGTTCAACACAAACATGAATCAAAGCAATAGAAACATCCCATCATACTGCAAGCTTCACCTCTTAGCCCTAGCTAAAAGGTTTAGCCAACCATAGACATAATTGGATCAAAGTCTCTTTAAAAAAATATGAAAACAACTAAGGAAGAATAAGAAAAACTCTTGGCGACAGCTTCTCCACCCTTTTTCTCTACTCTTTAAACTGTAAAAGATGCCCAGAAATATCCTAGGGAGTCCTATTTATAGTTGTGGAACTCCAACTTTTGCACCTAGTTGGAAAACTCTAGAAACCACCTCAAATTTACGCAGTTTGCTAAAATAAATTGCACTCTGCACAGTTTTCCAAAATAGACTTCACTCTGCGCAATTTCACAAAATGATCCAGAATTTTAAAATATATTTTTTCAGGACAATTTTAGGATTTCTTTTCTTCACTTCAAATATTTGATTCTCTTCATTCCTCACTTGGTTTTCTTGTATCTTTGGCATGTGAATTCTTCAATCTTGGTCTCCTAAGATCCATCCATTGCCTTGGTGATTCTTGAGCATCAAATCCATGCTTTTAATAGTCTTTTCAATCCAAGCTCTAAAATTCACCTTACAACACAAACATGAATAAAATATAACATTAAGTATTTTCATGTTCATAAAACCAAGATATAAATGAGGGATAATATGTAATATTTAACCCTTAACACCTCCGACCCGAAGAGGCCGAATATATTATGAGGGAGATCCACGAAGACATTTGTGGTGACCACTCGGGTGGAAGAGCATAGGCCCACAAAGTGATTCGACATGGGTAATATTGGTCGACCATCTATAAGGATGTCAAGTAGTATTCGAGGAAATGTGATAAGTACTAACGATTCACCGTAATACCTTGAAAGCCATCCGAGCAGCTGAACTTGAGATTGGCTCCTGGCCATTCACCTAGTGGGGTATTGATATCATAAAACCCCTACCTATGGGCAAAGCTTAAACCAGGTTTGTTGTTGTAGCTGAGCCACTGGCCAAAATAATCGAGCAGAAGATCACCGACTTCGTCTGTAAGAACATCATCTGCAGATGTAACATCCCCCCACACAGTCATTACCGACAATGCCAAACAGTTCGACAAGGTGTGTTTTCGAGGACTCTACAAAAGACTTGGTATCCATAATGCTTTCTCATCACCTCGGCATCCCCAGGCCAATGGGCAAGTAGAAGCTGTCAATAAGATCATAAAAATTATCTCAAGACCAAACTTGAAAATTCCAAGGGTGTTTGGGTTGAGGAATTATCACATGTCCTCTGGGCGTACCGAACAACTGCTTAAACTTCAACTGGAAAGATTCCATTGTCCCTAGCCTTTGGTGCAGAGTCGTGGTACCATTCGAAGTTGGTATTCCAACCACGCATATCAAATCGTTCGACGAAATTCAAAATAATGAGCAGATGGATCTGAGCCTGGATCTCCTCGAGGAAAAAAGAGGGAGAGCATAGTTGAAGATTGCCCCTTATCAACAGAGGACTGCTCAGTTCTACAACTTAAGAGTCAAAGTACGCCGATTCCGAGTGGGGGACTTGGTCCTTCGCGAAGCCTTCTAGAGCACCAAAGAGCCCAGCTCAGGGAAATTGGGACCGAGCCGGGAAGGACCTTATAGGGTAAAAGGCACAACGTGACCAGGCACATATTGAATTGAGGACATGGATGGGTAGCCCTTGCCTTATTTGTCAAACGTCGAGCATCTGAAGATCTATTATTCCCAAGAAAGGATTTGAGAAGTTCTAGGGGCATGTTAACCATGTTTGATCCACTCGATTATAGCTCGACCAACCAAGAGAGACCTCCCTTTTCAAAGGGAAAAAGGTGCTCTTGATACTACTACTATTTTCTCTTTACTATTTTATGAATTCTACAAGAAAAGAACATCTCCTAGCCGGGGAAGGAAATTTCTTTTAACATTATTGTTCTGATTATCCTAGTAACATGACTGACCACTGGAACTTCCCTCGGTTGAAGGGAAGAATGTCCTTCTTCCGAGTACTCAGCCTACTACGACATGATCGGCCTATTGGTTCCACCGTACTTGCACCACTACATAATTGGTCTATTGGTCCTACATTGCTTGACCAACTAGTTCTACTTCATTCGACTTACTGATTCTACTAACTTGAGAAAACTACACACATTCACAACATTCATGACAAACCATTGTAAAAAGAAGATGCCTTTTCATTATAAGAAAGAGGAGGGGCATTATAAAAAAATAATTTCTAAGCGCTAGAGGGAAATGAGGTCTAGCCTATTCTTTGGGGGGCTGCTTTGCTCCGGCTTCAGTAGGGGTTGGATCTTCGGGAGTCTCATAGGCCAAGCAGCTTAGGTTGAGTTCTGGGTATTTCTGCCAGACATGCTTCCGACATTGCTCATAGGCAAGGCTGAAGCATTCTTCCAGCTCGTCAATCCGCTCCTGGGAGGCCTTGTATGCCTCCACTACCATCGTTTGCGCTATAAGGACAGAGGCCTCGACCTCCACTAGATTGGCCTCTGCTCTCGCAAATTTGGCCTCCGCTTCTACCAGCTTGGAATCGGGGACAGAGAGGCGTGACTTTATTTCCTCTTTCTCGGCCCATAGCTTGTCCCTCTCCCAACCGAACCTCAGTCAGTAGAGATCCTAGGGTCGTGCGCTCTTCCTCGGAAACTCTCAAAGCCTCCTGTAGAGACTCGACTTTAGCAACAACCACAACCCTAAGAGCGATAGAGGGCTTGAGATCCGCGACCTGGGCCCGAAGTCCAGGCCCCATAGCCTTAAAGCAAGTCCTCATCTCATGGAAGGATCTGCAGGCAACAATTGCCCCAGTAGCTCCCTAAGAAGAAAAAACATAAAAGCATTAGTCATCTATAAAATATAACCAGTATGAGTGACAAGAAAGGAGAGTTCAATACACTTACCTTAATAAAGGTGGTTGCCAACACTCCCATGAAGTCCTTGGGACACAGAGACAACATCGCTGAGACCTCTTCCTCAACCACATTGTGATTGCTCCACTAAGTAAGAACCGCCATATGCCGGCTAAGGGGTATGGGGTGCATGACCAGTTCATCCCCGCCTCGGGAGTTTGACGTCCTAAGGTACCCTCCATCTCCGCATGCGGGTCGCCGATAGCTGCAACGCCCTGGACTTGGCGGTCCTAGTTCCAAGTAGAGGACGATTCCAAGTCGACGACTTTCCTTGTCGCTAGTTCCAAAGGGAAGACCTCCCCTGTTGGTTCATTCAAAGGTGCCCCCTGAGTTGCTTTGCTCGTAGCTGCCTCGACCTCTCAACGATAAGTCCCTCAGAGTCGGGCTCAAGTCTGTCCTCTATGGCCCTAGAGGACTCTCCTCAATAAGCTAGAGGAAGGGTGAGAACTTTCTTAACCAACCTCCTCAACTTCTGTAGCTCGGTCATAGAGGGGAGCTTGATTCTCTTTGATGGGTAGGACTGATCTGGAATTTCTACAAAGAAAAGACTACATGGTTCAAGCATAAAAAACTAACATTCGAATGCAAAAGTTTAAAGAAAACTGACCAATTACAACGTACCTGTTGGCCCGACCGTGGATAGGCCATCTTGATGCAAGGATAAGGAGTGATTAGATTCCTCTAATTCCTTTTAACCGCACTCCGCCCCATCACAAGATTAACTTGAAGAAGCTGCAATTGAGAGAGCTTGGGCTACTTCAGAGGAAGATTGCAAGGAAGCACGACCAAAGTCAGCAAATGAGGCTACAAAAACAATAAAGAAAGAATATACAAAAACTATAGCTCGACAACTTTCGACTTGGGAAAGTGAAAGTGGTGGGGACCCGGGTGCGCAGTATGCCCACCTCAGCCGATAGGGCCTCTCATTTCCCCGACACGAAGAACCACTTGTCCTTCCATCCCTTACTAGAGTACAAGTTGTCGGTGATGAGGGCTTAGCCCTGGTTCGCCCAAGAAAAAAAATAGTACCAGCCCCGAGCGCTTGGGCTAGCCTTCACTCTGTATAAGTACGGAAGTTCGTCTGCAGATAGCTTGGTATGTCTGAACTGATGCCACAGAATAAACGTACCAAAGATGGCCAGCCAGACATTGGGAATTTATTGGCCTAGAGCGATCCTTAAGAGATGGGTGACCTCCCGTATGATAGGATGGAGAGGAATCCACATATCACACTGCAGGGCCATGACATATTTGGCCACCTCGCCCATGGGAGCATGACCCGGATATTCCCCAACGTCTGGAGCTCAGAGTACCACGAAATTGGGAATGTGGAACTCTGACCTAATTAAGGCTATGTCCATTTCCTGTAGCCTCGACCTAAAGGGGCTAACGACCAAGGAAGGCCCATCAGCAAGTTGAGCAACTGACCTCGTTAGAGCAGATGTTACTTTCACCACCAGAGATGCCATTACCGAAAATGGCCCACCTGAGGAGATGCCCGGATGAAGATCTATGCTCTCTGGGACAAAATCTCCCTGGAATGCTCTGGACACAGAGACCCTCCGGGATCCCTTTAACGACATTTAAAAAAAAAAGAAAACAAAGGGGGAAGAGAAGAGAAAAAGAGATGCCGAAGAAGAAATGAAGGACCGGCCAGAGAAACACCAAAAATATATATATAAAGTCCTGACTCACCAAAAATTGCCCTATGACTGGACCCGACTAGGAAGAAGAGAAGGAAGCAGGAGGGGGATGTTACAAAGTGAAGCAAATAAGGGAGGTAAGGGCACCCCCTCCCCTATTTATAATGATTTTGGCTGTAGCATTAATGAGCGCATTTAATGCTGCAATTCGAAAAGACACCTCGACTGTAATGCCCTGAAAATTGGGGGTCGAGCAAAGCTCAGCGCCCGAGTTCCAACGCATCACTTATGCAACACAGATAATGATGATTATGATGAGAGCATGGAAACATGAATGCGATTACACCAAAACAGCATATCATACTCCAGAGACAGTTAAATTTGCAAGCAGAAGACTTTGATAGATATATAAAATATATAAACTGTGGTGAGTCTCCAGAGTGTGATAATGTTACCAGGTTAATTCATTACAAGTACAATTCCAAAATATACCAAATGTGTAAGGTCCTCTAGTCAACATCCCTGTAACTCCATCGATCAATACATGGCTCACATGAAGCCGCCAGAAAACAGCATATACGAGAAAGCATCCTCGTCGTCACAAAAGTCCGGCTCCTCCTCAGGAGTAGCGTGACCATCTGCAATTAGACAAAGTCTGATGGGTGTCCGGAACACCGTCCCATAACGTGAGAGTGAGTGATCAACTCAGTGGAACAATAAAGCATAGGTTAACATGTTATCAATTCAGTCAAGCAGTAATGATAAAGCAGTACAATCAAACACTCCTAAATACTCTTATTAATGCAAGTATGAATGTAGTCATGATGCATGGCCTCGCCAACATACTCCCTCGTGCGACACCATCTTACATCCATGGCATGCTTTCATCCCTCAGTGCTCTACATCTTCCAGGCACATGCAGTGCGATGATGAGCATGATTACCGAGTTGTTATTAGTCCTTTTCAAACAGTAGGATTGGGAAACTAAGGTACCTTCTTTATATCATTCCCAAACAATGATCCATCCTAGGCTCGTCAATCCTAGATAATCTCATACGATAGTGTGGTTTTAAGTCGCTGTAAGGGCTGTCAGGGCTGTTACACGGAATTGTTGCACCACTCCCCCATCACCTTATCAATACAGGCCTAGTTTATACTCTGTTTACTACGGGAAGGCTCGTCGCCTCTCCACAGATTCAGAGTATGCTCGAGGTCACTACACCGAGTACGGTCAGGGCTATGAGGGCCGTTACACGGAATCGTTACACCACTCCCCCATTACCCATCAAAGCAGTGTAGGCCTACAGCTCGAATGCAGTGTCCCATACCACCATATTCGGCTCACGAGTCTGGCTTGCTTACTGGTCACTACGGGGAGGCACATCGCCCCAGCGTAAGCCAATAACTCGACCACGGTGTCTCATACCACCATGTCCAGCTCATGAGTCTTAGCGGATCGAGGTACTAAGGTTAATGGAGTTGCACTGGTAAGTTCGGTACCTTAGGCTCAAGCAGTAGCATCCAAACATGGTAAACATACATTAGACTGGACTATACAATAGCCCCAATCACATTCAATTACGGAACAGTTAAAGCAGTAATGGATCAAGATTTCAAATCATACAATCAAATATCCAATATTGTCCGCTTAGGGCTGCTAGGGCTGTTGCACGGAATCGTTACACCACTCCTCCATCACCCTCCACTGATTTTATGGAATACAACTTAAACATGTGAAGTAGTCAGAGTAGAATTAAACAAACAAGTAATTCAAACATATTAACAAGCATGTTATAAACACAATGCAAACAGGAAGTCCAAACACATACGTTTCATAAACTGGTAAGTGATTAAGCTAAACAACTTACATGAAGGAAATTATACACATCGCTAAGGTAGTTAAGAATCTTATCTCAACACCTACTCAAGACACTACTAGATTAAGTACATATCTATACAAGCATTTTCACAAACACTTAGACTACACATTCCAACATACCTGTAATATACTAGTTAAAACATAAGTCGTAGCGAATCCTTTCACAAAGGATTACCACATGGACCACGATCATGCATTCACGACCAATAGTCATGGTACGCATAAATCATAGTTCCAAATTCATTCGAACATTTCTGCAAACACTTAGCTACAACTAGTACATACACGACGTATGTTAATATAACAGGTGTTAGGCTAATCCGTTCACCCAGAAGTTGATACACATGTATTTAACATACCTAGACAACAATTAATCATGGCAAGTATAAATCCGTATTTCATACGTATACGGTATTTTCTACAAATATGAGGAGTACAGTATATTCAACATAGTTAACGTATATCTAAAAAATGAAATGGACAACACTTTGTACATGTGCAATAGCATCCAGATCATGAATCTATTATTATTTGACATTGAAAGCATTGAAAACCATAACCTATACGTCTAAGGTCCGCACCTTACAAACTTGAACCGAAACCAGTTTGAACCCAACGCCTTTGTCTACGGCACAACGACAACCTGAATCATGAAACAGGTCAACTATTCCATCAACTACAGTCTTGGAAACTCTAAAACAGCTTAGGGTTAGGTTTTCTTACCTACAAACGAAGCCAGAATCGCCGGAAAAGCGGTTAGATCTTGATGGTTAAGCACGTATGATGGTATGATAGAGCACCAGGATCCTTCACCCACTTCTCCCACACTTTCTCTCTCTTTTCTCTCTTCTCTCTCCTAGGTTTTCTCAAATTCGTATGGAATGAGAGAGTGAGGGTTTAAGGTCCTTATATAGGTCCAAAACTCACCAAATTAGACTCAGGGCCAAGGTATACTTAGGTTATGTCCAAACGGAGACTGTTCCGTCTCAACAGAGCACTTCTGGAAGCTCCCCTTGAGCCAAAGGTCGGACTTAAGCTCACAGACATTGGATCTACGTCGAGTTACATTTTCGGTCCGATCGGATTTATAGATCGCCCTGGGTGGACCAGTTTCAATTCAACGGTCACTGAGACTCGATCAGGGCCACAAGTACACTGCCATGTGTATGAAATTTCTCCTGATCTGAGGGTGTATTTGGGTCAGATTTTGATGGTCTGATTGCTTATATTTGGCCCACAAGCGACAAGTCTCAGATTTCTTAAATTAGATTTAGTTTCTAAAGAAAACCACGTTTTCTCACACTCTTCGCTCCGGGCTCAAGCGAATAGCACTGGGACACTATTTGGATTTAATTTTTGAGATGGTTATCAAGCCCAGCAAGGCGGTCCTAACCGTTTAACTTTGCGTTAATCGGACTTTTGATGTGCGGTCCAGATCTGATACGGAGTTTAGTGATGCTCTCGAGAGCAGTCGGGTAATGAGATTGATCCTAGATTTTAGGGTTACCTAGTGTCAATGATTCTACAAGTTTTGGGTCTTGCAGATCATATTTAAAGTGGTTCGAGCTAATTCTATTGATCGTTTAGTTCAGTACTTAACCAAATTTCGCCCTAATTATGACAGAATACGATCCTAAGGCAGTTCTACGCCCCTTTCTGGTGATTTGAGGTAGTATATTATTTTAATTATTTTTCTAGTAGGTCATCATCAAGTTTACTTCATCTCTACCAAATTTCATTAGATTTCGTGTTGTAAAAAAATTCTAGAAGCGGCAGCTGTCTAAACTAATGACTTCTGGATAGTTGTCACAACAACCTATATTTAACTATATTAAAATTTTTATTATATTTTTATATTATTTTTATATGAAACTAGACTTATTAACCTCCAATATAGTTTTTGAATCACCTAATTCACAGTTATAACGAGGGAGATATGACTTTTTGAAGTCAGACTAAAATTATAAAAAATGTGGCCGAAAACGGGCTAGCCAATGAACTGCGGCCCGCCCTGACCTGCATTTTGGCGAGGCCTCGCCAACTCGGCGATGCTCTCGCTGGTCACTGACTTGTTTGGGGTGATTTTGTTGTCTGATATGTAAAATGGATGTATTTTACAAATCGGGATGAGTTATTCGACGTGCAATATATGTTTTTGGGGTAGGAGAAGCTGATCTATCCATGTAGCCTACTTATTTCATGAGATTCCAAAAGGTTAATGGTTAAAAACCCATTTTAGTTATTTATTTACTATTCATAATAAATTTTAGGTTAAGTATTGATTAATATCACATAAACTTTAAGATTTGTGTCTAATATGAAAGCACTTAGAAAATATTGAAGGACGAGGTAGTGAAATGTGAGATTTTGAAGGAAATGTGAGATTTTGAAGAAAATGGTTTGAAAAGGGATTTGAGACTTTTGAATTGAGTGTTTGAGAAGTTAATCAGGTGTTAGGATTGACCCATTGCCTGAGGACGTCTATCACCAGGTTGGAAAAAATCTGAGATGTTACAATCTACTCCCCTTAAAAATAATTTCGTCCCCGAAATTGCCTAAGAGGAATAAATAACGATTTGATTATTTCATTTACCTAAGTTTTATTTATTTCAAGGTTAGAAGCATGGTAGGGTGTATATTGTCCATATTATTTTGGTTAATTTTAGTCTACCCCCCTTAAAAACTTATTTCTTTGTCTCATGCTTATACCCCAATGGTTTGCTACAATGGATTTCTTTCCCTATTTAGAGTCTTGATGACGATTCCCATCTCTTGAGAGTAAGATAGCTGTTTTCAATGTTTGACCAACATGGAGAGACGGTTATAGTGGGCTTGATCCCGATACATCGATCATCTACCTGACCAGGGTAGAAGGCTCATTGTATTCCTTCCTAGTCCTGGTAGATCCTAGTCTTCTGCTCGGTCAAGCAGTGAGTCCATTGGTAGTCACCCAGGATTGAGAATTGGGTCAAGTCGCAAATATTTCGCAATTATATATTTCAGTAACTCCGTAGTCCGATCACTCTAAAAACTTAGGGAATGCCCATCATTGAAAGACTCAAATTTTCTATTTCTAAGGTTGCCCTTTAGGTCTTAGTCTAGGAGAGTCCTCATCTTAATTCATGTCTATGGTAGTAGTTGAACTCGTACTCAGTATTAGGCCTATTATATAATATGAAATTGTTTAATACTTGAACCCCAATTGATTTACATTCTAAGAAAGGTTCAGATCCTATTTAGTGACCTATCCGTACGTATAGTCTGGATCAATTCCATTCGATCCTAGGCCAGTGGGGCAAGGGTCCACCACGTTTCCACTGCGCCACCCAGATCAAAGAGGTGTATTAGCTGACCTAACTAGATTGGGCTCATAATGTTCTACCCCCCTTAAAAATTTATTTTCACCCTCAAGGCTCAAGATCTATGTCCTGATCCGTATGTTGGAGCAAGGTGTACTTTTGGACCTATCCTTAACATGAAATGGGAAATACATTGGTCTGCCTTTCATCGACGATGTGTACTATGGCATTGATACCTATGGTCATAGAAAGGAGCTAATGATGATAGGTATTGTGGTTGATTCAGGGACAGGTGTGAGTTTGTGGCAAGATGCCTAATTCTACCAAGGAGTTTTGTCACGGTCCAGACTTACCCTATTTAATCATGTCTAGCTTCACAGGCAGGCTATCTTTCGAAGTTCATATGCATAATATGTATGCTAACATGGCATGTGATTTGGGACCTAATTCCTAACTGTCGGTTGCCCATTTGGGAAATTCCTTGGGCCTAAAAAGAAAATCTCTATTAGCTATATATTCCTAACACTTATCAAAGACGAAATAAGAAACTTTTAGTTGTAAGTGGTAGGGCCAACACGGAAGGAAAGTTGTGTAGTAGGTCTGAGCTGGATACATAGACTTTCTGCCTCGCGAGGACAGAAAATGTGTCGTATCAGTCCTTAATCCTAATTGATCCCGACCTTCTACTTGATCAGAGTATAGAGTTCATTGGGAACTACCAGGATTGAGAGTTCAATTCAAACCGCGAATACCTCGCTTATATATAGTTCTCTATTCCGTGTTCCCGCTTGTAATAAGTCTTTGCGAAGGCAATTTCTAAGGGATGTATTGATTTGACCTAGCATTAAATCCAAGGGACATATAAGTTTTCTCTGAACGTGAATAGTTTCTACGCGAAACAAGGTTCCTAAGAGTCACTAAAGAAGCCTAAAGTATTAAGGGGATTCAACGAAAGAATGAGATTTCACTCCTACCTAATCAAGCCGATCAACTAAGTCTATCACTCAATTATCTTAGCGTAATCGGTCACCTACATTCCTTAGTGTAACTAGTAGCCTAGTCTTAATTTTAGGAGTAGCGGTAATCCAATAGCTTATGGGTTAGATGATTTCGTACTATTTCAAAGTCTACGCTCATACGCTAAATGATTTTATACCCTTTCTAATACAAGAAATTGTTTATTGCTTAGGGTCAAACGTTGTCTGATTGGAATTGAGTTGATCGACTTGAATTTAACTACGCTTGAGCACCTCACAGATACCCATACCAACTAAGGAAGTCCTAGGGTTCACGTTATTAATTTATTAGATTTCCCATACTGCCAGATTTGTTTGCAAAATCTAGGAGTACCAACTCTAGGTCCAAAACTCTAAGGGCCTATTGTATTAAATGGGACTGCATTGCTAATCCCACCTCGGGATTTGGAGTGGCATGTTTGGTAGGAGGGTGGGAGGGAATTAAAAAATTAATTTTATAGGCTTTGAAAAATGAGCCTTGTGTTGGAAAGTGTGAGATGGGATTTCCAAATCCCAAGATGATGAATTTCTAAGTGTAATTGAAAGGAAATCTCGAAATTTACTTTTGATTGCATACATTCCAAACATGATGTTAGAAACCATGGGATACACCCAATCTAGGGACAATACCTTACACATACATTTATTGTTACTTTTACAATTCTATCCACCTTACTCACCTAATGTAGTTGGTGGAACGGGCCCTGAATGTCCCAACATTTGGAGGTTGTGAAAGCTATGGGACACAAAAATGTGAATCGTTGTTCCCATATGGGTGTGAAATGGTGAGGCCAAGAGGAGTAAGAGATGGGTTTAAAGGAGTAATGGTGGAGGGGTGGAAGGAGTTCACAATTGTAAGTACAATTCCAACTTGTCAAGCAGTCAACACCTTTGATAACAAAAGGAGCTTCATGCATTTCATTTAACCAAAAAAGAAAAAATCACCACAATACATGGGATGTAACCTTACGTGGCCCGTGACAGAAAATGCCTGTGAGCTAATACAACAAAGCTTCAAACACTTATATCATTCTATCAAACATTACACTACTAGGCCTATCGACATGAAATCACAAACATATCCTAAAGCAGCAACCAAAACAAGCTACAAACATCGGCATGGATGACTAGGCATCCGAGTCTGGCGACGGAGGAGGGGCACCCTTTCTCCTTCCCATGAGAGAAAGAAAGGTGGAGATCGAAAATATGGTCATAATAAACTCGAAGAAGGCTATGGAAAGTGAAGAAAAGGGGAATAGGGCTGGTTTCTTTGGTTCTCTACAGATTTAAGCCTCCAAGGGGTGTGCCAAGGCTCAAATGACAGTAGTTGAAGGAGGAAAATGGAGAGGTAGGATGGGTTGGCGAGCTTACATGATTTTGAGCCTCAAATGAGGGATGTAAGAGCTCAAATGAGACAGAATGGAGAGGGTAGGCGGTAGGTACGGCTGTAAACGTTGGAAATGAATGGGTTGTGATCGAAAATGAAAGAATGGGTGATTGGAGGGGAGGTTTGGGAGAGAAAACAGAAATTTTGAGGGAAAGGGAGAGCTTGGAGGGTCACTTTGTGAAGGAAGTGTGCATTTGGGGGGTTTTAACGAATGGCCCAGATACCAGGGGATCCCATTAGAACCCAAAGGCCATCGGCCAGAGAGGCCCGCCCGGCCGGGCCCGCTGACCGGCGAGGCCTCGCTGACCTGGCGAGGGCCTCGCCACCCCCTGGACCAACTGGTGAGGGCTCGCCATTCCGGCTAGGCCTTCCTGCCCCCTAGGTCCCAAAAATGTGTGGGGCCCACCCTGGGTTCCCCTGCAAGTGTTCCGTTTGGCCCCCGACTCCGTTTTGAACTGTTTCGGGTAGTTTTGTGATGTTTCTGATACATACCTGTATGTACCGATTTCTAACAGCTGGGATGGGGTGAATTGTGATCTAAACCCGTCGTTTGACGGTCTAGAAGTGGTTTAGGGTCGATTCGTGCGATCACGGTTGAGTACAGAATCAAACAATACGACCTAATTCAGTGAACTTCGCCGATTGGCGAAACAGGGATAACCTATGACTGTTTCTACATTCCGTCGCTCCCTCCTAAGTCAGAGTGTGTCAGAGTACATCGTGTGACCATAACCCAAGTCTAGATTAATCAAAATCATGCTTTGATACCATCTTGTAACGCCTTGAAAATCAGGGGTCGAGCAAAGATCAGCACCCGAGTTCCAACGCATCACTTATGCAACACAGATAATGATGATTATGATGAGAGCATGGAAACATGAATGGGATTATACCAAAACAGTATATCATACTCAAGAGATAGTTAAATTTGTAAGCGGAAGACTGTGATAGATATATAAAATATATAAACTGTGGTGAGTCTCCAGAGTGTGATAATGTTACCAGGTTAATTCATTACAAGTACAATTCCAAAATATACCAAATGTGTAAGGTCCTCTAGTCAACATCCCTGTAACCCCATCGATCAAGACACGGCTCACATGAAGCCGCCAGAAAACAGCATATACGAGAAAGCATCCTCGTCGTCACAAAAGTCCGGCTCCTCCTCAGGAGTAGCGTGGCCATCTGCAATTAGACAAAGTCTGATGGGTGTCCGGAACACCGTCCCATAACGTGAGAGTGAGTGATCAACTCAGTGGAACAATAAAGCATAGGTTAACATGTTATCAATTCAGTCAAGCAGTAATGATAAAGCAGTACAATCAAACACTCCTAAATACTCTTATTAATGCAAGTATGAATGCAGTCATGATGCATGGCCTCGCCAACATACTCCCTCGTGCGACACCATCTTACATCCACGGCATGCTTTCATCGCTCAGTGCTCTACATCTTCCAGGCACATGCAGTGCGATGATGAGCATGATTACCGAGTTGTTATTAGTCCTTTTCAAACAGTAGGATTGGAAAACTAAGGTACCTTCTTTATATCATTCCCAAACAATGATCCATCCTAGGGTCGTCAATCCTAGATAATCTCATACGATAGTGGGGTTCTAAGTCGCTGTAAGGGCTGTTAGGGCTGTTACATGGAATTGTTGCACCACTCCCCCATCACCTTATCAATACAGGCCTAGTTTATACTCTGTTTACTACGGGAAGGCTCGTCGCCTCTCCGCAGATTCAGAGTATGCTCGAGGTCACTACACCGGGTACGGTCAGGGCTGTTAGGGCCGTTACACGGAATCGTTACACCACTCCCCCATCACCCATCAAAGCAGTGTAGGCCTACAGCTCGAATGCAGTGTCTCATACCACCGTATTCGGTTCCCGAGTCTGGCTTGCTCACTGGTCACTACGGGGAGGTACATCACCCCAGCGTAGGCCGACAACTCGACTATAGTGTCCCATATAACCATGTTCGGCTCATGAGTCTTAGCGGATCGAGGTACCAAGGTTAACGGGGTTGCACTGGTAAGTTCGGTACCTTAGGTTCAAGCAGTAGCGTCCAAACATGGTGAACATATATTAGACAGATCAAGTTACTTGACGAGCTCGGCTAGTTCGAGCGCACGACAAGTTGAATGACATGAAGTGCATAAGCACTTCGCGTAGCCAACCACTATCGCTAACCGAAGTACGACTCGGGTTCGTCGAACACATCTCACGTGGCGAATGAATCTCAGCCACGAATTCAATCCCGTTACCGATTGCCTGGACTATACAATAGCCCTAATCACATTCAATTACGGAACAGTTTAAGCAGTAATGGATCAAGATTTCAAATCATACAATCAAATATCTAATATTGTCCGCTTAGGGTTGTTAGGGCTGTTGCACGAAATCGTTACACCACTCCCTTATCACCCTTCACGAATTTTACGGAATACAACTTAAACATGTGAAGTAGTCAGAGCAGAATTAAACAAACAAGTAATTCTAACATATTAACAAGCATGTTATAAACACAATGCAAACAGGAAGTCCAAACACATACGTTTCATAAACTGGTAAGTGATTAAGCTAAACAACTTACATGAAGGAAATTATACACATCGCTGAGGTAGTTGAGAATCCTATCTCAACACCTACTCAAGGCACTACTAGATTAAGTATATATCTATACAAGCATTTTCACAAACACTTAGACTACACATTCCAACATACCTGTAATATATTAGTTAAAACATAAGTCGTAGCGAATCCTTTCACAAAGGATTACCACATGAACCACGATCATGCATTCACGACCAATAGTCATGGCACGCATAAATCATATTTCCATATTCATTCGAACATTTCTGCAAACACTTAGGCTACAACTAGTACATACACGACGTATGTTAATATAACAGGTGTTAGGCTAATCCGTTCACCCAGAAGTTGATACACATGTATCTAGCATACCTAGACAACAATTAATCATGGCAGCACAAATCCATATTTCCTACGTATACGGTATTTTCTACAAATACGAGGAATATAGTATATTCAACATAGTTAACATATATCTGAAAAATGAAATGGACAACACTTTGTACATGTACAATAGCATCCAAATCATGAATCTATCATTATCTGACATTGAAAGAGTTGAAAACTATAACCTATATGTCTAAAGTCCGCACCTTTTGTCGGTGAACTTGAACTGAAACCAATTTGAACCCAATGCCTTTGTCTACGGCACAATGATAACCTGAATCATGAAACAGGTCAGCTATTCCATCACCTACAGTCTTGGAAACTCTAAAACAGCTTAGGGTTAGGTTTTCTTACCTACGAACGAAGTCGGAATCGCCGGAAAAGCGATTATATCTTAATGGTTAAGCACGTATGATGGTAGGATAAAGCACCAGGATCCTTCACCCACTTCTCCCACACTTTCTCTCTCTTTTCTCTCTTCTCTCTCCTAGGTTTTCTCAAATTCGTATGGAATGAGAGAATGAGGGTTTAAGGTCCTTATATAGGTCCAAAACTCACCAAATTAGACTCAGGGCTAAGGTATACTTAGGTTATGTCCAAAGGGAGACTGTTCCATCTCAACAGAGCACTTCTGGAAGCCCCCCTTGAGCCAAAGGTCGGACTTAAGCTCACAGACATTGGATCTAGGTCGAGTTACATTTTCGGTCTGATCGGATTTACAGATCGCCCGTGGCGGACCAGTTTCAGTTCAACGGTTACTGAGACTCGATCAGGGCCACAAGTACACTGCCATGTGTATAAATTTTTTTTTAATCCGAGGGTGTATTTGGGTCATATTTCGATGATCTGATTGTTTATATTTAGTCCACAAGCGACAAGTCTCAGATTTCTTAAATTAGATTTAATTTCTAAAGAAAACCACGTTTTCTCACACTCCTCGCTCCGGGCTCAAGCGAATAGCACTGGGACATTATCTGGATTTGATTTCTGAGATGGTTGTCAAGCCCAGCAAGGCGGTCCTAACCGTTTAACTTTGCATTAATCGAACTTTCGATGTGCGGTCCAGATATGATACGGAGTTTCGTGATGCTCCTGAGAGCAGTCGGGTAATGAGATTGATCCTAGATTTTAGGGTTACCTAGCGTCAATGATTCTACAAGTTTTGGTTCTTGCAGATCATATTTAAAGTGGTTCGAGCTAATTCCATTGATCGTTTAGTTCAGTACTTAACCAAATTTCGCCCTAATTATGACAGAATACGACCCTAAGGCAGTTTTACGTCCCTTTCTGGCGATTTGAGGTAGTATATCATTTTAATTATTTTTCTAGTAGTTCATCATCAAGTCTACTTCATCTCTACCAAATTTCATTAAGTTTCGTGTTGTAGAAAAATTCTAGAAATTCTAGAAACGGCAGCTATCCAAACTAATGACTTCCAGACAGTTGTCACAACGACCTATATTTAACTATATTAAAATTTTTATTATATTTTTCTATTATTTTTATATAAACTAGACTTATTAAGCTTCAATCTAATTTTTGAATCACCTAATTCGGAGTTATAACAAGGGAGATATGACTTTTTGAAGTCGGACCAAAATTGTAAAAAATGTGGCCAAAAATGGGCCGGCCAATGAACTGTGGCCCACCCTGGCCTGCATTTTGGCGAGGCCTCACCAACTCGGCGATGCCCTCGCTGGTCACTGACCTGTTTGGGGTGATTTTACGGTCCAATATGTAAAATGGATGTATTTTACAAACCGGGATGACTTATTCGATGTGCAATATATGTTTTTGGGGTAGGAGAAGCTGATCTATCCATGTAGCCTACTTATTTCGTGAGATTCCAAAAGGTTAATGGTTAAAAACTCATTTTTTTATTTATTTACTATTCATAGTAATTTTTAGGTGAAGTATTGATTAATATCACATAAAATTTAAGATTTGTGTCTAATATGAAAGCACTTAGAAAATTTTGAAGGACGAGGTAGTGAAATGTGAGATTTTGAAGAAAATGGTTTGAAAAGGGATTTGAGACTTTTGAATTGAGCATTTGAGAAGTTAATCAAGTGTTAGGATCGACCCATTGCCTGAGGACGTCTATCACCAGGTTGGGAAAAATCCGGGATGTTACATCGACACACGCCTCTGTCCATGTGGTGACCAAGGATTCGTAGGCAGGCCCCACTATCGAGGTAGAGATAGATGTCCTCCTACCATTCATCCGGAGATGAAGAGGTGCCACACAACTCATGCCTCCTCGTACGATTCGTTGTTATCATCACTGTATCTTCCTCGATTCTAGCGCATGCAACCTTTCCCTCTCTCGCAATAATGATAGGTGGCCCTGATTGAACCGACCTCCCCCACGCGAGATCTAATGCTCGAGCATCAGTCCAAGTCCATTTACTTTCCGAGCTCTTGGAGAGTGCTCAGAAGTAGGAGGGTTGTTGTTATGGGTAAAACTGGACTGACCAAATGATTGGAATAAAATGGAAATATCAAAGGCAAATGGCTTAAATGAGAGGTTGGGTATGAGCTCGTTCTCAAATGCCGACCACGACCTCCACAACCAATCCAAGTAGCGACCACGAATGGCGGTATCGGCCGCCTAGTTGAAATCTCACAGTCTCAACCTAGGGAATGACTTGGTATGATGACCTCGAGGACCAACTTTGACTAAGGGCCCGACCTCAGGGGTCGGCATCGACCACCGACTTAGAGGTCAGCCTCAGCTATTGGTCTCAACCTCGTATACTGACCACTATGGAAGATTCCTACCATATACAGGAAAGATTACCTCCCTGAGATCATTGTTGAGGATCTCGCCTGGATAAGCAAGACATATCCAGGGAAAGATCCCTTCTTTGATATGCATCTACCTAGCAGATTCACTGCCACATACGTAAGAAGTGTCAAGGGGTTATAAATAGGGACCCTCTTCATAGGAAAAGGGGGACCTAATTATCCTAATTCGACTATGCCCATTGTGTGCTTATTCTAACTTAGGCATCGAAGGGCTCCCGACTATAACTGACACCCCCATTGTCACTTGGTTTTGCAAGTACGCGATGGGCTAATAGGGACAACTAGATTGTAGTATCAACAAGTACCATTTTTTTCCTTTTGAATACCAGGGTTGGTTTACACGAGTTGGCCAACACTTTCCCCAAAACGAACTCGACCAACATAGGTGGCATGTTGTAAATAAACCATGCTCATCCGCCCTCCTTTAATTAATGGGTGACTGATTTGTACTTTAGGTAGTTAGACTAGTACTCCACCAAAATTGCATGTGGTCTATTGCAAATCAACTATGCTCATCCACATTTGTTTTACAATAAGCTCGTTTGGTAAAATTATTTTTTTCTGAACAAAAAAACACTTATTTGAAATAAGCATTCAAATAAGAGCTTTTTAAAGACAATTGATATCATTTGTAAAAATTACAATAACTCCAACAAGCATTTCCCTTAATGCCTCTCACCTTGGACGTGGGCCATCCATCATGTCAGACTTAGATGTGGATCGCCCTTCATGTGGAGCCCACGTTGATGTAGATCGTTCATCGTGTGGGCCCAACCTTTAAAGTGAGTCGTCCATCATGTGGAACTTGCCTTGGATGTGGACTATTCATCATTATGGGCTAACCTTTGATGTGGACCGCCTATTATGTGGAGGCCACCTTGACGTAGGTCATCCATCATATTGGGTCCACCATCGATGTTAATTTTCTTTCACGTAGATCCCTTCAATGTTCGCTGCTCACTGAGTGGAGCCCACAACATTGTGTGGGCTCCACCTACAAAGTGGATTGTCTATCATTTAAGGCTTGCCTTGGTTGTGGACCATCCATTATCGGGGCTAACCATTGACATGGATTGTTCATTATGTGGGCCACCCATCAGGTGGTGCCTACTTGATGTGCCTCATCCATTATGTGGGGGCACGCATTGATGTTGGGCATCAATTATGTGGGGCCTACTCTGATGTGGGTCTCTATCATATGGGGCACACCTTTTATGTGGATCATCCATCATGTTGGGCCACTATAGATATGGGTCATCTATCCTGCGAGTGTGTATGCTGGAGCTCGTGAAGACTAAGTTAGTTTTTTATCAACTAACCAATAACCACAAGCGGTCATAATCTAAGGACTTATGTTTTTCTCCCACAGAGACTAACACATACGCACCCGAGTCAGGTGATTGCTGTCCTAATCCAAGGCCCTATGTACACTCTCGTTGAAAGCTCCCCATGGATACTAACACATACACACTCGTAACCAGTGTATTCCACCCTACACGAGAGACTAAGTTCTACACAAGAACCTATCGAGTTTGGGTCACAAACTCTTACGCTCGATCTTACACAAGGAATGAGTGTGAATAGACTATATAGTTAGTAACTTGTCGAATTAAGCCCCATTGTTGCGCTATTTTGAGATGCATCCTCAATGCTCTCCTATGCATGAATCAACTTCTTAAATGCTCCCCCGATCATTGATGATGATACTTCAACTCTTATGATCAACCGCCATGCATATGATGCCCCGACGATGTGACCACCGTGGTGGGAGGCTGGTGGAATCTTATACAACTAATGGATAGTTGATTTCCAAAAGTGGATTCACCTAGACGAGTCTTTTAAATGATGTAGACAAGGGTGTACCAATAGACTTAGTGTCTAATCTCTAGAACAATGTGGAGATTAAGTCCATCTTCATAATGGAGGTTAGAATCCACATTAGAGTTGTAATCTCAAGAAAGATGACTTGAATCTCATAGGTTTAGAGTCATAGATGAGGGATATGAGCGAGAAAAAAAAAAAAAAAAAAAAAACCTATTTAATTGTCCAAGAACCAAATTGCCATTTTATAGAAAAAAAAAAGTTTTCAATGGCTCTGTCGATAGGATCGAAAGACCCCTCAATGGGATCGAACACGATTCCATCGAGAAAATTCAAGAATTTTATGTATGTTTGTTGGACTGTTTCTTTGATTGTTGTGGTGTTTGTTTGCTGTCTGGGTTGTGAATCTCTATTGGGCCTATGGGCTTGGACTTTAGGCTTTGTCTTGGGTTTGTTTAAAACTTGGGTTGACTAGGTGAGTTAATCAGGTTTTGGGTCAGCGAGTCGATCAACAATGGCTCAGTGAGTTGACTATGTGAGTTAACTTGGTCAAACCTGATTTCAGAAGTCCTAGGGTTTGGGTTTCTAGGGTTCTAAGATTTAGGATTTAGGTTTAGGTTTAGGGTTTGGATCAGAGTTTAGGTTTTGAGTTGGGATCAGGGTTTAGGTTTAATGTTTTTCCATTCATCGGGATCGTCTAATTTCAATCAACTTATTAGCCTGTGGTGGGGTGTATACAACAAGACATTGAATGTGGATTGTTCGTCAGGTGGGTCCCACTTGATGTGGACCGTCCACCATGCGAAGCCATACTTTGATGTGGGTGTCATGGCATGCCCACTCCATCCATTATGTGGGCACCTTGATGTGGACAATTCATCATGTAGAGCCCCACATTTAACATGGATTGTTCATCATGTAAGCCCACATTTGATGTCAACCATCCATCATGTGATCCTACCTTCAATATCCACCATCCATCACATCGGTCTTACTTTTGATGTGGACCATCATCAAGTGGGGCCCACTTGATGTAGATCCTCCATCATGTGAGGCCACACTTTGATGTTGACCATCTACCATGGGGGCCCACCTTTGATTGAACCATGCATTGTGGGCCCACCTTCATGTAGACCAACCATCACATGGGCCCCACCTTCAATATGGGTTGTTCGTCAGGTGGTCCCACCATTGATGTCAACCTTCCATCAAGTGGGCCCACCTCAATGTCCACAATCTGCCATGTGGGTCCCACCTTTGATGTGGACTATCCATCAGGTGGGGTCCACTTGATGTGGATCATCCATCATGCAGCGCTACACTTTGATGTGGGCCATCCATCATGGACCCACCATTGATGTTAATTGTCCATCACGTGGGCTGACCTTGATGTGACCATTCATCATTTGAGGCCCCACCTTCAGTATAGTTTGTTCATCATGTGAGCCCACCCATATGAGGGAGATTATAAAGAGAAGAGAAGAGGCCATGATGGGAATTTCTTAAAAAGTTAAGGACAAACTTGTCCCAAAATCAGCCCAAAAACGTTATCGTACTTTAGCAAAAATAAGTTCTTAAAAAATAGAAAAAGCAAACTTTTATTCCTATCATATCTAAAATAAATGACAGTAAAATAGATTTGCATCCAACAATCTATTAAGAAAAACTTATTTTCTTTTTAAAATAAGCAAATAAACTCTTTATTAAATTATAAAGATACCAAATATCCCCTCCATGTAGCAACAACTTATTATTAGTAAGAGTGCTTACTAAAAATTAAAAAGAAAAAGGAGAAAAGGTAAAGCACTTTCTTTGGTTGACGCTTCATTGAATTAGACACCTGATATGGTTTACTACCTTGAATTGGACACCTGAGATAGTTTACCATTTTAGAAATGGTGGTGGCTCATCCTCCTATCATGTGCCACGCAGGTAAAGTTATCCTTCTAAATTGTTGGGATTCCAATTTATTATTATCTTTTCTCAATTTTAACTATTATTATTTTAATATAGTAACAGCCTATTAATAATAAGGCTTACTAAAAGAAAAAAGAAAAAAGAAAAAAAAGGAAAAAAAAAATTGTAGTCTCTTTCACGGATACATCCCGATAGTAGCCTTTTGCAACGGTTCATCATTTTGAAAGTGAGCTATGAATGAATCATATCTTAAAAATTAGTTAATTAGGGGTCGTTTGGCACCGTGGATTGGAGGGGATTGGAGAAGGTTTCAAATCCCCTTGGTTGTTTGGCAGCATAAAGTAACCGGTGGTTTCAAATCCAGGGGGTTTCTAATCCCTCTTTGAGGGGATTAGCGGTCCAGAGTGAGAGCTTGGATTACACTTAAAATCATTTCAATAGTTGCAAGTGTAACATTTGTGTCACTGTACACTATCATTCTATTGGGCACATGGGCCACTAATGATGATCAACACCGTCCAAACATTGTCCATGCAAATCAGCACCGTCCAAACATTGTCCAGCACCCTCCAAACATTGTCCATATTAATCAACGATTAAAAATCGTTGGTTAGTCACTCAAACATGATCTTGTGATTGTTGTCCATCCAAGACTTGAAATTTCATCATTTTCAGGCAAAGCATATATTTCAGCGGGCTTATGACAACCATAGTGTCAAAAATTATATATCTCACTAATTAGGGATAATAAAGTTGATTTAGTAATTAAATTCAAACTCCTATAGATATATTATGCATAAGTATTTTTGAATTAAAGTTGATTCACACTCCAAGGTGCCAAACACACTGGAGGATTGCCAATCTAGGGGTTTCCAATCCGGGGGCTTCCGAATCCAGGGGGTTCCCAATCCCTGCTCCCAAACAGGCCCTTAAGTCATCGTAACTTCCTAGTTAATATTTGACGGTATGTACGTGATCTTAAAGTCTTTCACACAAAGTATATGACCCACATCCAATGGCATAGCAAACTACTACAGGAGCTAAAGATGATTTGTTTATCCCTTTTGATTCTACGGTTAATACGACCCATGGATACGACCAACTATTTAAATAGTCCAGAGACGTCCTACAGTGGACAATAAGTATTATTTCTCTTTTTTATTTTTTATATGGAAAACTCTCTTTATTACATAATACTTTTAACTAGAGCATGCCTCCCTTCTTATAAATAAAAGTACGGAGAGGATATACGAGGAGTGCGATAGGACCATTTCCTAGCTCGTTCGACGTTTCTCTCATCTCAATTTCATTCATTGAATTTAAAATTTAAAATTCAAATAAAATTTCTAATAAATGAAAAAATAATAATAATAATAATAATAATAATAGAGATGAGAAAATTGTGTGGGACCCACCCGTGAAGGGTTGATGGGAAGCGGACTAGCTGGTGTACCACGTACCACCGACTTCAATGGTGCGTGTACGTGGCGCTTGAAGAGGGGTGTGTCGGCCGGGAACGTACCTACCGTTGGAAGGAGATTAAAGTTGCGTGAGTCTCATAATGATGTATTTATTAAATGCAAACAGTAAATGAATAATATTCAAAGTTCAACTGACCACACTACGGATAACAGTGAGAGAATACTTCTCACTGTTAAAACATTAGGGCTTGCTATAATGTTTATTTTCTATTCGATCTGTTCACAAGCTCATAAAGACAAAAGACAAATATCAGATTAATCCAAAACTCTTTAACCTGTAAAAAGGTTTCAACGGTAGACGTTCAATCCATCACTACTTTGTGCAGTGGTCCACATGATCTTTGAATTTGTCTTAATTTTAGACTCAAGCTTTACAACAAGCTAGCTACATGGTTGGACGGTTTTGATATAACACATACCTCATGGTGAGCCTTAAGAACTTGATGACATCAACACACCACTGAGGTTGGTGGTGTGTGGTACACCAGCCAATCCGCTTCAGGGTTGGTGATAGGTGGATTCCAAGGGCCATGTTCGACAAATGTCCAACAGAAAGAAAACAAATAAAATGGTTGCAGATTTCAGTACGTAGTGTATTTTTGGACTATACTCTGTCAACAATGTGACAACATTTTGGGCGGAAGCGGATTGGTTGGTGTACCATACACCACCGGTGTGGCTGGTGTGTTCACGTCACCAAGTTACGTGGGCCTCATCATGAGATCATGAGGTATGAGTTATATCCAAACCGTCGGTCCACTTGGTGAGCTCGTGAGCCAGAAAAATAAGACATCCAAAACTCAAGTGGACCACACTGTAAAAAGCACTGGGGATTGAACGCTTGCCATTGAAACCCTTTTGGGGTCAAAGAAATTGTTAAATTTAATATGATATTTATTTTTTCTCTTCATCCACGTCCATATGACTTTATGAACAGATTGGATGGAAAGTAAACATGATGGTGGGACCTACAAATGTTTTAACAGAAAATCATTGTCCTATTTGCTATTTGTGGTGTGGTTCACTTGAGCACTGAAATTTTTTTTGTATAAAGATCAGTAAGATCTCACCAAATGAATGAACGGTGTAGATATGATAAATACATCTCATGGGGTCATGTAACTTTGATAACCTTTGAACCGTTGGTACAACTCGAGCGAGGGCAGCGGATCGGCTGGTGTACCCGCACCATCTATATAGCTAATGTATTGGGGTTAGCAAGTTCTGGGAATCTTATCATAATGTATGTGTTATATTTAAATTGTTCATCCATTTGGCGACCTCGTCTTAAGGCTTGAGATAAAAAATAAGACAAATATAACTATCAAGTGGACCACACTTCAAAAAGCAGTGGGAGATTGAACGTCTACCATTGAAAGCCTTTTTGGGGTCACAAAAGTTTTGGATCAATATGAAATTTGATTTGTTTTTCCTCTTCATTCAGGTCTTTGTGACCTGATGAACAGATTGGATGGAAAATAAACGTTATGGTGGGTCCTAGATTTGTTTAATGGTGAAAATCATTATCTCTGTTGCTATTTGTGGTGTGGTCCATATAATATTTGGATATGATTAATTTTTTGGATAATGCTTTAAAATGATCTCTAAAAATAGATGAGCGGTGTAGATATAATGAATACATCACTGTGGGTCATATATAACTTTGATCTCCTTTGAACCGTTAGTACAACTGGGAGGTCGAGGAGCGTCGGTTCTCACCTTCGCACGACACGTACCTACAGCAGCTATATAGCTGATGTGGGGTACACCAGCCAATCCGCTTCCGCGAGCGAGGAGCGTCAGCGCTCGTCTTCGTGCGACACGTACCCACATCAGCTAGGTTGGTGGTGTGTGGTACACCAGCCAATCCGCTTCCATTTTGGGCAGTCTGATTTGTCCTACATATGGGCCCATATACGGTTGAAGAGTCGCAATCATGTGGAGGAGCCTAACTCTACCTTTGGATGTACTTCCGTCCAACGACGCTCCTCTGATGGTTACACTCAATCGATAACTAGTTTACTACCATTTAAGAAATGGTACAGTTGTAAGTGAATCTAGGCCACTCAATTGCTAACAAATGGTTAAAAGTAAAATAGTTAGCTGTCTAACTTCTTTGAGAAAAATCAAACGGCGCTGTAATCTTCTCAAGGTAAGTTCTGAATTATGTTTGTATCAACAATGGCGTCAGCTATTTGGACGGTTTATATTGCATTACACCTATGCTATGTATAAGGTGGAAGGGTGGGTCCATGCTCTTGCTCCGGTGGAAGACTCCGAGGAGTTTCAATACATGTACGGTTGAAGACTCAGACCGAGTTGACTCGGTAAACATGGATGGCTGTGTGGGGCCACCCATGATGTTTATCTAAAATCCAATCCGTTCATCAATTGAACCTACACATTATTTATCATTGGATAAAAATTTAGGCTAAATATAAATGTAATTGGACCACAAAAGTTGCAAAATGGGGGGAACACCCACCATAGAAATGTGTCTAATCTTATTTACGGCCCACTTTTATCTCAACTATCCATTCAACCTATTCATAAAGTGCGTCCTATCAATATGAAGGACTCACCAAATATCAGGGTGATCCAAAACTCAGGTGGATCCCACCACATAAATTTAGATGTTTAGGGCGAATGTTTTACATTGATAACTTTGGTGCGAGCTACCTGATTTTTATAATTTTATTTTCTTTACGTTGGGCCACATAGGATTTACGGTTTAGATTCCACATATACATCAATGTGGGCCCACAAACATCTCAATTTGTTATCGTGTAAATGAGCTGCATGCGTTTCCCTAAGTATTTGCCTATTTAGAATTTGAAACTTTCAGAGCGGCCTTTAAATACGAATTTATAATTTTTTTTGGGGGTATTATTTGGTACTCTTGCAGAGAATGATGCTCCATATACAGGCACTAAAAATATGTACACGTGTCACATTATTACTCAACTTAAACCGACTAAATTGTGGAACTCACTCTAACTGAATCGCAGTCCTATAATCAGATGGGTTGAACTATCCTTTACTCCGATTCACTGTTACTTGATTGTTGAAACAGGACCATTGAACCACGTTGATACTCATCATCTTTAAATTCGTACACTTTATACTAGTACCATCTGAACCGTCTAAACTGTTGAACGTGAAATGGGAATTATTTGGGCGAGATTGAAGGATTTCTTCACAGCAGGGATGCCATTATCAGATATTGTGATATATCCAGGCCACTTTTAAAAAAATAATAATAAAATTATAACACACGCACACACACCCCAACACACTCACGCCGTAGCGGGCTTTCACCACCTATGGATAATCAAACCCTTCACCGGGTGTTGAAACTCCCGACAGTCTACCACCCGAGCAAGAGCTAGGATCCAATCCAGGCCACTTATCATGTGGGCTCCACGTTGAGCAAAATAGTTTGGTACTTTGATTGGGTGGAACTCAAGTAGTACGTTGAATATGGATGGTTGGTCATTCTTGCTGCACGTGTTTCTCATCTACGTGTGTGGTCCACCGTATGAGTGGAGCTACCTAATGTTGAGGTCGGCATGGGCAGAACCCATAGTGTAACCCACCCTATGAATGGGCTTGATCTCGTGCATTTACACGGAGAATCACAGCTTCATATGTACTCTCGTGCGTCAACTTTTAACTTTTGTGCCGTGATAGGGTGTGAATTAGAATCCATATCATAATTATCATATAATCCAAATAAGATAATGGTATATTAAATTAGAGTTTTTCAATAAATTAATGTGGTTGCTAAACCCACAGCAAATGCTAATAATCTCTTTAATATTGTAAAAAGCCACAAAATAAGGAACAATGTACAAAATTCATTGACAAGGAACAATAGACCTAACCCTTCCATATGGAAGTAATATCTTTGTCCTAAGCAAATATTGCGCTGAAAGAAATTAGGGTCTTTCTAAAAAAAAAAAAGTGAAAGCAAAAAAAGATCGTGAGGCTCATTAGGGTCTTTCTAAAAATAATAATAAAAATAAATAAATAAATAAATAAAAACCGACATTGGTGAATACTCAGTCTACAGATAATTTCCTAGCAAACTTAGAGGTAGGGATTGACTAGTCTTTCAACAAGAGTCGGTCGGGTGAAACCATAAGGCTGTCCTCCATCACTATAAGTGGTTGTGAGAACAAATAGTTGAGACAGCCGTCCCGCCAATAGGATCATGGAGACCCCCAAAATATTCATATGCCTAGGGGCAACTCTAGGCAGATGTTGATCCATTCAAGGGGCAACCACCCCTTGCTAGTGACTCTACAAACTAACGCTGGAGTCTAGTTATCCGAGGGGCAATCATCAGTATTGCTAAGAACACTACAAAATTATGCATGAGTCGATCCACCAAGGCGATGCAACCTAGGGATTGCACAACCCCAAGTGTAGGGTTGTGAAGTAATATATTCTCGGTGAGACCAAGGCCGATCCACATGGACTATAATGTGGCTAAGAGCACAATAGAATTCAACTACTTCTAAAACTAAAATTTAGCGAATGGTTTAAGGTAACACAATAATAAAGAAGCATTAAGGATTCAATGATCTACTTCAAGCAATTACAATGTATAATTCATTAATTCATCTTCTATAACTCAATTAGAATTGGATTCCAATTCGTTCTAATCGGAAGATAATTCGGTTAAACTAATCACAAATATCCAACATGTATGATTTTAATTCTCTCATGAAGCACTCGGTGATCAATCGTAGGGAATTCAACAATTTATTGGGCCCAAAGTATACAATCGATCAATGAATTTTATAGATTGATTCATTCTCTAAACAAGTTAAGCAATTGTTAAATCAAAGAATCCATTGTAACCATAGTTCACAATGAATCCAAAAATAAACAACTCAAGGCCTTAAAGTAAAATTCAAACCAATCTCAATTAAATAATTATCATGAAATCTCAAAGTATGAATCAATAAATTAGAACATTGTAATAAACTAGAAGCTTCGCCCCTTAGCCTTTGCTAAGATATTAGCTAAATATAACTAACTCAAAAACAGAAGAAAAATAAAATATATACTAGAACCAGGAAGGAAATCGAAGTGAAAGGACCTTGTAAGTGTTCCGCCTAAGCCTTTTCGCTCTCCCTAAAATCTACGAGATGATTTGGGACGTGAAAAATATCTCTTTGAATAAATAGGAGCTCCAAACTTTCACAACCTTCTGGAAAATTCACAAACCGACTTTGTTTATGCACGCCGTAGATGGGAGCTCGATCTGATCGATAGATCGTCGATGGGATCAAAGATGTCATAGATGGGATCGATTTGGAGTTGAAGTATGTCTAGCAAGTTGTAATGTCCTGAAAAAATTCGTATTGAAACCCGATTTCAACGACGGGTGGAGCTGCTCGAGGGCTATTCCTGACTAGCTAGTAACGACAAGGTATACGGTGGTACTTAAGATTTAAGTAATTAAGGTCGAACAACCATTTTTATGAATAACAGGTGGCTAAAATCACAAGCGCGACTAGCCCCAATGCCAGCTAAGACCCGAGAGAAATTCTGAAGACCTTCCCCTCTTGGGAGTGCCCCAAAACACCTCAAGGGACTTAGATCGCGCGTCAGGTGTCCGCTAGCATAGAAACTATAGAACAATATTCGTCTTACTGGGCTTGACATCCATCACGGGAGCCGAACCTGGATAGTGTCTAGAATTACTCAACTTGAAACGAAGGATGGGTGCATGAGTGCAAATATCCTAGAGAAGAACATGAAACCTAAGTGAATTAAGTTGTACACTCTTTCACGAAGTTGAGAGTTTCAAACTGTTGGTTTGATGCCAAACTTTACACGTAGGGTAAGGATAATTCTCCGCACACATTCGTAAAATAACAACCCCGATTAAGCATCGATGACCGTTGATCTGAAGTAGAGTCCCCACGGCTGGTATGTGTATCCAATCATGCTGAGACTGTGTCCTAGCATATATCCATTAGTGGGGGACCTACCCCATGGTGTAGATGAGCCCACAGGCCCTCCTGGGGGCCCCATTAGTTAGAAATGTCCCTTAGGGTATAGAAGACAAACAAAGTGGCCCTAGGGCCATTGATGCATCATCTGGAGCTATAAATAACTCCCAAATTACACCCCTTTCTCCCTATCCAAATTTATCAAAAGGGAGAAAGAAAAAGGGAGAAGAGAGATCGAAGGAGTGCTTGCTAAGAGAGGTGACCCCTCTTCCGTTTGGCTTAAGAGCCTAACCGCTACCATTACCGCTATTGGAACTCCTTCGGCGATGATTTAAGGTAAAACTACGAACCTTCCTTACAGATTTAGATCTCTAAATGGACTCTCCCCAACCTTAACAAAACCGTCTACTCGTGTAGGCAGTCGACGATCCTCCCTTGGAAACGTAACCCTACGAACGAGTCTGAGTAAGACACAATAGCGAAAGGTGCAGACCATGAGTGCTTAGGTTGCGATTTATCAATGTTATTATTTCAGTTAATGATTTATGTTTACTAATGTAAGATTTGCATGATAACTTAACTGCATTTCAAATTATGTCCAATGAATTGCAAAGCGTAGTATAGCGATACCTATGTGTTCGATGAAATGCCTGAATGAGTACGTTATTGAATTTAGTTATTAAATGTGAATCCCTTTGCTTGTAAATGCTAGCTGATTTGATTAGAAAGAAAAATGGGACTACAAGAGTAGTCGGGTTAGTCAGCAAATTCTCAGATATGGGTTGACTAAATTAGGCTGGCCATCCCAAGCAAGTTCGATTGATTCAGGTCAAACGCGGATGATTGACAGTGGCTGCGCCACACGAGGTGCTTACACACTCCGTGCCAGTTACGCAAGTGTTCACCAACATCAACCGAAAATCTTCAAAGAATCGGCTAACCCCATATATATTCACCATGTATGATCACAACTGCTTAAATTTTGGACACCCCCTTACCCTTTGTAAAGGTTTACTATTAACTACTCGCGCCGCGATCCTCAAGACTCGTGAGCCGGACATAGTGGTATAGAATACCATGTCTATGCTGTCGGCCTACGCTGGGGTGACGAGCCTCCCCGTAGTGACCTCGAGCATTACCTTTACAACTTGCCTTTCGTATGTATTTCAGCTGGGAGTGATGAACTTAGACGGATCAAAAATACAGGCATAGGACCGCTCGGGCCGTCCCACGCCTAATGATTCAGTTGAGACCGATGACTAAAAGGGAGGTGCCCTAGCTTCCCAAAATTGCTAGATGAATAGGCTAAATTAATCACTCGACTAACATAACCATTTACCGCATCGCACTAGAATAGAATATGGTGAATTTGGAGTTGAAGTCACGTGTTGAGGGAGTGTTGACATTTGTGAACAAGATGGTCGGAGTCACATGTTGAGGGAGTTTTAGATTTTAAGTGCATGCATCATTTCATAAACCACATTATGTCCATTAATAAGAGTAATTGGGAAGTGGATGTTTGCATTGCTATCATTCTTGTATTGTTAGACTTGATAATATGTGTAACTCATGCTTTATGGAACCGCTAAATTGATCACTCACTCCCACTCCGGGATGATGTTTTAAAACACTAACTAGACGTTGATATAGATACAGGGACCACCGAGGCCAATGCATTGGACCAGGCGTGCATGGACGAGGCGTTCTCCTACTTCTAGCTTTCGGACTGGCCAACGTAGGTTGTGCGCTTCTCAACAGGGAGCGTTGAGCGCTCGAGCTTAATTCAACGTCACATTCCTACATTTTTTAAAATTTGAAATTATATATTGAACCCAGCTATGGACCCATACTCTGAATAATCATACTCTTTACGTTTTAATTTACTTATCTGTTTTAATTGTGTTTATTTCGGAGTATGTTACACTGTTCGGTATAAATCTATGCATGCTTAAATGGCTAATATAAAAGTAATCAAGATTCTGGCTTCTGTAAAGCATAAGTGATGCCCAAAATCTCGGGAGTCGAGCGTTGCTCGACCCTCAAAATTTGGGGTGTTACAAGTTGGTATTAGAGCATGAGTTTAGGATTAAACTGGACCATGGGTTGTGGACTCACCATAATGCATTGGCTGACATAGATGGGGGCGCTAAGACTTAGCTACATTAAACTCTAGGACCGAACCCTTAGTCATCTTGAGTAATCAAAATTTAGCTTAGGGACTTGAACTTGGAAAGGATTAAATAGAGAGAGTAACTGCGATAGTGGTTGAATCAGAGTCTTGAATTTCTAGAATGTGTTTCGACCTTCAATCGTGTGGGAATTCGTAAATCCAGTGCTAGCAACTCCGCGTAGCTGGGTTGGGTGTCCAAAGTAGCTCGCCCTACCCTAAAATCATATACGGCACGCTCAAGAACTCATACCGGGTTGCGAGGTATGCTAGTTTGAAGTTTCTAACTGTCTAGACCACCCGGGTAGCACAAAAATATATCGGGTCATGAAACGATTATATTGGTGGGACAACATGAAAGTTCAAATAGCAGACTATATGTCCTGATACCTTACATGTCAGCAAATCAAGGCCGAACATTGCCGACCCCTGGGCCTTCTACAACCCATGTCCATAGCCGAATGGAAATGGGATTTTATATCCATGGACTTTATTTCTGGATTGTCAAAGATAAGAAAGGGACATGATTCTATTTGGGTGATCATGGATCGGTTGACGAAATCGGCTCACTTTCTCCCAATTCGAGTTTCTAATTCTGCAGATGACATAGCCAAACTATACATCAAAGAGATAATGCGACTGCACGGGGTCCCTTTAGAGATTGTGTCAGATCGAGACACGTGGTTCACATATATTTTCTGGACCCGAATCTAAGAAGCGATGGGTGTGAAACTAATGTTCAGTACTGCGTTCCATCCTCAGATTGACGGGCAGATGGAACAGGTGAATCAGGTGCTCGAGGACATATTACGAGCGTATGTACTTGACTTCAAGGACAACTGTGATGATTGCCTCACCTACGCCGAATTTACCTATAACAACAGTTTCTAATCAAGCATTGGCATGGCTCCTTACGAGGCCTTATATGGATGCCCATGTCGAGCCCCACATTGCTGGACGGAGGTCGGCGAGAAAAGTTTAACTGGTCTAGACTTGGTTCAGGAGACCTCAGAAAAGATAGATGTTATTAGGCATCGACTCCTAGCGGCCCAGAGTAGACAGAAGAGTTACACCGATACGAGACGAAGGCATTTAGAATTCGAAGTTGGGGATCACATATTCGTCAAGGTCTCTCCAATGAAAGGAGTATTGCATTTTGACAAAAAAGGGAAGCTCACATCGCGTTTCATTAGGCCATTTCAGATACTAGGCCGAGTAGATGTTGTGGCGTATCGTCTCGCCCTGCCTACGCCGCTCGCAGGTGTGCACAACGTGTTCTATGTGTCAACGTTGAAGAAATATGTCCCCAACCCTTGGCATATTATCAAGACTAGTAGAACTCATGGAAAATGCTACCTATGTACTGCGGCCTATGCGCGTTCTAAATAGAAGGGAACAAGTGTTGCGCAGTAAGGTTATCTCACTCATGATGGTATTATGGATGCATCACACCGAGGAAGAGGCCACCTAGGAGACAGAAGCAGAAGTCTACAAGAACTATTCGCAGATTCTTGAGGAATATGAGAATGTACAAATTTCGAGGACAAAATTTTCTTTTAAGGGGGGTAGATTGTAACGTCTTGGAAAAATCTGCGTTGAAACTCGAGTTCAACCACGGGCGGAGCCCCCTGCCATACCTGACTAGCTAGTAACGGTGAGGTGTACGGTGGTACTTAAGATTTGAGTAATTAAGGTCAGACAACCATTTCTACTAATAACGAGTGGCTAAAATCGCAAGAGCGACTAGCCCCAAAGCCAGCTGAGACCCGAGGGAAATTTCGAGGGCCTGCCCCTCTTGAGAGTGTCCTGAAACACCTCAAGGGACCTAGACCACGCGTCGAGTGTCCGTTAGCCTTGAAACTATAGAACAATCTCTGTCTTACTGGGTTCGACGTTCATCGCGGGAGCCAAACCTGGATAGTGTCTAGAATCGGTCAACTTGAGCCGAATGATGGGTGCATGAGGAGTGAAAATACCCTAAAAAAGAACATGAAACTTAAGAGAATTAAGTTGTACACTCTTTCACGAAGTTGAGAGTTTCGGACCGTTGGTTTAATGACAAACTTTACAAGTAGGCTAAGGATAATTCCCCACACACATTTGTAAAACAGCAACCCCGATTGAGCATCGATGACCATTGATCTGACGTAGACTCCCCGCGGCTGATCTGTGTATCCAATCATGCCGAGACTATGTCCTAGCATATATCCATTAGTGGGGGACCTACCCCATGGTGTAGATGAGCCCATAGGCCCTCTTAGGGCCCCATTAGTTAGAAATGACCACCCTTAGGGTATAAAAGCTAAACAAGGTGGCCCTAGGGCCATTGGCGCACCATTTGGAGCTATAAATAGCTCTCAAATTGCACCCTTTTCTCCCTATCCAAATTTAGCAACAATTAATTACGAGAAAGAAAAGGGAGAAGAGATAAAAGGAGAAGAGAGATCGAATGAGTACTTGCTAAGAGAGGTGACTCCTCTTCTGTTTGGCTTAAGAGCTTAACCGCTACCATTCCCGCTGTCGGAACTCCTCCGGTGACGATTTAGGGTAATACTACGAACCTTCCTTGTAGATGTAGATCTCTAAATGGACTTCCCCCAACCCTAATGAAACCATGTACTCATGTAGGCGGTAGACGATCCTCCCTTGGAAATGTAACCCAAGGAACTAGTCCCAGTCGGATGCACTAGCAAAAGGTGTGGACCATAAGTGCTCTGGTTGCGGTTTATTAATGCTACTGTTTCTATTACTGATTTATGGTTGCTAATGTAGGATTCGCATGATAGCTTAGGTGCATTTCAAATTATGTCCAATGAATTGCAAAGTATACTATAGTGTTACCTACGTGTTCGATGAAATTCCTGAATGAGTACGTTATTGAATTTAGTTATTAAATGTGAATCCCTTTGCTTGTTAATACTAACTGATTTGATTAGAAAGAAAAATAGGACTACAAGAGTAGTCGGGTTAGTCGAAAAATTCCCATATATAGGTTGACCGAATTAGGCTAGCCATCTCGGGCAAGTTCGATTGATTCAGGTCGAATGCGGATGTTTGATAATGGCTGGGCCATACGGGGTGCTTACGCCCTCCATGCCAGTTACACCGGTGTTCGCCGACATCAACTAAAAATGTCCAAAGAACTGGCTAACCCCATATATGTTCTGTAACACCATGAATTTCGAGGGTCGAGCAAAGCCCTACTCCCAAGATTCAAGACATCACTTATGCAGTATGGATGATGATATTCAGATTCCTTCCATATTAATGAGTCAAGCATGCGTGGGATTATACTAAACAACACATCATACTCCGGATATAATTAAATTAAGAAAGCGAAAGTCTGAAACATATCTATTTAAGCATGCGGATGTTTCACAAACCTCCAGAGTATGAGTACGTAACCAGGTATAATATATACATGAATTATTTCAAAATGAACAAAATATGGAAATGTAAAGTATCCAAGTAAGCCAGATATCCCAGTGGTCCATGTGCATCGGCACGGGGTCTACATCGACCCGCCCAATAACTGAAAGTAGGAGAATTCCTCCTCGTCCATAAAGTCCTGCTCCATCGCATAGACTTCATCAACACCTACATCTAAATCAAAGTCTGGTTGGTGTTTTAAAACACCATCCTAGAGTGGGAGTGAGTGATCAACTCAGTGGTACTATAAGGTAAAAGTTAACATGTTATCAAGTCAATCAAGTAGTAATGATAAAGCAATCAAATAATCACTTCCTAACTACTCTTTTTAATGCAGGAATGGAGTGCAAGTAATGATATATACCCTCGTATCGAAGCTCCCTCACAAGCGACTACGTCAACCTATTTTGCATATGACAACACTTCCTTAAAACGGTGTAACTTCATCGCCTTTAAAGCACATCCTAACTAATGCAGTGCAATGCATGGTCGTGTTAGCCAGATAATTAATTAAGTTTATTCATACAACAAGTTTAGGAAGATAGGGTACCTCCCTTTATATCATTGACTCGAATCGAAGGATCCATCTAAGTTCGTCACTCCTAGTCAAACACATACGATAGGCAAGTTGTAGGGTCGTCACTCCTAATTAAACACATACGATAGGCAAGTTACAAGAATTTATACTCGCGGTCACTACGGGAGGCTCGTCACCTCAGCATAGGCCGATAGCTCGAATACGGTGTCCCATACCACCATTGCCCGGCTCACGAGTCTTAGTTGCTCATTGGTCACTACGGGGAGGCTCGTCACCCTAGCGTAGGCCGATAGCTCGAACATGGTGTCCCATACTACCATGCCCGGCTCATGAGTCTTAGCGGATCGTGGTACCATGGTTAAAGTGGGCCTTTACATTGGTGAGGGGTACCTTAGATTCAAGCAGTAGTATCCATACATGATAAACACACCATAGGCCAATCAGTTCATTAGGCAAGCTCGATTAGTACGGGCACACGCTGACTTAATCGACATGGAGCGCATAAGCACTCCTCGTGGCTTAACCACTGTCGACAATCGTAGTGCGACCTGGATTCTTCGAGTATACTCAATGTGGCAAGACTAATTCGGCCACCCGAACAGGGACTATTACCGATTGCTTGGGCTACGTTGTAGCCTCAATCCTACTCATATGCAACTAACAAACACATGTGATATTTATCACAATATTTAACAAACAATCCAAGTGGATTCCTCATTTGTGCATTTCATCAAACACATTGATCATGTTACCAAACACTTGCATTTTATCAATTAATTACATGGAGGAAAATATGATTACATGAAGGAAATTATACACATACATAAGGCAGTAAAGAATCCTATCTTAATACTCGTAGTAAACACAAATCATCAACAATTTCTCATTCAGGCAATTCATCAAACACATAACTAGGTTAGTTACAACATATGATTTATCAGTTCCTTATACAGAGAGATCAATATGCATATGACAATGATGAATCCTAGATCAGTAATCATGGCAAGCACAAATTATTTTCAAATGCTCATTCAAACATTTCAACAAACACATGGATGCATCTTTTACTCATCACAGTTCATATGTGTATATCATACAGAAATCGATGTATCTAAGACAATACGGTAGTAATCAAGTCAGACATAAATCATTAGCTGATATGAAAGTATTGATAATCGCAACCTAAGCGTTTATAGTCGCAACCTTTCATCGTGATGCTCGACTCAGACTCGGTCAAAAACCTACGTTTCTGAAAATGGAACGTCGGGCACCTAAATGACGAAACAGGTTAGCTAGGTTGACGAACGACTATCCTGTATCTCTATAACAATATTAGGGTTAGGATTTCTTACCCAAAATCGTAACCGAAAAATGTTGGGTAGCATAACGGGGTAGAGATTTGGTGTGTGGATTCGTGGGAGAGGATTCCTACAGCGATCTCCCAAAATATCTCTTCTCTCTTTCCTCTTTCCTCTTATTTTCTCCTCTCTCCCTTAGGTTTTTTGTGAAATTCGTATATGGGAGAGGAGGGGTGAAATAAGGACTAGTTATAAGCCCAAAAGTGATGCAAATGGCCCAGGGCCACTTTATACATAGGTTATACCCTTTGGGTGGCTATTCTCGACGAACGGGGCTCATAGGGAGGCCCACGACTCATCTACGTCATGGGGTACACTCCCTGACAATGGATCCGTGCTAGGACACGATTTCGGTGTGATCGGATAAGCCGATCAATCGTGGAGGGCCCGCGTCAGATCAACGGTCATACTTACTCAATCGGGACCACAATTATACGGATACGTGCAGGGAAATTTCTTTTCCCTATGGGTAAAGTTTGGTCACAAACTAACAGTCCGAAATCCTCAATTTCGCGTGAGAGCGAACGGTCCAATTCACTTAAGTTTTGGTTCATTTTCTAAAGGTATTCGCGTTTCTCACGCACTTCACTCATGGCTTAAGTTGTACGTTTTTGGATAATACTTGGGCTTGATTCCCGCGATGGTTGTCAAGCCCAGCAGGACGGACATAGTCCTATAGTTCCGCGGTCATCGGACCCTTGACGTACGGTCTAAGTCCGTTGCGGGGTTTCAATGTACTCCCGAGAGCGACAGGCTCTTGGGATTTCTCCTAGGTCTTTAGGTGACATTGAGTCAGTGGTACTCATGGTTTTAGGCCTTCCCATTTGTGAAATGGTGGCCCAAGCTTAATCCACTGATTATTTAGTTTAGTATTTAACTAAATTTAGCCTAAATTATATGACAGGATGCGGTCCTCGGGTAGTTCTGCCTGATGTGGTACTCGGGTCTTTATATGAATTTTTTCGAGACGTTACAATCTACCCCCCTTAAAGAAAGATTTCATCCCCGAAATTATTACTTTTTCGTACTCCTCGAGGATCTGTAGGTAGTTCTTATGGACTTCAACTTTCGTTTCCCAAGTAGCCTCCGCCTCGATGTGGTGTGTCCATAATACTTGCACGGGTGGAAAAACCTTACTGCGCAACACTTGTTCTTTCCTATCTAGAACACGCGTGGGCTGCAATACATAGGTAGCATCTTCTCTTAGCTACACTTGCTCCCACTTGATAATATGGGTAAGGTCAGGAACATATTTCTTCAGTATTGATACATGAAATACGTTGTGCATGCCTGTGAGTGGTGTTGTAACACCCTGAAAATCGGGGGTCGAACATAAACTCAACTCCCGAGTTCCAACGCATCACTTATGCAACATAATGAATGATGATTGAATGTTGTCTGTATTAGTGCATTGAACATGAGTGAGATTAAGCCAAAACAACATATTATACTCCAGAGATAAGTGAGATAGCAAGCGGAAGACTGTGATAGATATATAAACTATATAAACTGTGGTGAGTCTCCAGAGTGTGATAACGTTACCAGGTTAAATAATTACAAGTACAATTCTAAAATATACCAAATGTGTAGTGTTATCTAGTCAACATCCCTGTAATCCCGTCGATCAAGACACGACTCACTTGAAGCCGTCAGCATACAGCATATACGAACAAGGATCATTGTCATCATAAAGGTCCGGCTCCGCCTCAGGAGTATCATCGCCATCTGCAATCAGACAAAGTCTGGTGGGTATTCGGAACACCGTCCCGTAACGTGGGAGTGAGTGATCAACTCAGTGGAACAATAAAGCATAGGTTAACATGTTATCAATTCAGTCAAGCAGTAATGATAAAGCAGTACAATCAAACACTTTTAACTACTCTTATTAATGCAGTCATGATGCATGCCCTCACCACATACTCCCTCATGCGACACCATCTTACGTTCGCGGCATGCTTTCATTCCTCAGTGCTCCACATCTTCCAGGCACATGCAGTGCGATGATGAGCATGATTACCGAGTTATTATTAGTCCATTTCAAACAGCAGGATTGGGAAACTAAGGTACCTCCCTTGTATCATTCCCAAACATGATCCATTCTAGGGTCGTCAAACCTAGATAATCTCATACGATAGTGTGGTTCTAGGGCGCTGCAAAGGCTGTTAGGGCTGTTACACATAATCGTTACACCACTCCCCCATCACCTTTTTAATGGTTCATCACTAAATTGATACAGGCCTAGTTCATACTCTATTCACCGAGGCAAAACTCGTCGCCTCACCGCAAGTTCAGAGTATGCTCGAGGTCACTACAAAGGGCTCGTCACCAATTAGTGTAGGTCGACAGCTCGAATATAGTGTCTCATACCACCATAATCGGCTCACGAGTCTGGTTACTCAATGGACACTACGGGGAGGCACGTGGCCCCAGCGTAGGCCGACAGCTCAACCATGGTGTCCCATACCACCATGCCCGGCTCATGAGTCTTAGCGGATCGAGGTACCATGGTTAAAGGGATTTCACTGGTAAGTTTGGTACCCTAGGTTCAAGCAGAGGCGTCCAAACATGGTGAACATATATAAGACAAATCGGGTTGCTTGACGAGCTCGGCTAGCTCGAGCGCACAACAAATTGAACGATATGAAGCGCATAAGCACTTCGTGTGGCCAACCACTATCGCCAACCGAAGTACGACTCGGGCTCGTCGAACACATCTCATGTGGCAAATGAATCTCAGCCACGAATTCAATCCCGTTACCGATTGCCTGGACTATAATCATAGCCCCAAACACAATCAATCCATGACCAGAAGCATGTAGAGTAAAGCAGAATAAACAAAGTGATTCAAGCATGTTGACAAGCATGTCATAAAACATGTAATAAAGCACAATATAAACAGGAAATACAAACACCTATATTTCATAAATAAGCGGTTAAATTAAACAAGCAACATGGAGGAAATCATATACATCTCTAAGGTAACTGAGAATCCTATCTCAACACCCTACTAAACTTAGTTCGTCACACAATTTCTCACACATGCATTTTAACAAACACTTAAACTACACCACTCCAACATACATGACGTATGTTGATTTCAGCATAGAATAGGACAAATCCTTATAGCAAGGAGTTATCGCATACACATCAATCATGTTCTTACATTCAATACATTTAGCAGGCATAAATCATAAATCCATATTTATTTAGTCATTTCAACAAACACTTTAAACTACATACATCAACATACATGATGTATGTTAATCACATAGGTATAAGGCCAAATCCTTTCACTAGGGAGTTGCCCCAATTATAACACGCGTGCACCCACGACGGATAGTCATGGCAAGCAGGAATCCAAGTTCCATGTTCATTCAGTCATTTCCACAAACACTTGGGCTACACGTTTTTATCATATATAGTGTATATTGGCTGTGGCGTAATTTAGGGCAATCCTTTCGTCAAAGGGGTGTCGCCTATACAACAATCATGTATCCATGACAATCAGTCATGGCGAGCACGAATGTGGATTCTATATTCATTCAGTCATTTTCACAAACACTTAGAATACACCCTTTTTACATACATAACGTATACTAGCAAAAACATGTATTAGGACGAATCCTTTCGCCGAGTGAGTATTATACATATACATAGTATATTCATACAGTAATTAATCATGGCTAACATACTTTCAAAATTTGTACGTATACAGTATTTTCTACAAATACGGAGAATACACAAAATTCCATATTCTTCGTATTTAATCGAAACGGAAAACAGACAGCACTTTGTACATGTGCAATTGCATGCAGATCATGAATCTATCATTATCTGACATTGAAAGCGTTGAAAACCATAACCTATACACCTAAAGTCTGCACCTTTTGTCGTAGAATCGTAAAGAACTCGATAGATTTGCTAAACCTTCGTATACGTCAGTTTGGCCACCTATAGAACGAAATAGGTTAGCTATTTCATAACCTACAACCATCACAACCCCAAAATAGATTAGGGTTAGGGTTTCTTACCTAGAAATGACGCCGGAATCGCCGAAAAGCGATTAGATCGGAGTAGTTAAGCACGTATAGCGGCGACAGGGAGATGCTCCCACTTCTCTCACACTTTCTCTCTCTTTTCTCTCTTTCTCTCCTAGGGTTTTCTCAAATTCGTATGGCTGAATGAGAGAAGGTTTTAAGGTCATTATATAGCCTAAAAAGTCTCCAAAATAGACTCCAGGTCAAGGTATACTTAGGTTATAACCAAAGCGGGTTAGTTTCAGCTCAACGGAGGACTTCTGGCGGGCCCCCTTGAGCCAAAGGTTGGACTTAAGCTCACTAACACCGGATCTAGGTTTAGTTAAGTTTTCATTTCAGTCGGGATTCCAGATCGCAAATGGTGGACCAGTTTCAGTTCAACGGTCAGTGGATCTCGATCGGAGATTCCGAGTACATGGACATGTGTATGAAATTTCTCCCAATCCGATGGTGTATTTGGGTAAGATTCTGACGGTCAGGTTGCTCAATACTAATCCGCAAGTGTCACATGTCAAATTTCATAAATTCATATTTTATTTTGAATTAATTTCACATTTCTCACACTCCCCGCTCCGAGCTCAAGTGAATAGCGCTGGGACACTATCTGGATTTGATTTCCGAGATGGTTGTCAAGCCCAGCAAGGCGGTCCTAATTCCTTAACTTCGTGTTAATCGGACTTCTGACGTGCGGTCCAGATCTGATACGGAGTTTCGAGATACTCCCGAGAGTAGCCAGGTAATGAGATTGATCCTAGATTTTAGGGTAACCTAGCGTCAATGATTCTACAAGTTTTGGATCTTGCAGATCGTATTTAAAGCGATTAGTGCTAATTTCACAGGTACTCTAGTTTAACACTAGTTAATTCTCGCCTAATTCTAAAGGATTTAGTCTTGAGTAATTTCTGTCTGAGGTGGTACCTGGGCCTTGGTAGTTTGTATATAAAGTGAACCAAGTCATAATACTTAGCTAGTTTAAGACTGTGTCTAAGGTGAAAGTACTTAGAAAAATTAAAAGAACAAGGTGGTGAAGGGTGGGATTTGTGAAGGAAATGGGTTCAAACGCTGTTTTAGACTTTGGGATTGAGTTCTGACAAGTTAATAAGGTGTTAGGATTGACCCATTGCCTAAGGACGTCTTATTCCAGGTTGGCAAAATCCGGGATGTTACAGGTGTGGCCAAGGCGAGACGGTATGCCACTACACCCACTCGGTCTAAAATCTAGAAAGGCCCAATGAACCTCGGCGTGAGTTTCCCTTTCCTGCCAAAATGAAGTACTCCTTTTATTGGAGAAACTTTAAGGAATACATGGTCCCCAACTTCAAATTCCAACTGTCTCCATCTCGTATTAGTGTAGCTCTTCTGCCTACTATGGGCCGTAAGGAGTCGACGTCTGATAGTGTCAATCTTTTCTGAGGTCGCCTGAACCAGATCTGGGTCAACCAAGCGTTTCTCGCCAACTTCTGCCCAACAATGCGGATCCCTACATGGGCATCCATACAAGGCTTCGTAAGGAGCCATGCCAATGCTTACTTAGAAACTGTTGTTATAGGTAAATTCGGCATAAGGGAGACAGTCATCCGAGCTGTCCTTGAAGTCAAGTACGCATGCTCGCAACATGTCCTCGAGTATCTGATTTACCCATTCTGTCTGCCCATAGGTCTGAGGGTGGAACGCGGTACTGAATTTTAGCTTCACCCCCATCGCCACTTGTATTCGAGTCCAGAACATAGACGTGAATCATGTGTCTCGGTCCGACACAATCTCCAGAAAAACTCCATGCAGTCGTACTATGTCCTTAATCTATAGCTTGGTCAAGTCAACTGCCGAATTAGAAACCCGAATCGGGAGGAAATGGGCCGACTTTGTCAACCGTCCATAATCACCCAAATGGAGTCATGCCCCTTTCTCAGCTTTGGTAACCCGGAAATGAAATCCATAGATATGAAATCCCGCTTCCACTTGGCTATGGACATGGGTTAAAGTAAACCCAAGGGTCGGTGGTGCTCGGCCTTGACTTGCTAACATGTGAGGCATCAGGACACAAAGTCTGCTATTTGGGCCTTCATGTTGTCCCACCAATACGAACACTTCACGTCCCGATACATTTTTTGTAACAGCCCGAATTTTTCCCAACCTGGAATTTGACGTCCTTAGGCGATGGGACAATCCTAACTCCTGTTTAACTTCACAAACACTCAACTCAAGGGTCTTAAGTCCCTTTTCAAACCATTTTCTTCACAAATCTCACCTTTCATTACCTCGTTCCTTAAATCCTTCTAAGTACTTTCACATTAGACACTACCTTAAAGTTTAGGTGATCTAGAACAATACTTAAACTAAACATTGCAACAAAGGTCTAAGTACCACCTCAGACTGAAATCACTCAGGACTAAATCCTATAGAAATTAGGCGAGATTTAGCTAGTGTTAAACTAGAGTGCCTGTGAAATTAGCACCAATCACTTTAAATACGATCTGCAAGACCCAAAACTTGTAAAATCATTGACGCTAGGTTACCCTAAAATCTAGGATCAATCTCATTACCCGGCTGCTCTCGGGAGCATCTCGAAACTCCGTATCAGATCTAGACCGCACGTCGGAAGTCCGATTAACACGAATTTAAGGAACTAGGACCGCCTTGCTGGGCTTCACAACCATCTCGGAAATCAAATCCAGATAGTGTCCCAGCGCTATTCGCTTGAGCTCGGAGTGAAGAGTGTGAGAAATGTGAAATTAATTTAAAATAAAATATCTCAAATAGTAATCTGGTACCTCTCACTTACGGATCAGTTTTAAGCAACCAGACCATCAAAATCAGACCAAATTACACACTCGGATCAGGAGAAATTTGATACACATTTACATGTACTCAGAATCTCCGATCGAGATCCGCTGACCGTTGAACTGAAACTGGTCCACCACGCATGATCTGGAAAGCCCACTGAAACGAAAACTTAATAGAATGTAGATTCGGTGTTGGTGAGCTTAAGTCTGACCTTTGGCTCAAGGAGGCCCGCCAGAGTCCTCCGTTGAGCTGAAACAGATGCCCTTTGGACAAAACCCAAGTATACCTTGTTACCAAGTCTGTTTTGGTGAGATTTTAGGCTATATAAGGGCCTTTGAATCCTCTCTCTCACAGCCATACGAATTTGAGATTGAGAGAGAGAAAAGAGAGAAAGTGTGGGAGCAGTGGGAGATTCTCCCTGCCACTCTTCCCTGCCGCTATACGAGCTACACCGCTTCGTTCTAATCGCTTTCCTGGCGATTCCGGTTCCGTTTCTAGGTAAGAAACCCTAACCCTAATCTGATTTGGGGCTTGGGTGGTTGTAGGTTATGAAATAGCTAACCTATTTCGTTCTATAGGTTGCCAAACTGCCGAATATGGAAGCTTAACAAACCTATCGACTTCGTTACGATTCTATGACAAAAGGTGCGGACTTTAGGTGTATAGGTTATGGTTTTCAACGCTTTCAATGTCAGATAATGATAGATTCATGATCTGCATGCAATTGCACATGTACAAAGTGTTGTCTGTTTTCTGTTTTGATTAAAGATGAAAAATATGGAATTCTACATACTCTAGGTATTTGTAGAAAGTACCGTATACGTATAAATTTTGGAAATATGTTTGACATGATTATTTGTTGTATGAATATATTATATATGGATAAAAACTTGTTTGGCGAAAGAACTCGCCCTAATACATGTTTTGCTAAATTACACTATGTATGTAGAAATAGTGTATTCTAGAAAATACCGTATACGTATCATTTTGGAGATGTGTTTGCCATGATTATTGCTGTATGAATATATTCTATATGAATAAAATACTTGTTTGGCGAAAGGATTTGCCTTAATACATGATTTGCTAACATTCACTATGTATGTTAAAATAGTGTATTCTAAGTGTTTGTGAAAATGACCGAATGAGTATAGAATTCTCATTCGTGCTCGCCATGACTAATTGTCATGGATTTATGATTGTTGTATTGGCGATACCCCTTTGATGAAAGGATTTGCCCTAAATCACGCCACGACCAAAATACGCTATATATGTTGAAATGTGTAGCCCAAGTGTTTGTGAAAATGTTCAAATGAATATGGAACTTGGATTCCTACTTTCCATGACTATCCGTCGTGGGTGTATGCGTGTTACGATTGGGGCAACTCCCTAGTGAAAGGATTTGGCCTAATGCCTATGTGATTAACATATGTCATGTATGTTGATGTATGTCTTTTAAAGTGTTTCTTGAAATGTCTGAATGAGTAGTAGTTAGCAAATTGTAATGTATAAGGGTGTTGAGATATGATTCTCAACTTCTTTTAACTATGTGTATGTTTTCCTTGGATAATTGTGTGATTAGGAATTGAACATGTACAAACTCATGCTTGTGTTGTGCTTCATAACATGCTCAACTGCTTTTATGATTTTATCTATGTAATGCATATGTTTAAATTCATGTTTACGTTGTATGATCTGTCATGGGTGATGGGGGAGTGGAGCAACGATTCTGTGCAACAGCCCTAGCAGCCCTAAACGGATAATACCATACTTTGATTGTATGATTTGAATCTTGATCCATTATTGCTTTATCTATCTGCAATTGATTGTGTTTGGCGCTATGATTATAGTCCAGACAATCGGTACCAGAAGTGAATTCGTGGCTGTGATTCATTTGCCACGTGAGATGTGTTCGACAAACTCGAGTCGTATTTCGGTTGGCGATAGTGGTTGGCCACACGAAGTGCTTATGCACTTCATATCGTTTAACTTGTTGTGCGCTCGAGCTAGCCGAACTCGTCAAGTAACCCGATCTGTCTTATGTATGTTCACCATGTTTAGATGCCTCTGCTTGAACTAGGGTACCAAACTTACCAGTGGAATCCCTTTTAACCATGGTGCCTCGATCCGCTAAGACTCATGAGCCGGGCATGGTGGTATGGGACACCGTGGTCAAGCTGTCGGCCTACGCTGGGGCCACGTGCCTCCCCGTAGTGACCAGTGAGCAACCAAACTCGTGAGCCGATTATGGTGGTATGGGACACTATATTCGTGCTGTCGGCCTACATTGATAAGGTGATGGGGGAGTGGTGCAACGAATGCGAGCAACAACCCTGACAGCCCTTTGTAGTGACTTCGAGCATACTCTGGAATCGCGGTGAGCCTTAGAGTTTTGTCACGGTGTATGGAGTATGAACTAGGCCTGTTTCTGTATAGTGATGAATCGTTAAAGAGGTGATGGGGGAGTGGTGTAACCTTTGTGCGTAACAGCCCTAGCAGCCTTTGCAGTGACCTAGAAAACACACCATCGTCTGAGATTAACTAGGACTGACGACCCTAGAATGTATCATGTTTGGGAATGATACAAGGGAGGTACCTTAGTTTCCCAATCCTGCTATTTGAAATGGACTAATAATAACTCGGTAATCATGCTCATCATGCATTGCATATGCCTAGATGTGGAGCACTGAGGGATGAAAGCATGCCGTGAACGTGAGATGGTGTCGCACGAGGGAGGGTGTGGTGAGGGCATACATCATGACTGCATTCATACTTGCATTAATAAGAGTAGTTAGGAGTGTTTGATTTTACTGCTTTATCTTACTGCTTGACTGAATTGATAACATGTTAACCTATGCTTTATTGTTCCACTGAGTTGATCACTCACTCCCACGTTACGGGACGGTGTTCCGAACACCCACCAGACTTTGTCTGATTGCAGATGGCGACGCTACTCCTGAGGCGGAGCCGGACTTCTGTGACGACGAGGATGCTTTCTCGTATATGTGGTTTTCGGGCGGCTTCATGTGAGCAGTGCCTTAATCGACGGGGTTATTGGGATGTTGACTAGATGACACTACACATTTGGTATAATTTGAACTGTACTTGTAATTCATTAACCTGGTAACATTATCACACTCTGGAGACTCACCACTATTTTTATATATTTTATATATCTATCACAGTCTTCCGCTTGCAAATTAACTGTCTCTGGAGTATGATATGCAGTTTTGGCTTAATCTCACTCATGTTCACTACATTAATGCAGACAACATTTAATCATCATTATCTATGTTGCATAAGTGATGTTCTGGAACTCGGGTGTTGAGTTTAGGCTCGACCCCCAATTTTTTGAGATGTTACATTTTTGTACTACCCGGATGCATCGCTAACTTTGAATTGTGAGCGGCCTCTAAAACTTCTCTCCTCAATTGTGAAGGTTCAGAATGCATAGGCGGCACGATACCGCAAACCTCCATCTAAGCCAATCCTCCATTCTGATTCTTCACTGTCGCTTGCACACTCTCTCATCTTCACCAACAGTTCATCTTCTTTCTGAGCCACAATGATTCGGTCATCAATAAGTGGTTGCACGTGGAAGTGTGTGACACTCTCGAATGGCTCCTCTACTGTTAGCCTCTGTTCGAAATCTCATACGAACTCCACCATATTTCACTCTCCTACCATCAGTGGGGCTGCAAGTTCTATAGTTTTCTTGCGGCTCAACGCATCGGCCACAAGGTTGGCCTTGCCATGATGGTAGGAGACTTCAAACTTGAAGTCTTTCAAAGTCTCCATCCAACGGCGTTGCCTCATATTCAGGTCCCTCTGTGTAAAGATGTATTCGAGGCTCTTATGGTCACAAAAGAGCTCGAACTCCTCTCCGTAGAGGTAATGTCTCCAAAACTTTAATCCATAAATGACTGCCGCCAACTCCAGGTCGTGTGTGGAGTAATTTTCTTCGTGTTTCCTCAACTGTCGTGAGGCATAGGCGATCACCCTATCCTTCTGATAAGTACACAACCCAAACCGACGTAAGAGGCGTCGGTGTAAATAATATATTTAACTCCTTGCTCTGACAGCACTAATACGGGTGCAGATGTCAGCTTGTCCTTTAATTCTTAAAAGGTTGCCTCTGCTTTCTCATTCCAAGTAAATTTAAGATCTTTCCGAGTAAGTTGAGATAACGGTCGGGCTATCTTGGAGAAATCTTTAATGAATTGGCGATAATAGTCGGCAAGTTCGAGGAAACTCTTCACTTTTATAACTGAGCTAGGCTGCTCCCAGTCTTGTACCGCAGTTACCTTGGCAAGGTCCACAGCGATTCCTTCCTTAGAAATCACATGTCCTAAGAACTTGACTTCTTCCTTCCAGAAGTCGCATTTCCGGTACTGTACAAACAACTGATTTTGTTTAAGAGTATCATGGACTGATCGCAGGTGTTCTTCATGATCTTTCCGACTCCTTCAGTATATTAGAATGTCATCTATGAATACGATGACGAATCGGTAAAGATACGGCCGAAATACCCAGTTTATGAGATCCATGAATACGGCTGGTGCATTTGTAAGTCCAAACAGCATCACGAGGAATTCGTAGTGCCCGAAGCTGGTCCTGAAAGCTGTTTTCTACACGTCTTCATTTCTGACGCACAACTGATGATACCCGGATTGTAAGTCTATCTTGGAGAAGTACTGAGCCCCCCTTCAATTGGTCAAACAGGTCATTTATCCTAGGCAGAGGATACTTGTTCTTTACCGTGACGTGATTTAGCCTGCGATAATCTATACACAATCGCAACGATCCATCTTTCTTCTTCACAAACAACACATGAGCTCCCCAAGGAGATACGCTCAGCTGTATAAAACCTGCGTCCAATAAATCATCAATCTACTTCCTCAGTTCCTCCATTTCACACGGAGGCATGTGGTACGTCAGTAAGGAGATAGGTGTCGCACCTGGCACAAGGTCGATGGTAAAGTCGATCACGCGCTGAGGAGGTAGTCTAAGAATCGTTCTGAACACGTCCATAAAATCTTGGACTACTGGCGTGTCCCCTAGTGACGGACCATCACAATTTTCCAACAGGGAAGTGTAACAATGAATGCGGTAAGCACAACTGACTTGAACTGGGAAGGTGAAGGCCGTGCCCTCGGGCCTATGGACTATCACCAATCTGGTTTCACAGTCAATCTCTGCCTTCATTTCGGTGAGCCAATCCATGCCGAGGATGACATCGTAATGATATATCTAGGTTACAATCAGGTCAATGCACACCACTCTGTTCCTTAAGTCTATCGGGCAACTCTTACAAAGCTTAGTGGCGTCTGTGAAGGTTCCTACTGCGGCGATGACTCTCACCCCAACCATAGGGGTAGTGTCCAACCTTAATCGCTTGACTCTAGAGCATGTTATCATTGAAATAGTGGACCCGGTGTCCACCAACAGAAATACTGGTGTACCTTGGATCTGGGCAGTGACTACAAAGGCTAGTGGTACTGCAACCGCTAATTCGGATTCTTCGGCAGCGAGTGCATGCACATAAGCTTGTTGCGGACGGTTAGGCTACGCTGTCATAGGTCGTTAGGCTGCCTATTTCAAGATACAGGAGGTTGGTTGTATGGTTCTGCCGGTGCTACAGATCGTAGAGGTGGAGCCGAAATAGCATGCGGTGGCTGGCGGTTGACCCTTCGAGGTGGCGTGTAGCCGTTATCCTTCATCTTGGTAAAACAGAAGGGATCAGTATGGCCCGCTTTGTTACAATAGGTACACCAAAGATCGGATAGCCTTTACTGAGCAGGTGGGCTCATAGGTCTTGGAGGCGAGTTCATACACGGCCTCTTGCCAATAAATGGCCGGTTCTACAATTCAGGCCTAGGCCTTAGGCCCATTGGCATGCGTGTTCGAGACACCCGTTCACCATCATGCTCAGCTCACAGGGACATGTTCACTAGCTCAGCATAGTTGGGGATGCTAGCGTAACACATCTTGGTGCGGATGTCAGCCCGCAACCCTTCTGAAAATCGTCTCATTCTCATCGGCTCATTTGCCAAAATGAAAGGAGCATATCTAGCCAACTCCATGAAACAGTTCTCGTATTCTGCCACTGTCATTCCCCTCTGTCGGAGGCGGAGGAATTCGCCCTCCTTTTTATTACGGTAAGTGAGGGGAAAATATTTCTCATGGAAGCGTACCTCAAACTCGTCCCACGTCCACGCAAATCCTACGGGAACGGTTCGAAGGACACTGTCCCACCACAGGCTAGCTTCCTTCTCAAACATGTATGTGACTAACTCAACCTGTTCCACTACAGTACTGTGTAACGGCCTCAACATCTTAAAAATACAATCCAACCAGTACTCAGCCTCCTCGGGTCTATGAGTACCCGAAAAAGTGGGAGGACGAAGGCGTTGAAAGCGCTCGAACAGGCCACTTATAGTCATAGTCCCAGTAGCCTGTACGTATGGCATCGGCAGAGCTACATTCATGTTTTATACGATGGTCCCCACTATAGTTGCCAGAATCTATACTTGTTGTTGCATTAAGAGCATCATTTGTTCCAACCTATCAAGGGGAGAGGCTGCCTGAGGCATGTGTGGCGTCGACAAAGACGCGCGGTTCTGACCCAGAACTGGTGGTGCACTCTGTGTTGGCCCATTTGTGGGGCTAGTGGCCGGTTGTGAATTCGGCATAGTCTCGCTACTCGGACCCAAACTAGGGTCCGTTTGGCTATCACTCGGGAGAGGGCCCCGTTAACCAACCTGCCAAGTGGGAGACGTGCCATGTTCCGAGTAGTTTTAGGAGGCATTCCCTATATACAACATAGGGTACAACATCTATAGGATTAAGATAACATCATCAACTTTTTCCAACCATTCTACACATTTCTACATAAAAGAGCTTCATGCATTTCATTTAACAAAAATTGTCACAGTTACATATGTTGCGGCATTACATGTACTATGACAAAGAATACATGAAAGCTTACTGCAAAAGGCATCTACACTTACCAATCCTGGCATCCAAACTAAGCCTATCCAAGACTATTACAAAAAGTAAGGAAAACAACTACAAACTATACTACTATTCCTCCGATTCTGGCAAAGGCGAAGGTGCTCCCTTATCCTGCATGCAGCATAGGAAGGCCTTCAGGGTACAGGACATCCTCTTGAACTTCTACATTAGGTAGGCCTGGTTTTCCTCGAACTTCTGCTTCAGGTAGGCCTGGTTTTCCTTGATCTTGGCCATACGGGCGTCTACGGCAGCCCGGTTATGGTGGTCATCACGAGCAGTAGGAGGCCCCCTGTCTGAGTCCCGGGCCTCCTCTTCTTCACCCTGCTCCTCTTCTTCACTGTCTTCCTCTTCTTCACTGTTTTTCTCTTCTTCAGTCTCTTCTTCTATCTCATCCTCGAATTCTTCAACTCTGGTTTGGCGTTGCCTGGGGCCTATTTTCATATTTTTGAGGGTAGTCTCATTAATGAAATGGATAGGGGCGAGGTTGTCCATATGGAGCCTGAACCCGAAGTTACGGGCGACCTTGTAAATGAGTCTGCCGAATGGGAGGGACGAGTCCCCCCAAGTAGATCGTGCCATATTAATTATTTGGGTCAAGACAAGAGTAGGTAGACACACTTTTTCTCCATGTCCAACATAAATCTAGTGCATTCCATGAAGTCCACCATAAATCTAGTGCATTCCATGTAGTTGCTCGATCTAGGATACACGTTGTACGTGCATATATGGTGGAGCAGCCGAAAATCTTCCGTCATACTTGTCGATGGGAGGTTGTTCCCTCGCCGCCAATTAACAAGTTGGCCGCAAAGGAAGTGAGTGCGGCGATCTCTCTCCCATCCACCAGCGAGATTAGTCTCGCTGGCATGCACAACACCACGCTCTACTCCCATGATACTTGCCATGATATCCATATCGAGCCTGGTTTCTGTTCTCCCCAACGGGATGGTAAACTGGAGAGGCTCAAGAGTTGGGTCCCTTATGTGTGCATAGAAGGCTCATACGGTGCCCTCACTAGCATGTATTTTTCCTTCAAATATGGGACCCCACCCGTTCTCTAGGAAGTGGTCGATCACTGGATATATCCCAAATAACTTCTCATCTACCTGAGCTTTGAAAACAACCTTGCGATTACGAAACTCACCGAGTTCGATGCCTGCCGGTAGAGACCTCTCTATCTGGATTCGAGGGTCGAGGTCCGTTTCGACCTCCGCTAGACGCTCGCCCTTGTCTCCGCACTTGTCTTCTTTTTATAGCGACTTGGACGACTAGGCTCGGCCTCATCCGGGGCCATTCTCTTCTTCCCCATAAGGGAAAGGAGCATCGAAATGGAGAAGATAGTGGTCACAATCTCAAAAAGAGCCATGGAGATGGAAACACTTTGAGGATGGGGTGGACTTGAAGGTATGGGGGTTATGAGACACAAAAAGGAGGATTTTGTGCTCAAATGAGTGAGAGTGAGGGATAGATTTGAAGGATTGAGAGTGATTGGGTAGAAATGAAAATGTAAGGAAGATTAGGAGATGTAAAGGATGGTTTTAGAGAAATAGTGGTGGAGGGGTGTAGGATGTAAAGAAAATGGGAGATTGGAAGTATGGAAATAAAGATTTGAGAGAGAAAGAGGGTTCTTAGAGAGTTTAGAGGGGTGAAAATGGTTGAGAGGGGTGTAAAATGGGCTTAAAAGATAGAATGGACAAGTAAAAGGGGGCCCCACACGTGGGAGGGACCCTCCATGCTCTGCCGGCAACGGCTGGTTTGGTCGGCGGTGTGCCCACCTGGTTCGGCCATGGGGCGGTGCCCCCCCCCCCGTGATGGGTTTTGGTCCGTGGGACCCCCTGTGTAACGCCTTGAAAATCGGGGGTCGAGCAAAGCTCTACTCCCGAGATCCAGAACATCACTTATGCAACATGGATAATGATGTTTAGATGTCGTCCATTTCCATGCATTAAACATGAGTAGGATTATACTAAAATAGCATATCATACTCCAGAGATAACGTAATTAAGCAACGAAAATCGGAAGCACAAGTATCTAAATATGAAAGTATTTCAAAGAACTCCGAAGTATGAGTATGTAATTGGGCTAATTATATATACCTGTATTGTTTCAAAATATACAAAGTCCCAAAATGGAAAGTGTTTGACTAGTCATATATCCCTGTAATCCCATCAAATTAATACGGGGTCTACATAGACCCGTCTAAGAGCCGAACATAGGAGAATTCTTCCTCCTTGCCTACGAAGTCTTACTCCATTGTATAGACTTCGCCATCACCTGCATCTAAACCAGAGTCTAGGTGGTGTTTTAAAACACCGTCCCATAGTGGGAATGGGTGGCCAACTCAGTAGTACTATAAGGCAAAGGTTAACATGTTATCAATTCAATCAAGCAGTAATGATAAAGCAATACAACAAACATCTCTAACTACTCTTGTTAATGCAGGGATGATATGCGATAATGTGTATACCCTCGCCTACACTCCCTCAGCGACTTCATCTTACGATCGCATATGACAAACTCCCTAAATGTACGCTTCCTCGCCAAAGCACATGCAATGCGGTGCATGGTCATGTTAGCCAAGTAATTTATTAAGCTTATTCATACAGCAGATTCAGGAAACTAAGGTACCTCCCTTTATATCACTTGCCCAAACAATGATCCATCTAGGGTCGTCAATCCTAATTAATCACATACAATAGGCTAGTTGTAGGGCATCACCCCTGATGAAAAGTAGTGGATAGGTAAGTTCAAAAGTTTATACTCGGGGTCACTCCACCAATGCCCTACCAACTGGAGCGCTATTTTCGAAGGGGGTCCGGATCAGACGGTTCACCCTAACCCATGCTGGGATCGCAGCCAGGCTGCGCCGGTGTAGGCCGACAGCTCGAATACAGTGTCCCATACACCATTATATTTGGCTCACGAGTTTGGGTTGCTCACTGGTTACTACAGGGAGGTTCATCACCCCAGCGTAGGCCGATAACTCGACCATGATGTCCCATACACCACCATGCCTGGCTCATGAGTCTTGACGGATCATGGTACCATGGTTGAAATGGACGTTTACATTGGTAAGTGTACCTTAGATTCAAGCAATAGCGTCCATACATGGTAAACACACAATAGACCAATTGGTTTATTAGACAAGTTCGACTAGTACGAGCGTATACTGAATTAATCGACATGGAACGCATAAGCACTCCACATGGCCTAACCACTGTAAAAAATTATCGTACGACTCGGATTCACCGAATGCATCAAATGTGGCGGGACTAATTCGGCCACTCAAACAGGAATTATTACCAATTGCCTGGACTACGTAGTAGTCCCAATCATACTCAAATGCAGTATGTGAAAACATGTGATAATCATATAGGCATTTAACAAACAATCCAAGTACAACACTCATCTGAGCATTTTATCAACATATTGAACATGCTACCGAACATTTCAATTCATCCATAAATTGCATAGTTGAAATTAAGATTACATGAACGAAATTATACATATAGATAAGGTAATTGAGAATTCTATCTCGACACCCTTATTAAATACAATTCATCAAACAATATCTCATTCAGACATTTTATCAAACACATAGAACATGCTATTATACATATACATTTTATACATAAATCATGTAGTTAAAATTAAGACTACATGAAGGAAATTATACATCTAGATAAGGTAGTTGAGAATCCTATCTCAACGCCCTTAATAAATACAATTCATCAGACAATTTCTCATTCAGACATTTTATCAAACACTTAGACTGCACATTACCACATATATGAACTAAATTAGTTAGAGCATATATTATGACAAATCCTTTCACAAAGGAGTTGTCATATATACTACAATCATGTATTCTAGGTTAATAGTCATGGCAAGAATAAATTATGATTTCATATCCATTCGAACATTTCAACAAACACATGCAATGCATCATATATTCACATAGTTCACACACATGTATAAATTATCGAATACATCGTAACTAAGATCATATGGTAGCAATCAAGTCAGACATAAATCATTAGCTGGCATTGAAAACCTCGAAAACCATAACCTAAATATTTATAGTCCGCACTTTTCGTCGGAAAACTTGTTTCGAACTCGGTTCGAATCCTACAGTTCCGTCTATAGAACAACGACTACCTAAATCACGAAACAGGTTAGCTATAACATTGATTACTCTATTTGGATACCTAAATCAATATTAGGGTTAGGATTTCTTACCCAAATTGAAGTTGGAATCGACGACGTAGCGATGGTGGGGTGGCGATTCGGCGTATGGAGTCGTGGGAGTGAATCCCAGCAACGATCTCCCTATCTCTCTCTCTTCTCCTCACTTTTTCCTCCTCTTTTATAGGAGGAAAGAATGAGGAGAAGAGAGAGAGAGAGAGAGAGAGAGAGAGAGAGAGAGATAGGGAGGGGTGGGTTAAGGCCCTTATATAGGCCCAGAACTGATGTTAATGGCCCTAGGGCCATTGTATGCTTGGGTTAGAACCAAAAGGCGTCTGTTTTGGGCAAACGGGACCCCTGGGAAGGTCCATTTCTCACATACGTCACAGGTCAAGTTCCTTGATGATGAATCTACGCCAGGACTGTGTTTATGGTGCGATCTGACAAACGGATCGGCCGTAAAGGACCCGTATCAGATCAACGGTCATCGTTACTCGATCAGGGCCACAGTATACCAATAAGTGCAGAGAAATTTTCCTGATCCATGGGTGCATTTGGGTCAAAATCTGATGGCCTGAAGTCTTGAATTTCTCCCGCAAGCGAACAACCCAATTTACTTAAGTTTCATTTCGCTTTCTAAAATATTCGCGTTTCTCACACACTTCGCTCAGGGCTCAAGTTGTGCGGTTCTGGATACTATTTGGGCTCGATTCCCATGATGGTCGTCAAGCCCAATAAGATGGTCGTAACCTTATAGTTTCACAGTCGTCGGACTTTCGACGCGCGGTCTAGGTCCGATACGGAGTTCCAATGTGCTCCGGAGAGCAACTGGGTTTTAAGATTGCCCTTAGGTTTTTAAGTAATGTTGGGTTAGTGATTTTAATGGGTTTGGGTCTTGTAGTTTGTATAAAAAGTGGTTCAAACCAAATCCATTGATTGTTTAGTTTAGTACTTAACTAAATTCTGCCCTAATTACGACAGAATAAGGTCCTAGGGTAGTTCTATGTCCCTTTTTGTACTTTTAGTTAGTATATTATTTTAATTTATTTTCTAGTAGTTCTTCATCAAGTCTACTTCATATCCACCAAATTTCATTGGATTTCATGTTGTAGAAAAATTCTAAAAATTCTAGAAGTAGTAGTTATCCAAACTAATAACTTTTGGACAGTTGTCACACCAACCTAGATTCAACTGTATTAAATTTTTTTATATTTTTCACTTATTCTTATATGAAACTAGACTTATCAAGCTTCAATCTGGCTTTTGAATCACCTAAATCAGAGTTATATTGAGGGAGATATGACTTTTTGAAGTCGGTCGAAAATTGCAGAAAACGGACCCCATATGCATGTGGGAAAGGCGGCGGGCCGCCATGGCCCACTGGACCCGACCGCGATGCCTCGCAGTAAGCGCAATGGCATCGCGGTCCACTAGCGAGTCTGGTGGTGATTCTGCCATGTGATTTTTGAAATGAGCATATCTTGTAAATTGGAATGAGTTATTTGACGTGCAATATATGATTTTGGGGTAGGAGAAACTGCTCTATCCAAATAACCTATTTATTTTATCAAATTCCATAAGTTTAATGGTCAAAAACTCATTTTATTTATAAATTTACTATTAATAGTAAATTTTAGTTTAAGCATTGTTCTTCATCATTTATACTTTAATATCAGTGTCAAATATGAAGGTACTTAGAAAATTTTGAAGAATAAGGTGGTGAAATGTGAGATTTTTAAGGAAATGGGTTGAAAAGGGATTTTAGACTTTGGGATTGAGTTCTGAGAAGTCAGTAAGGTGTTATAATAAACCGATTGCCTAAGGACAACTAACTCGAAGTTGGGAAAAATCCGGGACGTTGCACCCTGGGCTCCTCTGAACTTCTTGGTTTGGGTCCTTAGGCCCGTAGGGCCCGTTTTTCATGGTCCATTGCGCTTGTATTCGAGCCACCTAAATCTGTCTCAGGTCTGAAATTCGTCAACTAACGAATTAATGGCCCCGAGGCGATGTAGGTCAATGCATGTGATCTCAGGTACGTTGTGGAGTAAATTACAGTGTTCGCTCTCGCCTGTGAGCAAAACTTTGGGATACGAAGATCATCTCTAAATTTCATCACCCCCTTCCTAAGTCAGAGTGCGTCAGAGTGCATCATGTTAGCTTATAATAACAGGTCCAGTTTAATCCAAATCATGCTCTGATACCAACTTATAACGCCCTGAATTTTGAGGGTCGAGCAAAGCTCTACTCCCGAGATTCAGGACATCACTTATGCAGTATGGATGATGATATTCAGATTCTTTCCATATTAATGAGTTAAGCATGTGTGGGATTATACTAAACAACACATCATACTCCGGATATAATTAAATTAAGCAAGCAGAAGTCTGAAACATATCTATTTAAGCATGCGGGTGTTTCGCAAACCTCCAGAGCATGAGTACGTAACCGGGTTTAATATATACATGAGTTGTTTGAAAATGAACAAAATATGGAAATGTAAAGTGTCCAATTAAGCCAGATATCCCAGTGTCCATGTGCATCGGCACGGAGTCTACATCGACCCGCCCGAGAGCTGAAAGTAGGAGAATTCCTCCTCCTCATCCATAAAGTCCTGCTTCATCGCATAGACTTCATTAGCACCTGCATATAAATTACAGTCTGGTTGGTGTTTTAAAACACCGTCCCAGAGTGATAGTGAGTGATCAACTCAGTGGTATTATAAGGCAAAAGTTAACATGTTATCAAGTCAATCAAGCAGTAATGATAAAGCAATCAAACAATCACTTCCTAACTACTCTTTTTAATGCAGAAATGGAGTGCAAGAAATGATGTATGCCCTCGCATCGAAGCTCCCTCACAAGCGACTACGTTAACCTATTTTGCATATGACAACACTTCCTTAAAACGGTGCAACTTCATCGGCTTTAAAGCACATTCTAACTAATGCAGTGCAATGCATGGTCCTGTTAGCCAGATAATTAATTAAGTTTATTCATACAGCAAGTTTGGGAAGATAGGGTACCTCTCTTTATATCATTGACCCGAATCGAAGGATCCATCTAAGTTTGTCACTCCTAGTCAAACACATACGATAGGCAAGTTGTAGGGTCGTCACTCCTAATTAAACACATACGATAGTCAAGTTGTAGGGTCGTCACTCCTAATTAAACACATACGATAGACAAGTTACAAGAATTTATACTCGTAGTCACTACGGGAGGCTCGTCACCTCAGCGTAGGCCGACAGCTCAAATACGGTATCCCATACCACCATTGCCCAGCTCATGAGTCTTAGTTGCTCATTGGTCACTACGGGAGGCTCGTCACCTCAGCGTAGGCCGACAGCTCAAACACAGTGTCCCATACCACCATGCCCAGTTCATGAGTCTTAGCGGATCGTGGTACCATAGTTAAAGTGGGCCTTTACATTGGTGAGGGGTACCTTAGATTCAAGTAGTAGTGTCCATACATGGTAAACACACCATAGGCCAATCGGTTCGTTAGACAAGCTCGATTAGTACGGGCACATACTGACTTAATCGACATGGAGCGCATAAACACTCCTCGTGGCCTAACCACTATCGACAATCATCGCGCCACCCGAATTCATCGAGTATACCCAATGTGGCGAGACTAATTAGGCCACCCGAACGGGGACTATTACGGATTGCCTGGGCTACGTTGTAGCCTCAATCCTACTCATATGCAACTAACAAACACATGTGATATTTATCGCAGTATTTAACAAACAATCCAAGTGGATTCCTCATTTGGGCATTTCATCAAACACATCGATCATGTTTACCAAACACTTACATTTTATCAATTAATTACATGGAGGAAAAGATGATTACATGAAGGAAATTATACACATATATAAGGTAGTAAAGAATCCTATCTTAATACTCGTAGTCAACACAAATCATCAACAATTTCTCATTCGGGCAATTCATTAAACACATAGATTAGGTTAGTTACAACATATGATTTATCAGTTCCTTATACAGAGAGATCAACATGCATATGACAATGATGAATCCTAGATCAGTAATCATGGAAAGCACAAATCATTTTCAAATGCTCATTCAAACATTTCAACAAACACATGGGGTGCATCTTTTACTCATCACAGTTCATATGTGTATATCATACAGAAATCGACATATCTAAGAAAATATGGTAGCAATCAAGTCAGACATATATCATTAGCTGACATGAAAGCATAGATAACTGCAACCTAAGCGTTTATAGTCCGCACCTTTCATCGGGATGTTCGACTCGGACTCAATCCAAAACCTACGTTTCTGAAAATGGAACGTCAGGCACCTAAATAACAAAACAGGTTAGCTAGGTTGACGAACAACTATCCTGAACCTCTACAACGATACTAGGGTTATGATTTCTTACCCAAAATCGTAACCGAAAAAGGTTGGGTAGCGCAACGGGGTGGAGATTTAGTGCGTGGATTCATGGGAGATGATTCCTGCAGCAATCTCCCAAAATCTCTCTTCTCTCTTTCCTCTTTTCTCTTCTTTTCTCCTCTCTCTCCCTTAGGTTTTTTGTGAAATTCGTATATGAGAGAGGAGGGGTGAAATAAGGGCTAGTTATAAGCCCGGAAGTGATGCAAATGGCCCCAGGGCCACTTTATACATAGGTTATACCCTTTGGGCGGCTGTTCTTGACGAACGGGGCTCATAGGGAGGCCCATGACTCATCTACGTCATGGGGTACACTCCCTGACAATGGATCCATGCTAGGACCCGATTTCGGTGCGATCGGATAAGTCGATCAACCGTGAAGGGCCCGCATCAGATCAATGGTCATACTTACTCGATTGGGGTCACAGTTATACGGATACATACAGGAAAATTTCTTTTCCCCATGGGTGAATTTTGGTCACAAACTAATGGTCCGAAATCCTCAATTTTACGTGAAAGTGAACGACCCAATTCACTAAGTTTTGGTTCTTTTTCTAAAGGTATTCACGTTTCTCACGTACTTCACTCATGGCTTAAGTTGTACGTTTCTGGACACTATCTGGGCTTAATTCCCGCGCTGGTTGTCAAGCCCAACAGGACGGACATAATAATATAGTTTCGCGGTCATTGGACCCTCGACGTGCGGTCTAGGTCCGATGCGGGGTTTCAATGTACTCCCGAGAGCGACAGGCTCTTGGGATTTCTCCTAGGTCTTTAGGTGACATTGATTCAGTGGTACTCATGGTTTTAGGCCTTCCCATTTGTGAAAATGGTGGCCCAAGCTTAATCCACCATTTATTTAGTTTAGTACTTAACTAAATTCTGCCTAAATTATATGACAGGATGCAGTCATCGGGTAGTTCTGCCTGAGGTGGTACTCTGGTCTTCATGCGGATTTTTTCTGAGACGTTACATGTTCACCATGTATGATCACAACTACTTAAATTTGGGACACCCCCCTTACCCTTTACGAAGGTCTAATATTAACCCCTTGTACCTTAATCCTCCAGACTCGTGAGACGGGCATGGTAGTATGAGACACCGTGTTCGTACTGTCGGCTTACGCTGGGGTGATGAGCCTCCCCGTAGTGACCGCGAACATTACCTTTAAAACTTGCCTTTTCGTATGTATTTCAGCTGGGAGTGACGAACCCAGACGAATTAAGAATACAGGAGAAGGATCACAACGGTCGTCCTGCGCCTAATGATTCAGTTGAGACCGATGACTAAAAGGGGGGTGCCCTAGCTTCCCCAAATTGCTGGATGAATAGGCTAAATTGATTACTCGGCTAACATAACCATTCACTGCATCTCACTAGAATAGATCGTGACAAATCAGGAGTTGATGTCGCGTGTTGAGGGAGTGTTGGATTGTAAGTGCATGCATCATTTCATAAACCCCATTATGCGCCTTAATAAGAGTAATTAGGAAGTGGTTGTTTGCATTAATTTTTCATTCATATACTGTTAGACTTGATAATATGTGTAACTCATGCTTTATTGAACCACTGAGTTGATCACTCACTTCCATTCTGGGACGATGTTTTAAAACATCAACCAGACGCTGATATAGATGCAGGGACCGCCGAGGCCGATGCATTAGACTAAGCGTGCATGGACGAGGAGGAGTTCTCCTACTTCTAGCTTTCAGACGGGCCAATGTAAGCTGCGTGCTTCTCGACAGGGAACATTGAGCGCTCGGACTTAGCCGGATGTCACATTCCTACATTTTTATTTATTTATTTTTGGAATTGTACATTGAACCTAGCTGTGGACCCATACTCTGGATAATCATACTCTATACATTTTGATTTACTTATCTGTTTTAATCATGTTTATTCCGGAGTATGTTACATTTTATTATAATTCTATGGATGCTTAAATGCCTAATGTGGAAGTAATCGAGATTCCAACTTCTGTAAAGCATAAGAGATGCCCGGAATCTCAGGAGTCGAGCATTGTTCGACTCTCGAAATTCGGTGTGTTACACAAGTTTTAGTAGAAATTCACAATTTTTCAATATGTGCCCAATCGAATTAAGTCCAATCGACGGACTGTCGATGTGATTGACATCCTATCGAAGAGTGTTGTTCTCCTTCAATTTCAACTTCCACTTTGATTCTTCACTTTTATTCCTTTGTCACTCAGTTTCTTTAATCATTTAACACTTCAAATCTTCCTTCATGGCATCAGAATCTTCATTTCTTTATCATAAATCTATTTGATCTTTGATTATATCATTTTGAGCACATATTCATTTTTTAGTTCCAAATTACCTCGCATACATAAGACACATATTAATATATCAAATTAACACTCAAATTCATGGAAAACTAATGCAATTAAGAGAATAAATATGCAATATTTGAGTCTTAACATAGGGAAAATCTCGAATGCCTCAGGCCCCACCGAACATCACTCTCATGGCTCAATGTCTGATGCTTGCAATACAACCATGACAATTACGTCGTAAAGATCTAATCAATTCGACACAAAAGATACATCGTCAATCTCATGACTGGAGGGTTACTGAACAATCGAAGGACGTGAATGTGTTATGATCAATCCAGAAAAATCAAAATGACTAAAGAAAGCAAATAATAGATCGACATCTAAAAACTGACTTCCAAAGAAACAACCGAAGAAAATAGAAAAGTCGAATCCAAAAACACCCATGAGGCAAGGTCGAAAACCAATTCCTCGTGTTGAAAATCTGCCAAAAGATATGCCGCCAAGACATGTGTTGTGTGAATGATGTTGATAAAAATTTTATGCAATTGACCAACGTAGTGCTCCAAACAAGCCAAATGATAAACAACCACAATTGCATCGTTCACATCAAAACACGATTCCTCACAAAGATAATACATTAAAAGATGTGTTTCCTAAGCACACATTATATAAACGATGCTATACAAGATCTATGCAGAACACAGACTCACCGCTCGAAGAAAACCACAACGTCTACATGGAGAATCATCATGGCTATCATGGCCAAATACAGAAATTCCACAACTACTTTTGGGTGACAAAAAAAATCCAATGGTTGAAAAAACTGAACTAATGGCTAACTCAACTATAATGGCTAAATTAATGGCCAAAATGTTCGATTTAACGACCAAAATAGCCATCTCAATGGTTGATTTGATGAAGAACTGCTAAAAAGTCATTCAATGTCTCTTCGAATACAAAGATATGTGGGGGCATTGTTTATTTCCTTCGATCATGGCCAGATCAAATGGTCCAAATGAACTAGTGTGGCAGTCATACTATACATGGTGTAGATAAACTTCAAAGGGATGAGCTAAAGACATGTATATGTGGAAAAATTAAATGCTAGAGTTTCATTAAAAGAAAGTCTTTACAAAGAAAGACTCATTAAAGAAAATCTCTAGCAAGCAATAAATGCTAGTCCCACTAAAAAGAACTCTTTGTAAGGCTGCTAATCTAAGAATCTAGTGATGTGAAGGCTCATGTAAAGTTTCATGTGCAAGAGTCTAGCAGTGTGGAGACTCTAGTGAACCTTCTTATACACGACTAGAATAGCAAGAGGCGTACATGATTTTTTGTACATGTGGCCTAACACAATGGGCTACACTTACGTGAATAATTAATAAAAATTTCCAACTATTAAAATCTCTGACGATGTCAAATCTCACGCATAACGACTGCCTCCTAGAAGTTTATAAAAATAATACTTGAAGAACTCCCAGTTCTCACCATAAATAATCAATCAATCTCTTCACAAATCTACGTTACTTATCATTTATCTTTTCTCCTCCATAGACTTTTATTAATTTAGCTTCTTAGCTTTGTCAGTCTACTTCTGTCCAGCCATGCTGAACCAGGTCTAGAGTCATTATTATAGCCTAGTTCCACTACTGTCAAGCAAATCACTGCAGTATGCACTTAGAACTATGTTAAATATTTTATGACCTAGTCATCAGATTCCCATATTATCGAGTCTTTACTTAATACTTTTCTAGTCGCAACCTATCGACTTTACGCTACGACCCTATCATAACTGTCTGTAGTTTTTACGTTCGTTTTATCAGCACAAGCCACCATATGTATTTTATTTTTTTCTCTGATTAGTTTTATTTTCCATTTTCTAATTGTACTTCTTTAACATTCAAATCAATAAAATTGGCTTTTCAACCTTATTTTTAATTTGGCTGATCTTTATTGCTTTATCGAGAAACTCGGTCTACTATAATGTAGAAAGTAAAGTCATTGGTTCCAAGGAAAAAAGATCTTATTTAGAAAGACTAACCCTTCCCTTTAAAAATCGCCTGATCGTTGTAACAATTGGTGGCTAAACAGTTAGGCCAATCTTTACAGATCTAGTCCTAATCTAACTAGTTCGACACTTGGGATCATAAGTTTTAAATAGATTCGAGTCGAATACGAATTTGGCATGCCCGACACTAAATCTACTTGCACACAAAATTTGACTGAATTTGGGTCGTTTATAAAATGTGTGGTCACATGCCTAGATTGAATAACACTATTTTTTAACACGATTGTGTTCTCAGCTATGGCTCTAGATGGTTCAAGAGTATTTAGATGTTTTCTAACTCGTCGATGGATTGAGAGTCGTTCAAGTAGACCTCATTTACTTAAAAGTCAAAGTGTATGATCCCTTACCCACTTAGACATGAACCACACACGCAACAAACAAATTCTAGACCTAACCTAACAAAAAATCCTACAACAATATAAATCAACTAGAAAGCAATTAGAAGATGAGGAGAACAAATATACCGGAGTAGGAGAACTTGGATTAGAAGATCCTACAAAATAGAAGACAGAAATAATGTTAGTGATCTTAATTAGAAAATCTGAAAAAATCTAGAACTAGAAAGTCTAGAATTTAAAAACCCTAGAACTAAAAAAAATTCAGAAACTAAACCCCAATTTAAACCTAATTTATTCTCAGTGCAACAATTCCCCGGCAACGACGCCAAAAACTTATTGAACAATCATAAGTGCAGGAGTACGCAATGGTAATAACTTAGTGAGACCGAGATCATTCTATAATGGAAGAAAAGGAAGGTTTAAACAATAATTAAAATGAATAAGGATCTAAGAATCCCCACTTAACAAATTCTGAAACTAATTCGTCTTCTTTAAGTAGATAACTCAATTAGAACCGGATTCTAATATTTTCTAACCGGAAAGCAACTCTGTAAATTCAATCACACACATCCAATAAAATATATGAATCGAGATAGATCAATATCTCATAAAGATCTAGGAAATTAACCATAGGGATTCATAATTTTCTATTATACCCAAAGTTCCCAATTGATCAATCGATTTTACAAATCTGTTCCTTCTCCAATCTAGAAATTCAATCAAAACAATAACAATTTATTCACTACCCCAAGTATAGGGTTGCAATGTAGTAATAATCATGGTAAGACCGAGGTCGAATCCACAGGGACTGAACCTTGTACGTAATCTGAAAGTAACCAGAACTAGAACTAAAAGAAGATGTAATCTAAATCAGGAAGATTTAAGAGAATAATGGTGAAATATTAAACTAAAACTTGTAAAATTCAAAGGTGGGAAACTAGGTCATCCGATTGGAAGATATATCATTAAAATCCAAATCTGAACTTCTTTTGATCTAGTTTTCAAGACATGAGAGGTATGAGAACTGGAATTGATTCCATTACAAAAGCATGCCCGTGAGACAAAGCAAATAACAAAATTTACCGATTCACAACCAATCTGAGAGAATTATGAAAGTTAGGGAGGATTCCATCATCTAACCATGCCCAGGAGACGATGATGAACAATAGGGCTTCCTAATTTACAATCTCAATTTGAAAAGAACATACTCAAAGCTATCACAGATCCATTGTAATTTAAGTCACAACAAACCATTAAAAACTGAAAGTATATCTTATGATCAAACCAAAATCAAAGAGAGTTCATCACATGAATCAAAGCTGTCACGCCCCAAACTTGAAAATCGGGCTTACAAAATTCTCGATCGTCGAATCCGGTGCTGACAGCCTCCGTAGTACCCCATTCTCGGCTCCCAGCGCCTATAATCCAAATTTCGATCCTGGGATCCTACAAGGAGGATTTTTCCAATGTACATTTATCTCGTAATAAGCATAACCACTAGTTTACCCAAATCACAAAGGCAACATCATCATCACATATCCGCTAATATAAACATTTGAATACAGTGCTGAAAGGGAAATATATATATATATATATATATATATATATATCAAAAATCAAAGCTCTAAGCTCTAAAAGACCGCTGCATGCTCCAAGTTCAACGCTGTTGCGACCTAACGCCACCTGCATGCATCTATCGTGCATAAGCTTATATAAAGCTTATGGACGGTGGTGTAAGTGTGTGCACAAGGTAAGTGCCAAGTATGCAATACAATGCCATAAATCATACAATATCAGAATAAGCGAAAATACTGACAAGATAATGAACCATACGATATCAGAGTAAGCGGAAATATACTGGTAATATCATGAATCATACGATATCAGAGTAAGCGAAAATATACTGATAAGTTCATGAGTGTCATCAGCCATACTAAGGTTATGCGATGCAAGGCATGAATGCTAACGACCATATCAATACAGAAACATGGCAACCCACAATGTTAAATGCTACGGATGTAATGCAATATGTGGTGCGAATGAAATGACCATGCAGGAGTGTGAAGTCAGGATGATAGTACGTAGCATCGTAGGCTACGGGGTCCACCGCAAGGGACTTCTATCCAAACCAGTCTCATACCTAAATTTGGATAGCCAGACTCAATGTAGTAGACTCCTGATCTCAGGTTAGTCGCGCGCCCCAACCAAAATTCTTGTTATTATGAAGGTACACAACAATTAGTTGCGACCACCAGCCCAATTGGATAGTGAATGAATGAATGAATGAGTATGCACCTCCTGCTCAATAAGTCCATGTATCAGTACATCTCTGGGATTATCACCGGGGTCTAGTACACTCTACATGCAACCACCGCCCACTGACGTGCGACCATGCAAGTGGAAGAGACCTCACCATCCGCCTAGCCAGTAGTCAGCCAATATCTACCCGGCATGTCAATAGCGGACCCATTTACTAGCTGGTCAAACTCAGCCTAGCTATGCCCCCTACCCTCGGGCAGATATAGGTAAGGCCACAGCCCCTCCCTCCCAACCGACCACGACACAGTGGGAGATGCGACCTACTAGTATACGGCCCTCATGCACTCATATATATATGCTCGGTCTCGACGTTGGAGCGTCCTCTGGTACCAAGAGGGTTTAGGGATTTTCACCTAAGGCCATCTATGGCGGCCCGATGATAGTAACGGATTCTCGGTGTCCGATCTGGCCATCCACGATATGACTGTGGAGGCTACGGCCCTGATGTCGTTAGAGCGTACAGTAATCACAACACATAATGCAAGATGTATGAGTCATACAATCTAGTCATGCATCAATCCTGCGCATACCGTGTGCTCATGTGAGACAATCTTCACCTATCAGGGAGTCTCATAACAAAATGCCCAATGACATATGCAATGGTCAACCTCATCTCATAACAAACATGCAGATGATGCTATATTGTCACATACTCATAATCGGTATCGATAATCGGCCTCGACAATTGGAATCGGCCTCAACAATTGGAATCAGCCTCGATAATTGAAATCGGCCTCGACAATCGGAATCGGCCTCAACAATCGGAATCGCCCTCAATACTCAGCCTCAACAATCGGAATCGGCCTCAATACTCGGCCTCGACAATAGGAATCGGCTTCGATAATCGGCCTCGACGATCAGAATCGGCCTCGACAATCGGAATTGGCCTCAACAATCGGCGTCGACAATCAGAATCGGCCTCAATAATCGGCCTCGACAATTGGAATCAGCCTCGACAATTGGCCTCGACAATCAGAATCGGCCTCGACGATCGGAATCGGCCTCGACAATCGGAATCTGCTTCGATAATCGGAATTGGCCTCAATAATCAGCGTCGACAATCGGAATAAGCCTCGACAATCGGAATCGGCCTCAACAATCGACGTCGACAATCGAAATCAGCCTCAATAATCGACTTCGATAATCGGAATCGGCCTCGGCAATCGAAATCAGCCTCGACGATCAAAATCGGCCTCGATGATCGGAATCGGCCTCAATAATCAGAATCGACCTCGGCAATCAGAATCGGCCTCGACAATCAGAATCAGCCTCAACAATTAGAATTGGCCTCAATAATCAAAATCAGCCTCAACAATCGGCCTCGACAATCGAAATCGGCCTCAACAATCATCCTTTACAATCGGAATCGGCCTCGATAATCGGAATCGGCCTCGATAATCAACCTCAACAATCGAAATCGGCCTAACAAAGGGCCTAAGGGAAGGTCACAATGAGGACATTTAACCATCATTGCCCATCAATGTGGACATTTAACCAACATTACTCCCAAGAAGTGGCTCACATAGAGCCAAACGTATCATGGGCCCATGGCCTCACACAATGGCCTATTGTATATTACGATGGGCGTTACCAAATGGGTTGGAAATACATCACAATGGGCCTTATCATTGAGCAGGAATATATCACAGTGGGCCTTAATAAATGGGTCGAAAATACATCACAATAGGCCACGACATATGAGCTGAGTATACATCTTAATGGGCCACGACCTATGAGCCTCAGTACATCATAATGAGCCGCAACCCATGGGCCTCAAATACATAAATTGGGCCGCATCAATGGGCCTTATATACACAACAGGTGGGCCCTGCTCATGGGCCTCAAATACATAACATGTGGGCCCTACACATGGGTCTCATATGCATCAAATGAGCCACGTATCTGGGCCTCGAATACATCAAATGGGCCACGCGTCATGGGCCCAATACATATCACAATGGGCCTTACCTATAGGCCATAAATACATCACAATGGGCCTTGCCCATAAGCCTCAAATACATTACAATGGACCTCATTAAAATGCCATATATACATCACAATAAGGTGGGCCCTGCACATTCCAAATGGGCGTCAAATACATAGCAATGGGCCGCTTCCATGGGTCTCATATACATCACAGTGGGCTACACCTCATGGGCCTCATGGGGCAGCCCATGGCCCAGAAAAATGGCCAAACACATACATCATGGCAGGCCTCATGGGGCAGGCCACACGCTTCTGCTGTGAATGGACAGTGTGAATATACAACACATAAAACGGTGGGCTGTTTACTGGATGATTGGCTCACCAGCGTCCAACCCTACTGAACAGTCTAGTAAGCTTGGAATCTAGGCTGTCCCGTGGGTTGTATGGATGAGAAACATGCTTCATGGTGGGCCTCACTTGCATGTGGGTCATTTGGGAGGTGGGCTGAACCCGAGCACCCACCCCAATCTATTGGGCCTGGTGGTAACAACACATACATCATGGGTAGGCCTGCTGCCACTAAATAGATAGGCAAGCCTTATTGCTGCCGCTATGGTGCGACCCATAAAACTGCTAGATCTGGGCACTTATAGATGGACGATGCATATACAAACACCATCAAGGTGGGCCTTAAGCATCACAGAATGGGCCCCACCATCTTGATATACAACACATACATTATGGTGGGTCACAGTCCCACGGACGGTGTGAATAAAACATACATCATGGTGTCCCCACGTGCTGCATGCAGCATGTCAGCAGGTGGGTCCCACATCCCAGCAAGTGGACGGATGGTGAGGATAAAACCCATGCATCATGTGGATCTCCAACGTCTAAACAATGGACGGTGTGGATGGAACATACATCATGATGGACACCCACCGTCCAGACAGTGGACGGCTGGGATAAACACATATCTCATGGTGGGTACCCACCATCCAGACCTGCTGGACGGTGCAGGTGAGACTCATACATCAGGTGGATTCCCACCAGATGGACAGTGTAGGTGAACCCCATACATCACAGGAAGCTCCACCGTCCAGATGATGGACGGTGGATGAAACACATACATTAAAGGGGCTCCACCGTCCAAATGAATGGATGGTTGATAATACATTACATGGCCCCCATGTCCACGTGGATGGCAAGGGTGAGACACGTATATTGTAAGACCTGTATCCTAGCCTGTACTGTTTTATAGGCTTCCGCGGTCCTCCCGGTCGAATTCCGGCAACCCGCTACGCGTAGATAGCATTTGCTCGCAACTCCTAGTCATATCCCGTATTTCAGAGTCGGCTTGACTTGAGACTTGTACCAGTGCGACCGCGCCATTACCGCGGTTCCGACACTGCATCTCGCGCACAGAGGTGATACCCAAGCCAGGAGATGTGTGCCCGCGTTCAGTTTGAGGAAAACACCTCGCAGTTGCAAAACCCAAGAGAGAACATGTCAAATCAATCCCATCAATCACCACATCATGTCAAGTACAACCACCCCCCCCTAAGTTAACTCTCTCTTACAAACCCATCCCTTACATGTCAAGTACACATCACCCATCACTCACACCCATCTCTCTCTCTCTCTCTCTCTCTTACATCCCATCCTTTCTCTCTCTCTCTCTCTCTCTCTTCCTCATTTTCAAGCAAGCAACCGTCCAAGGCATGAGAGCTCCATGAGAGAGATTTGTGTGGCCCACTTCTTACCTCCCATCTCCACCATCCAACTGTCCAATCTTCATCATCTTCCGTTAAAGTCAAAGCTGAGGAGCTAGAGATTTCATCGGACCAATAAGCATAGGTGGGTGTTTCTATTGGCTTAGATTTCATTCTTTTGATGACAGGCCAAGTGGGGCCTATCGATTGATGGTATGGATCTCACTTTGGACCCTAGATGTGGCCAATGGCCCACCTTGATTCTCATGATCATTCCATGATGGGGCCATTCTCCATGGACCCCATCATGATGTTTATTTTCCTTGCATGAATAGGGTCATCTAGACCTTGCATTTTGGTGGAGAAAGGATCTCCACCGTTGATTTTGATCGGTGGGCCCACATGTAATGGGACCCGCTTAATGTATGTTGTGATATATGGAAGAGATGGCCCATAGTGTTGACGTCCCTCCATCACTCGATCTTCCTCTCTTTCTCTCTCTCTCTCTCTCCCTCTCTCTTTCATATTTTTGTGTGATGATGTGGCCGTGTGGCCCACCCGGATGTACCCCACTTGATGTATGTCTTATCCACCCCATCCAGCCATTTGGTGGCCCACCTGAGCAGGGCCCACCTTAAACATGTGTTATGCCCAAACCGTCCAGCGTCCAGGGACGCTGGACATGAACTGACAAAATAAATATCAGTTTAATTCAAAGCCTTGGGGTGGGCTACTCATGCAGGCCCCACCTTAATGTATGAATTCAATCCACGCCGTCCATCCTATTTCCCAACTCATTTTAGGCGTTGAGCTGAAAAATGAGGCTAATCCAATTTTCTGGCGGGTCATAGCATAGAAAACAATGATTTATACTGTTCAAGGCTGTTAGGACCCACCTTGATGTTTCTACCCACCAAAACATGCTGCATATTGGACTCATTTGGACTGTCTTGAGTCCTAGAATCCAATGGGTGGAGTGGATCTACCTGATGCGGGCCCTACCACAAAAAAAACCATCAAAAAAACTGAAAACAAAAATAAAAAATAAAATATAAAATATATAAGCAGCAGGTGCTACTCTGCTGATGTCCAGAGGACGTACAGCAGCGTCCTGCTGCGTTTAGAGGTGGGCTAGGACCCACAGCCATAGGCCCCACCATGATGGGTGTAAAACATCAACGTCGTGCATTGGTGGCCCCCCTTTCTAACTGTGGGCCACCCCAAAAATCAGTTGTACCTGGAACTCAGGTGGCCCACGTCATAGGAAACAGTAGGATTGAACGTCTTCCATTGAAACTCCATAGGTCCAAGAGCTTTAGATCATTATGATTTTTTTTTTCCTTTTCGTCCGGGTCTGTGTGACCTTATTAACAGATCGGATGGCAAATAAACGTTATGATGGGTCCCACGTGGGACCCACTCATGGTGGAAATAGATTGGCTGGGCTACCACGCACCATCTATATAGTTGACCGACATCAGCAAGTGCTGTGTGCCCCACCATGATGTATGTTTCTATCCAACTGTCCATTGGCCAGGACGGTGGACCCACCATAATGCATGTTTTATATCCAAACTGTCCATCTATCTGGAGGACATGGCCACCCCACGCGTGTGGGTGGGAACCCACCTTGTAGTATGTATTCTATATCTACAACGTCCATCTATTCCTGGATGGTGGTGTGGAACCCCACATTGATGTATGTGTTCCATCCCAGCCATGTGGAGCTAGGCCATGATGCATGGTCCCATCCTCACCATCCATATGTGTAGGACGGTGCGATCCCATCCATGGTGCATGTGTCTTATACCCACCGTCCATGTGGGACCCTCTCTGATGTATGAATCATGTATCCACACTGTCCATCTGGACAGGACTTGTGAAGCCCACCTGGATGAAGTGTTGTATCCACTCCATGCATCCATGGTACCATGTGGGGCCTACCATGATATGTGTTTTATTCCAAGCTGTTCATCCATTTCTCTTTCTTTTGGACATGGTCCACCATGATCTAGACGATGGGCCCTATCATGATGCATGCGTTCATCCATGCAGTCCACCATCCAAGTATAGGCGGTGGGACCTATGCAATGTATGTGTTTTCTCCAAACTGTCTAAATCATGGGACCTACCTTGATACACGTGTGGCTCTTGCATGAGGCCCATAAGTGAGGCCCAATTTGATGTATATGAGGCCCGATGTGTAGCATACGAGGCCCATATGATGAGGCCCGATGTTATGTATTTATGACCCACGTGCCAAGGCCCATTATGACGTATTCAAGGCCCATTGTGATATATTCTGGCCCATGTGATGCGGCCCATTGTGATGTGTATTAGGCCCGTGTGAGTGGCCCGTTGAGTGCATATTAGGTCCATGTGATTAGGTATGACTTGATGAATGTTAGGTCGTGTGAGCGATCCATTGCGGTGTAGATTAGACCCATGTGATGTGGCCCATTGTGTTGTAGTTGATGCCAAATGTGATGTATGTGTGGCCGTTACGTCGTGTATGAATCCCTTATGTAGGCCACTCCTTGGAGCAATGTTGGTTAGATGTCCACATTGATGGACGATGATGGTTAGATGTCCTCATTGTGACCCTTCCGTAGGCCTTGTTAGGCCCATTTGTACCATTCTCTAAGTGGGTTAACCCAAATAAGTGGGCCCCATTCGCCATAGACGGATGGCTCCGTGCCATCAGATTTGATATAACCACGACTGTAGGTCGATCTTTATATTATGGTCGATCGGTCGTCCATCTATGGACCCCATCTTGTTTATATGCTGATTTGTCGAGGCCGATTGTATAGGCCGATTCTGATTTTTTGAGGCCAATTGTATAGGCCGATCCCGATTGTTGAGGCCGAGTATCGAGGCCGATTCCGATCGTCGAGGCCGATTGTATAGGCCGATTCCGATTGTCGAGGCCGAGTATCGAGGCATATTTTGATTTGTCGAGGCTGATTGTATAGGCTGATTCCGATTGTCAAAGCCGAGTATTGACGCCTATTCTGATTTGTCGAGCCGATTCTGATTATCGAGGTCGAGTATTAAGGCTGATTCTGATTATCGAGGCAAATTGTATAGGCCGATTCTGATCATCGAGGCCGAGTATCGAGGCCGATTCTGAATTGTCGAGGCCGATTGTATAGGCTGATCCCGATTGTCGAAGCCGAGTATCGAGGCCGATTCCGATTGTAGAGGCCGATTGTATAGGCCAATTCCGATTGTCGAAGCCGAGTATTGAGGCCTATTCTGATTTATCGAGGCCGATTGTATTGGAAGATTTCGATTATCGAGGCCGAGTATCGAGGCCGATTCTGATTGTCGAGGCCGATTGTATAGGTCGATTCCGATTGTCGAAGCCGAGTATTGAGGCCTATTCTGATTTGTCGAGGCCGATTGTATAGGCCGATTTCAATTATCGAGGCCGAGTATCGAGGTCGATTCCGATTGTCGAGGCCGATTGTATAGGCCAATTCCGATTGTCGAAGCCGAGTATCGAGGCCTATTCTGATTTATCGAGGCTAAATGTATAGGCTGATTCCAATTATCGAGGCCGAGTATCGAGGCCGATTGTATAGGCCGATTCTGATTGTCGAGGCAGAGTATCGAGACCGATTCTGAGTGTCGATTCTGATTGTTGAGGTTGATTTCGATTGTTGAGGCCGATTGTCGAGACCTATGTGATGTATATACGACCCGTAGTTGAGGCCCATTGTGATGTGTATTTGGCCTGTGTGATGTATATGCGGCCCGTATTTGAGGCGCCCGTATTTGAGGCCCATTGTGATGTGTATTCAGCCCGTGTTTAAGGCCCAATGTGATGTATATGAGGCCTATGTGATGAGGCCCATTGTGATGCATTTGAGGGCCAGGTGATGGAGCCCATTGTGATGTATGTTAGGCCCATGTGAAAGGCGCATTGTGATGTGTATTAAGCTCTTGAGTAAGGCCCATGGTGTTGTATATCAGGCCCTTTATGAGGCCATGGGTCCACTATATGTTAGGCTCTATGTGGGCCACCCCTTGGGGGCAATGTTGGTTAAATGTCCATATTGTCAAGGCCGATTGTCGATGACTATTGTTGAGGCCGATTATTAATACCGATTATGAGTATGTGACAGTATAACATCATAATACATGCCCATATGCATCATCTGCATGTTTGTTAGGAGATGTGATTGACTGTTGCATATGCCATAGGGGCAGGGACTCCCTGATAGGCAGAGTTGCCCCACATGAGCGCATGGTATGCATAAGATTGATGCATAATCGGACTGTGTGACTCATGCATCTCGCATTTGTGTGACATGACCACTGTACGCCCTAGCGACATCAAGGCTGTAGCCTCCATAGGTATTTCGTGGATGGCTAGATGGGACACCAGAAATCTATTCTACATAGGGTGCTATAGATATCCCTGGGTGAAAGTCCCTAAACCCTCTTGGTTCTAAAGGTTACTCCAACGTCTAGACCGAGTGGATGCATGAGCGCATGAGGGCTGTGTACCATTAGGCCGCGTCTCCCACTGTGTCGTGGTCGGTTAGAAGGGGGTACGGCCTTACTTGCTCGAGAGGAGGGGGCAATGCTAGGCTGAGTCTGACCAGCTTGAGGAATGGGTCCGCTATCGACGAGTTGGGCCCGATATTGGCAGGCGGATAGTGAGGTCTCTTCCACTCACCTTATTGAGGGCGATGGGGCGGCAATCTGGTTTGGAGTGTAATAGACCCCAGTGATTTCCCAGAGAAGAACCATACTGATATTTGGACTTATTGAGTAGGAGTTGCATACTCATACATTCATTTCATTCACTATCCACTCAGGCTAGTGGTACACAACTAATTGTTGTGTACCTTCGCATGGCCAGGATTTCGGTTGGGCGCGCGACTAACCTGAGATCAGGAGTCTACCACATTAGGTCTGACTATCTAAATTTAGGTATGGGACTGGTTTGGATAGAAGTCCTTTGTGATAGACCCCGTAGCTTGCGATACTACGTACTATCATCCTAACTTCACACTTCAGCTTGGTCATTTCATTCGCATCGCATATTGCATTGCATCCTCAACACATAGTATTTGGCTTACTGTCTCCGCATTGCATAGCGATCTACATTGCTTCATCGGTATATGATATTGGTTTATTATATTTTTGCATCGCATAGCCTGGTTAAGGATGATGGTATTTATGGGCCTATCAACATGTCTTCGCATTACTCTGATATAGTATGATTTATAAACTTGCCAGTATTTCTGATATGGTATGATTTATGGGCTTGTTAGTATTTCGGCTTACTCTGATTACTCTGATATTGCTTACTTGACACTTACCTTGTGCACACACTTTCACCACCCACTAAGCTTTCTATAAGCTTATGCACGATATTTGCGTGCAGCTAGCTTTAGGTCATAGCATCGTTGAGCTTAGAGCTTGCAGCGGTCTTTTGGAGCTTGATTTTTGATTTATGTATTTCCCTTTCCAGCATTGTACTCAAATGATTATATTAGTGGATATGTGATGATGGTGTTGCCTTTGTGATTTGGGTAATCTTGTGGTTATGCTTATTACGAGATAAATGTACGTTGGAAAATCCTCCTTGTAGGATCCCAGGATCGGAATCTGGCGTATGTACGCTAGGAGCTGAAAATGAGGTACTACGGAGGCTGTCAGCACTGAATTCGGCAATCAGGAATTTTGTGAGCCCGGTTTTCGAGTTTGGGGCGGAATACATCATGGTGGCTCCCACATGCTAGGTTGCAGCACGTCAGCAAGAAGGTCCCACATCTGTTGGATGATGGATCTGTCCAGCAGGGCTTAGCCCCGTAATGATCTCTCTTAATGGACGGACATGATATAACACGTACCTTATGACAAGGCCCAAAGGTCCTGCTGACGTGATGCAAATAGATGGACGTCTGGATGAAATATACAGTCCAAATGGGGTCCACGTGCTGATGCAGCACAGCATTAGGTGGGTACCACCGTCCAGGGTATCTGGACGGTGTAGATAAACATATACATCATAGTGCGTCCACCCTTTAGACGGTTTGGATTCAATGCATACGTCAAGGTGCGTCCCACCATCCCACGTCCAGATGGACAGCGTGGGTGAAACATACATCTGCTGGGTCCCACCGTCCAAGGACTGGATGGTGGAGGATATAAAGATACATCAAGGTGGGTCCCTGTCCAGCGTGGACAGCATGGACATACATCCTAGTGGGTTGTAACGCCCTGGAAATTGGGGGTCGTGTATGCACTCGACTCCTAAGTCCCTGGGTGTCACTTATAACTTCTTTTTTATCAGTTTGCGAATAATCAGATTTACATGCGCAGCATGGAATTTTCTTGGAACATGAAACATAATCACAACGGGTTTACTGAATGAAAGAGGCCAAATATACCTACATATACAGGTCCAAAAGAATGGAAAGGGGTCGCACAAGGTGTTGCTCAACAAAAATCACAAAGATCATAAGTCCAAAAGAATAGAGCTGAGTTCACTACTCAGCGATCCAAATCCCATCTACTGGGCCGACGGGAAACCATTCATCAACTGGAAGTAGGAGAACTTGTCGTCCTCCTCGAGGCTCGCATCGCCGGGCTCCTCGTACTCTGCATCACCTGCAACGAGTCTGGTTGGTGTTTTAAAACACCGTCCCATAGTGGGAGTGAGTGATCAACTCAGTAGATACTATTAGTCTTAAGTTACAACAGACATCAATTACATTATGGATTTAATGAAAGGCAATACATTCATAAGAACCTAACAAATCTTATTAATGTGTGTGCATGATGGATGATATGATGCATGCCCTCTCCACAACACTCCCTTAAGCGACTCCATCTAACGATCGCGTATGATCAACACTCCCTCAGAGCGACCTCGACTGCCGAGTCGTCAACCTAGCTAGTGTG
>JAJHSJ010000014.1:17095298-17158267 GCA_021015155.1 Magnolia officinalis
TTGATTCGGCCCACTTGGTCGACCCATTTGAATCGGCTCATTCGAATCGGCCCATTTGATCAGCCTATTCAATCGGCCCGATACGATGTATGTGAGGCCCATGAGCAAGGCCCAATGTGATGTATGTGTGGCCGTTACATTGTGTATGAATTCCTTATATAGGCCACTCCTTGAGAGCAATGTTGGTTCGACGTCCACATTGATGGGCAATGATAGCTAGATGTCCTCATTGTGACCTTCCCTTAGGCCTTGTTAGGCCCATTCTCTTCGTGGGTTAACCCAAATAAGTGGGCCCCATTCCCCGTATGTGATTGATCGATTCTGATTATCGATTCTGATTTTTGAGTATATGTCAACATAACATCATGATACATGTTCATACACATCATTTGTATGCTTGTGATGAGATGAGTGATTGAACATAGCACATGCCATTGGGTAGATTGTTATGGACTCCCTGGTAAGGGGAGTTACCTACATGAGCGCGCGATACGCGCAGGATTACTGCATGACTGAATAGTGTGATTCATGCATTCCGCATTGTGTGACATAGTTACTATACACCCTAACGCATCAGGGTCGTAGCCTCCACAGGCATATCGTGATTGGTAGGATTGGATACCAGAAATCTTGTTTTACATGGGGTGCTATAGATAGCCCTTGGTGAAAGTCCCTAAACCCTTATGGTACCAGGAGGTTACTCCAACGTCTAGACCGAGTGGGTGCACAAGCGCCAAGTGTCGATTACCAAAAGGCCGCACTTTCTACTGTGTCGTAGTCAGTTGAAAGGGGGTGGGGCCTTACCCGCCCGAGTGGAGGGGACAAAGCTAGGCTGAGTTTGACCAGCTCGGGGAACGGGTCCGCTATCGACGAGCCGAGCCCGATATTGGCAGGCGGATAGTGAGGTCTCTTCCACTTACCTTATTGCGCGCAATGGGGCAGCAATCTGGTTTAGAGTATACTAAACCCCGGTGATATTCCAAATTTAAGCTGTATGGACGTGTGGACTTAGATGAGGATTTGTATGCTTGAGTTTACATCTCGCATCACATGGCCTTGGTATGACCGACATCACTCATGCCTTGCATCGCATAGCCTTGGTACAGCAAATGGTATTCATAGATTCATCAGCATGTTCCGCATTACTCTGATATTTTATTACTACCTTGTGCATACACTTTCACCGCCCTCTAAGCTTTCCATAAGCTTATGCACGACCGTTGCGTGCAGGTGACGTTGGATCGCAGCAGCGCTGAGGCAGGAGCATATATCAGATCAGCTTGGAGTTTTTGTCTATCATCATCGTATTTCCCTTTATGCTCATTGTACTTATAAAAAATTTTATCATAGTGGAAATGTGATGAAGTTTTTTTGTTGTTGTTTGTGGGTTATGCCTTTGTTTATGCTTGTTATGAATCAAACTGATGTTGAAAATCCTCCTCGTAGCATCCTAGGATCGGAACCTGGCGAATGGCGTTGGGAGCCGAGAATGGGGTTCTACGGAGGCTGTCAGCGCCGGATTCGGCGATCAGAAATTTTGTGAGCCCGGTTTCCGAGTTTGGGGTGTGACACACTATGTTTGTGTGAGGCCCACCTGTTGTGTGTGAAGCCCACTATTGTATGTGCAAGGCCCATTGATGATGTATGAGGCCCACTGTTGTATGTGTAAGGCCCATTGATGATGTATGAGGCCCACTGATGAAGCCCACCTTATATTTATGTATTCAATCCAGCCCATCCAGCAGGCCTAGTGTCCCGTTGGGATAACCGCCCACCACATGGCCCACCTTTCTATGCGCGTTGTTAAGACATGCTGGCCATCGATATGGGGCCCATTGGTGATTATGTGGTGTGGGCCGCTCTGTGGTGTAGGCCCACACAACTGTAGCAGATCCAAATCTCAGGTGGATGCCCACTAGGATATGTATTGAGCTAGGGTGTCCCACCTTAGGGCTGCCTGATGAGACCCACTTTGTTGTATGTGTTATATACATGTTGTCCATCCATTTTCTCAGGGCCATGGGCCCCATTGGGAGTAGGCCCAATCCCAAGTGAACTACATTATGGACGGTGGCAGTTGAGTGTCCACCGTGGGTAGCTTTACGAGGCCTACTTTGTTGTATGTATTATATGTACGCTGCCCATCCATTTTCTAAGTCGTGGGCTGCCTTATGAGGCTCAATATGATATATGTGAGGCCCAAGTGATGAGGCCCAATGTGATATATGTGAGGTCATGTGATGAGGCCCAATATGATGTATGTGAGGCCCATGTGATGATGCCCAATGTGATGTATGTGAGGTCATGTAATGAGGCCCAATATGATGTATGTGTGGCCCATGTGATGAGGCCCAATGTGATGTATGTGAGGCCCTTGTGTGAGGCCCATGGTGATGCATATGAGGCCCTTGTGTGAGGCCCAATGTGATGTATATGAGGCCCTAGTGATGAGGCTCATTGTGGTGTATATGAGGCCTATGTGTTGAGGCCCAATCGTGATGTGTGATTCCACTATGATGTATGTGATGATGTTCATGATGCCCATCTATCTCTTAGTTGGTATAAAGACCATGGACCCCATTATAGGATAGGTTTTAAGTGGGCCATACCTGGGAGCAATGGTGGTTAAATGTCTACATTATAGAGCAATGATGGTTAAATGTGCCCAATATGATGTATGTGTGGCCCATGTGATGAGGCCCAATGTGATGTATGTGAGGCCCTTGTATGAGGCCCATGGTGATGCATAGGAGGCCCTTGTGTGAGGCCCAATGTGATGTATATGAGGCCCTAGTGATGAGGCTCATTGTGGTGTATATGAGGCCTATGTGTTGAGGCCCAATCGTGATGTGTGATTCCACCATGATGTATGTGATGATGTTCATGATGCCCATCTATCTCTTAGTTGGTATAAAGACCATGGACCCCATTATAGGATAGGTTCTAAGTGGGCCATACCCTGGGAGCAATGGTGGTTAAATGTCTACATTATAAGAGCAATGATGGTTAAATGTCCACATTGTAACTCTCCCTGGGGCCCATTGTTAGGCCCATTCTCATCTCCTTTTAGTGGGCTAACCCGAATCGTTGGGCCCCCACTGTTATTAGTATGACCCATCTCACCTTATTGGGCTAACCCAAAATGTTGGGCCCCCATATGGATTATGCTTCCACCATGCCTTATAGGTCCCACCCTGTGCTTATTGGACCCTTAGGAAGCCCAGATTTCTACATGATGGGACGGGGCAAGGAAGTCCACTCCTTATTCTTAGGCCCATTCTTTATATAAGTAGGTCATCTATTTATCTAGGCCCACTCTTGATACGAGTAAGCCATCTAGGCCCATCCTTGATATGAGGAGAGTATATCATCATCGTAGATGGAAAGGTCGGTGGTATCAGGTTCGGTATATCCACTGTTGAGGACCGATCGCCATGTTATGGATTAGATTTGTTGTCCTTCTATGGACCCCGCCATATATATAGGCCGATTATCGATTTTGACTATGTTAATATACGCACTGAGTATGTGATTAGCATAGCATTATGATTGTATAAGGCCCATTAGAATTGTATGAGACCCATTGTGATTATATGAGGCCCATTGCGATTATATGAGGCTCATTGTGATTATATGAGGCCCATTGTGATTGTATGAGGTCCATTGTGTGATTGTATGACGCCCATTGAGATTATACGAGGCCCATTGCGATTATATAAGGCCTATTGTGATTATATGAGGCCCATTGTGTGATTGTATGAGGCCCGTTGAGATTATGAGGCCCATTGCGATTATATAAGGCCCATTGTGATTGTATGAGGCCCATTGTGATTATGTGAGGCCCAATTGTGATGTATGAGGCCCACCATGTGTATGTGATTATGTGCACGCCACTCGTTCATTATTGCGGGCCATGGGCAGCCTTATACAGGCCCACCATGATGTATGTGATTATAATCATGCTTAGTATACTTCATGATACATGCTCATACACGTCATTCGCATGCTTGTTATGAGGAGTGTTAAGCATAGTATGTACCATTGGGCTGAGATGCTTATGGGACTCCGTGAGAGACGGAGTTGCCCCACATGAGCGCGCGGTACGTGCAAGTTTGATGCATGACTGGATGGTATGACTCATGCATCTCGCATTGTGCGATATGACCACTGTACGCCCTAACGACATTAGGGTCGTGGCCTCCACAGGCTTATCGTGGATGGTCAGATGGGATACCGAAAATATTTAGTTCTAGCATATGGGCACTTTGGATGTTCGTGGGTGAAAGTCACTAAACCCCCGTGGCCAGGGGATGTTCCAACTTCTAGACCGAATAAATATATATGAGCGCAGGAGTGCCGAATACCAGAAGGTCGCATCTCCCACTGTGTCGTGATCGGTTGGAATGGGGTGTGGCCTTACCTTCCCGAGGGTAGGGGGCATAGCTAGGCTGAGTTTGACCAGCTCGTAAGTGAGTTCGCTATCGACGAGTCAGGTTGATATTGGCAGGCTAGTAGTGAGGTCTTTTTCACTCGCTGGGCTGTGCGGCCGGAGAGGACGGCAACCAATTTGGAGTGTACTAGACCTCGGTGATGATCCCAAAGATATACGATACTGACATATAGACTTACTGAGTAGGAGTTGCGTGTTCAGCATTTGATTCATTCATTCATGCACTATCCACTCGGGCTGGTGGTGCGCAACCAAATCATTGTGTGTACCTTCACAATGGCCAGTATTTCGGTTAGGGGATGCGACCAACCTGAGATCGGGAGTTTACCACATTGAGTCTGGCTATTCAAATTTAGGTATGGGACTGGTTTGGATAGAAGTCCCTTGTGATGGACCCCATAGCCTTCGATACTACGTACTATCATCCCGACTTCACACTCTAGCGTGGTCATTTCTTTCGCACCGTATATTGCATTGCATCCCTAGTACATGGCATTTGGTTTACCACGACCTCGCATTGCATAGCCGATCTGCATTGCTTACTCTAATATCGTATGACTCATGGACTTGTCAGTATTTCTGCTTACTCTGATATCGTATGATTCATGAACTTGCCAGTATTTCTGACATTGTATGATTTATGGACTTGTATTGTATACTTGGCACCTACGTTATGCACACATGTACATCACCCTCTAAGCTTTCTATAAGCTTATGCATGATAGATGCGTGCAAGTGATGCTAAGACGCAGTCAAGCTGAGGCAGGAGTGTGTGGCAGAGCTTCTAGAGTTTTGATACCTATCTTGTATTTCCCTTTATGAATTGTACTCAAACGCTTTAATTATAGTGGATATGTGTTGATGTTGTTAACTGTGTCTGGGTTATGCTTCTTATAAAGAAATTTTTGTACTGAAAATCCTCCTTGTATGATCCCAGGATCGAAATCTATCATATGGGTGTCGGAAGCCGAGAATGGGGTACTACGAAGGTTGTCAGCACTGGATTCAGTGATCGAGAATTTTTTGAGCCTGGTTTCCAAGTTTGGGGCATGACAATGATTATTATAGATATATCAGACAATGGTTTTGGGTATGATAGGTGATGAAAAAAATTGTTGTGATTGATTGGAATTAGGCTAAACGTTGACAATGATCTCGAGAGAATATAGATCTAAAGAAGATAAATAATTTCATAATAGTTGCTTTGGAGTGTGTCACAGTGCTTTGCAACAATGACAATTACAAGTTTTAGTAACAAGTTAACAGTAAGAATTGGGAGGACATAAGGTAATGGTAAGATCTGATCAGGAACCTTGTTAGAGTGTTCAATTCATGTTACTTATGCAAGGGTTCAGTTGTTGAAAGCACGTCTACCACACTATGTTTTGATGACAAGTATGGATCTGGTGTAGAACAAATTCAACGTGTGTTGTTGTGTTCAATGTTTTTAGGGATGATATCAATGCTAAATTTTGATAACGAAAATCAACTTTGAATGAAAAATTATAGGCAAAAAAAGAACCGGCCAAGATGGTAAATCAAAGAGATGAATTGGATTAACAAGGCTATAAAATTAAAGGCTAAAATTAGGGCTAAGATCATGACTTTGATACTATGATAATATATAGACTAAATTGTGAAAATCTTGGTTATAATTACTTCATAAATAATATCAAATATAAAGGAATTGCATCTTAAGCTATAAATATAAATCTTTTTATTACTATCTATAGTATATAAACTATATGCATACATCCGTATCCTATTCTCTTAAGTAGAAGTTCCACTACTATATAAGAGAAGTGAAAATGCAGTTAAGAAAAAGCATGTCGATGGCTTATAAAATTTGTAAATATTTGATTGCTAGCATTTTTTATATTAAATAGTTGTGGGACTTCCTCAATTGTAAAAAAACTTGTGAGCAATTTAAGTTCTCAGGAATAGAGACTCTTTCATGTAAAAGTTAAAAAGTTCTAGTTGGTGACATGTTCAACTATAAGACTTTTATATACATGTAGTTTCAATTTGTACAAATTAGAAGCATAGGACACTCATCTAAAAAGACCCAATGGGTCTAGAATGAACAGGGTAGAGACTATTGAATTAGCCTGATGCTTTGGTAACTCTGGTTTTCTACAAGTGAGGCACATAGCTTAAGTATTTATAGTTCAAACCATTGTTATATTAATCTTCACTGTAGACTTGCCACTTAGTTGTTAGGTTGTATTCTTGTACATGGTTTCACAAGTTAATACTAATTTAGAAGATTTTTTGTCCTAGCCCACCTATGGTGGGGGCCAACATACCAAAAGTGTTAATTGTTTAATGGCTCCAATTATACTGACTAAAATTTTGAGTATACTAGGAAAGCTCTCTAAATTAATGTTGATATACATCACAACTGGTTATTTGGTCGATTTTCTAACTGTGCATCTTTGTAAAATGATAGAGTCATGAGCTAAAGCTTTTAAGTTTCTGAAAAATCTAGGCAATTTATAATGAGGGTCCACTACTTAGCTTCAGATAACAAGAAAGAGCCTAGTTCAGTAATTTAGTTGGTCGCTTAAGTATATTAATATAGACACCCCACCCAATAATGGATTCGTCAATTGAACATATCCGAAGGACTACTTCTCATAACGAATCCAATTGAATCCTAAGTTTGTTCAACCCTGTCCAAACCGATTCAAATGAATCCAAACCACCCAACTTATGTCCACTTGCCAAAAGTGGTATGACGCTACCATGTCTCTAGAAGTGCTCCACATGTTCCCCGCAATTAATGGCCGACGTTCCAAGTGTTAACAATGGGTTAGAATTGTAAATTGGATTTTCACTTTTGCCATGACCTCATTATGACATCATTTTTACACTCTCTTTTTTTCCATCTTTTATCATTAACCTATCACCCTAAATCCTCTCTCATAGCTTCTCTTTTATAGAATACCTAAAAATCTATTTCCAGTAACTAACCCATGAACTTTACTTTTCTAAGGCCTACCACTCCATATGCTTAATACGAGAATATAGTATGTTCTTAAGCTCCCAAGAATCAATCACAACAAACCATATGCATATTTACCCTTCACTTACCCACTAGTAATTGAAATGTCACTCCCATCACCTATAAATATTCATATTTCTTCATATTTCAAACAACAACAAGCCTTGGTAAGAAAACCTTGAGTGTGAGTGAGAAGCCTCTCATCTGCCCCCTTAGGTCCTCCACAACCCATTTCCTTTCATACTCTTAGCCACTTCTCACGTTAGTGGCCAAAGCCGCCTAATCAAGATCCAAAACCTTTGCACACCTTCAAATCCAAGGATTGATCAACTTATGCACAACATTAAGTCCCTTGACCATATGATCATAGTATATGCTAACAACCCCTAGACTATCAACTTGATCTTCGATCCACCATTCTAAATGTCCGAAGATCCTATATTCATGGTACACTCACATTCCTATATGGGATAAGAGAATGTGGTACACCTTGATGAGGATTTTCTCCTCATTGCTGGTTTTGATGAAATCGAACCAGTTTCGATATCATCAATAATTATCGGATTTTTCATTGCTGGTCACTGGACAGTTTTTGTCTTGTTTCGATATCATCAATGGACTTTAGATGATATCAAAGGCTGTCATCGAGAGACCTTCGATGACATCGATAATTGTCGAAATTTTCACCCGTGGTCGCTGGACATTTTTGGTCCTGTTTCGATATCATCGAAGAGTCGTCGATGATATCGAAGGCTGTCATCGAGAGACCTTCGATATCATCGAAAAGTTACGCAGATACGATTACGGAAACGCAAATTCAACGAATTTTGTTTCTTATTTGGATTCTACCTCTTTCTATTCTTATATAAAGGGGTGTGTGGGATTGAGGTGTATTCCAGGGTTTCTAAGGTTTCCTAAAGGTTTTCTAGGAGGGCTTAGGGCTATCAAAGGTAAGAGAGAGAGAGAGAGAGAGAGAGAGAGAAAGAAAGAAAGAGAGAGAGAGAGAGAGGAAGCTTGTGGAAGGGAGATTCTGCTCGTAGAGGTGATCTACTTCGTAGTCCACGTCTCAACGCTTCCACGTCCTCGTAATTGGTGAGATCTCTCCATTTTCTTTGTTTCTCTTATTGTTTATCCACTCCTGCGTGAGTGAAGAAGGTTTGATCCAAGTGGTGTGTGCTTGTGATCGGTTGTAACGTTCTACTTTATAGTGGATTGTTGATCTGGACGAGGTCCCGTGGTTTTGACCTCTTTGAGGGTTTTCCACGTAAAATTCTCTGGTGTCGTATGGTTTATGCTTTGATTTATTTCATTGCTTTATTATTCCATAATTCTGGTTTGTTTCGGGAGGCAAGATCCTAAGGTTTTGTGCAAGGCCCCCAACACACCTGACACCAAGTTGGTTCCCAATGGTAAGACCTTCCATTTTGATATAAGTCAATCCCCTCATATATGATGATCATGCATTTCCATAAATGATGTACACAAATGTGTTTATGTTCGGTCATGGTTCATTAGGGTAATAAGATTTATGAAACACAACTCTCTTAAATCAATGGCTATTTTACCTAATCTCAAGCTCCCAAGGACTAGAAAATGTATTCGTTTTACAACCCATATTATATTGATTAAGGTAACATTAGATTTATTTATGACATATAATATATGTCTAAAAGGACCTATGGTCATCAAGATCAATAGCTGAGATCTACCTTAACATATCCACATGCCCAATGGATCAGCACACATATTGGTTTTTTAGGCACTAACTCCAATAATCTCCCATTTTCCATAAAATCAAAATTTGATCAAATCCAATTTAGCACATATGATGAATTGGACTTCTTAACCTAAAAAATTAAGGATTTATAATGATCATTTATGAAGGCAATACTTTTTCTCCAATAATAACTCCTACCGAATGGCATGCTCAAGCATGTGCATCTGATTCCTCAATTGTCATTTTCATCATTTGTGTCATTTATTCTTATGACCATAAACTTAATCAACCAACAACTATAGTTCACTTGGGAAGATGACAACCACAAATACAATTGATTTTTTAGACGTCCTACAATGTAAAGGGATCCACTAGGTGTGAAGTGTGGATGTCTAGCACATATCACAATAGGCCCACCAAGCTAGACCTGATGGTACCTTTTTCCTTTACTATGAGGTTGACCTCATGAGACCATCCCATGAGTAAAGGTGGGCATCGAGTCGAGTCAGACCAAGTTAGGTCCAACTCGACTCGATCCAATATTGAAAAGGCCTTGACCCGAACTCGATCTGACTCAGGACCGAGTTTAGCAAGCCTGACTCGATCCGAACTAGATCTTGGCTGGGTTGATCCGAACCGAGTCCGCTCGATGAGAGATACTAAGTCGGATCAAGTTGGCTACGGTTCGGATGGGGTGCTTGTTTGAAAAGCTTATTAATATTGACGTGATGTTGATGGGAAGCTTGTTTGAAAAGCTTCCGTTTTTCTCATTAAAATCTATGGGGCCCACTATTATGTATGTCTTTGATCCATGCCATCCATTCATTTTTCCCACTCATTTTATGGCATGAGCCCAAAAATGAGGTAGATCCAAAACTCAAGTGCACCACTCCATATGAGATAGGAGAGATTGAACATTTATCGTTCATTTCTTCTTTTGGGCTACAGAAGTTTTGGATCAAGTTGATATTTGTGTTTTCTCTTCATCCATGTTTGTGTGATGCTATGAACGGATTGGATGACAGGTACACATCCCTGTGGGCCCTTGGCTCATTTTTATTTTCAATGGTAGGCACTTGAACGTTGTTTCCTATGGTGTGGTCCACTTGAACGTTGTATCTGCCTCATTTTTTTGCTTATGCCCTAAATAGGCACGTAAAACAGATGAACAACGTGGATTAGACACATGCATAACGATGAGACCCACAAATTATACTTTCATAATTTCAATCCCTTTACCTAGGAAGCGGATTGCGTACTGAATAATGATTAACTCTTTAGGCTTACCCTAAGCGTACCGAGTAAACTTTGTAGGGCCAACCGTCATTCATGCATTGTATCAAATCTGTCCATCCATTTTATCATATAACTTTAGGGCTTTAACCCAAATATTAACCATATACAAAGCTCAAGTGGACCACACCATCGGAAACTATGTGAATTGAGGTCTACCATTGAAAAGTTCTTGGGGGCCACAGAAGTTTTAGATCAAGCTTATATTTGTGTTTTCCCTTCATCCATGTCTGTGTGATCTTATGAACAGTTTGGATGACAAATAAACATCACTAGGGGCCTTAGAAAGGTTTTAATGGTGGAAATCAATACTTCTACTATTTCCTGTGGTATGGTTTTTTGAGCTTTTGATATACTTCATTTTTGGGCTCAACCCCTAAAATTATATGGAAAAATGGATGGATGGTGTGGATAAACCACATGAATTCACAATGGGCCCAACAGAGTTTACTCAGTACGATAAGAGCGTACCGAGTAACTTAGTGTGCAACCCAATTTCCTTTACTTGCCACCGTTTTCGAGGTTTTTCAAATAAGTGTAAAAAGCAATGATGACAACATCCTCTTAGTAGTCTGCTGGACCACAACAAAGTATAGAACGTGGGCCCCACCACGGATCGAGTCGGGTTTCGGATCTGATCGGATCAGACCAGATCTAGTTTTGGTTCGAGTCGGATCGGGTTACTATGTAACCCAAACTCGACTCGGTCGGGATTCGGATCCGGCTGAGTCTACTCGATCCGAACTCAACTCTGTCATTTGGTTCGGGTCGAGTCGGTTCTGCCGGATCGAATCAGGTCTTGCCCAGCTCCACCCATGAGATTAAGCTCTATGGGCCTTGCCATTATGTGTGTAGGACATCCACACCATCAATTAGATGCACCCTTTCATGGCTGGCCAAAGGCCTAAAATTAAGGTCAATCCATGACTTAAGTGGGCCACACCATAGAAAACAGTTAAGAGTGTATGTCTATCGTTGAAACTTTCTTGATTGTTTATAGGGCCACTAATATATGGTTACAACCCATCCATTATGTGTGTTTGTTGAGGCACAAAAAATATCTCATTACAATGGTCAGAGAACACCATGGTGCTGATCTGCTCAAAGGGTAGTTTAGGTATTTTGGCAAAGTTTCAGCTCAAGGGGTAGTTTAGGTATTTTGGCAAAGTTCCAGCTCAAGGGGTAGTTTAGGTATTTTAGCAAAGTTCCAGCTCAAGGGGTAGTTTAGGTATTTTGGGAAAGTTTCAGCTCAAGGGGTAGTTTAGGTATTTTGGGAAAGTTCCAACTCAAGGGTTAGTTTAAGTATTTTGGGAAAGTTCCGGCTCCAGGGGTATCGCACCTGTTGAGGCATGAAAAAGTGATGAAAGGATTGAAGCAGAAGAAGATTGGAAAGCAAAGTATTAGAGAGAAGCAAGGCAAGAGAAGGAGAGAAGAAAGACTTTGTGCGGAACCGCGCAAAGCATATCGTTTGCGCTGACCTGCACAAAGTATATGATGACTGCATGGAAAGTGATTTTTGTCCCACATCGCTGAAGCTAAAGTTTCACACGTGTGAGATGTCTATAAATACTACACTCTTTCTCTCATAAAGGGGTTCGAAGATTTCGGAGTGAAAGAAGAGCGAAGGAGAAGACCGAAGGTGCAGAGCATTGGGCTCCAGCAGATTGCGCGGACCCGCACAAACGAGCATTGGGCTCATATAGTTTGCGCGGACCCGCGCATACGAGCATTGGGCTCCTATAGTTTGCGTGGGACTGCGCAAACCGACTGCCCTGCAGTCTGTAACAGCAATGGGCTGTCATGCTACTGAAATGGCCAGAGTCTTCAAATCTTCAAGTTCTTTCTGTTCAAGTTTAAAGAAGAGAAATCGGCAAAAGTGCAATTCCTCCTAAGTATTAGGAGATGATCGAAATAGCACCGGAATGTTGCCAAAATTCCTATCTCCTTGAAGATTGGTTGATCAGATTATCAGCAATTCCTCTTAAGTCCTAGGAGATGACTGAAACTCCTGACTAAATGCTACCGAATTTGCTATTTGGATCAAATCTTTAAACATTATTAATTTGTATTGTTTGAACAATCTATCTTAGAATCAAGGGATATTAGAGGATGTAAATGAATTTAGAATCAATAAAGTGTGATGATTGTCTTTATATTTTTCCATTGTTATGCCTGAATAAGATAATTTCCCCAAATTAAACACCTTTGTTTTCTTGTCGAAACAAAATGGCGACTCCACTGTGGACTTTTATCTTATTTAACATTAACTTGGGGAAAGTTGTAAGACTCTTATCACTTTTTGGCGTCTCTCAGACGCCAAAATGGCCACTCTCAGTGGGAACATCCTCCCCTTCATCTCTAAGATAGTTTACTTAATCCCTCGCATACTAACTTCACGTATGTTTCATTATCGAAGGTTTCCGAATCCAACAAGTTATGACCAATGACAATTTCTGAAAGGACAGTGGGCTTCCATTTCACTCCGACCGGGTTCATGATAGAGTATGTACCGAATCAATCTCCAGAGTGCATGATTCGAATTTCTATGGGCAAAAACAACCCGACTCGAGCAACATCTGATGTCATATCCGCTTCACCTCAACCGTTGGAAGGAGATAAAAGCTGGACTGTCGTAATGTCTCGTAAAATAAGAGCACAGAATGCAAGAAGCTCTAAAGTACACCTGCTTGCGGCAAGAGTCAGAAGGCCGATAACGCGTAATGCAGCGAAGAAGAATTCTGAAATCGCTCCTCCTGCGATTTATCCTGAGCAAGTAGTCTCGCAATTAACAACGCGCGACTTTTCGACTCTAACCGCCTCAAGGGTCAAGTGGACGAAAGAGCAAAAGGGTAAAGCAATAGTGATGGATTCGCCAATGTTAGTGTCACCTCAGAAAAATTCACCGATGTTCGTATCGCCCCAATCAATTGGTAGCGCAGGGAATACGCAGGAGTCAGACAATACTCCACCCTCTCGCTCTACTCCAGCTACGGCTTCATCAAAAAGTAAAGAAGCCACGGTGCATATGGCCGAAATGAATCAGGAAAATTTGCCATCCACTGAAGATCATATTAATGAGATGGCTAAAACGCAAAGAACACTAATAGATGAATGCAGAAATCTCAGGGAAGCACTAGCAACTCTTGCGCATAATGTAGCCCAAATTGCGGTTCCACCAGCAACGGGTGCAGTAAACAGACATAAAAGCCCTCCTGAACACTCTCATCCACAGGGGGCAGGATCAAGAGGATCTGTTCCAGTTGCAAGGACTGTAATGCAGGACGATGTAAGACAAATCGTCAAAGAAGCTGTCAGATTAGAAAAAGAGCGCGCAAATACTGGCCGCTTCAGGTACCGGACACCATATCCAAGAGAGATAGAAGATGTTCCATTCCCAACCAATTTTAAACAACCAGATTTTCAAAAATTTAAAGGAAATGGGTCTCTAGAAGAGCATCTCTTGCACTTCATCACCAAGATGGAAAATTTCTCTAGAGTTCCTCAATATTGTCTACGATTATTCGGGTCGTCTCTGACAGGAAGAGCTTTCAGATGGTATTCAGGTTTAATCCCAGAATCTATTCATACTTGGGAACAAATGCAGGATGCTTTTATGTCAAACTTTTTCTCTTCGAACTGAGAAGTTAATTTAACTGAATTGACCTCTATTCGCCAAGAAGAAAATGAATAAATTAAAGAATTCATCAGTCGATGGAAGGACTTAGCAGTATCATGTCAACATCCTTTGTGGGAATCAGAACAAATAGAACTATGTTTAGAAGGCATGAGACCAGAACTGGCATGCCACCTGATTAGTAAAGATTGGAAAACCTTTCGTAATTTTGCTACGAAGGCTTATGCTCTTGAAAAGATGATGGGAAGAGTGTCTGCTCTTTAGTTAAAATCAGCCCACATCACTCGGAAAGAAAAAACTAAAAAAGCTTATCAGGATGTTGAAAAAGACGGCGATGAAGAAGATAGAAATGGTCCTGCAGTTATAATGACATATAAGAGGTCCAGGCAAAATAAAGACCATACGAAGTATTCATTTGCAAGAAAAGATATACTTCTTATGAGAATCAATTGTTGGCTATGAAAAGTATTAAATTACCTCGGCCAAGACACATCGAAGAAATCGAAAATACAAGAGGAATGGATTATTGCCATTATCACCGCAAATTTGGACATCATACAGAAAACTGTAATCCCCTCAGGAACAAGCTATAAAAGATGATCGATAAAGGAAGAATTGCGATGGAAAGAGCATAACAGAAAGAGAAAAAATAGAGAAAAATGACAGAAGCTCGATAAAGAAAAGTCTGGGGGCATCTGCGTTAAAAGACGATAGCATGCTTCGTATGGTGAATCGTCAGTAATTGACAAAATCGAGTGTCATAGCCTAAATACTCAAATAAAAAAGTAGGGAGCAAGGCAAAAGACGTAAGATCGTAATAAAAAAAAATGTATTCGTTGCAAATATGCAGATATGCATTGCAATACCTGTCAGTTCAGGAGATGATCGCTATTTTGATTTCGAAAGATATCGGTATGATACTTCCAAAATCAAAAGGGGGCAAGACAGGTGAGTAAAAATCTGTGAAATGTGTTTTTCATCATAGAATATATTTTTTGTGTACATGGATAAAATGCAGGCTTTCAAGCATATCAAGTCATTGTCAAAGCAGGACAGGTGAGTAAAAAATATGTGAAATATGTTTTTCACCATAGAATATATCTTTTGTATACATAAATGAAATGCAGGCTTTCAAGCATATTAAGTCATCGTAAAATGAAAAGCGTCAAATGAAAAGCGTTGAGGATTATCGCCAAAATTGGTAACTATCGCTGTTGTCGTCAATTGCTGATACAATATTATCTTATTTCACCTTATTGAAACTGTTATCATCGCCAAGCTGATACACTATCCTAACCATAAGCATTGTCAGAACATATCAGCAATGGCGATGTATCAATTATTGATTCGTTATTCCTAGCAATGAAATAAGCAGTGGAATAAGCCTAAATTGGCCAACCACACAAATCTTACGACGACAATGAAATAAGCAGTGGAACAAGAATAATAAGCCAACCACACAAATCTTATGACAACGATGACAAATGATCATTTAAGGCAGCTTAGCCAAGCCTATATGGCCAACTATGCATAAGACCTACAAAGCTTCAAAAAATTTAAAACCCACAGCAATGGCAAATAAGGTTGCCTAGCCAAGCCTATATGGCCAATTACGCATAAGACCTACAAAGCCTTAAATTGGCCTGCCCAAAATTGGCGGTAAAATATAATTGCTCCTTGAGCCCATTGCCCGAAATTGGTGGTAAACTATCTTGCTCTTTGAGCCCAGTATCAAGTCCAGTTAAGTCAAGTCCGGTCGTCAAGTTCAGTCAAGTCAAGTTCAGTTGTCTGGTCAAGTCAAGTTCAGTCGTCTGGTCAAGTCAAGTTCAGTCCAGTCAAAGTATGGTCAGTCAAAGTACGCTAGCACCATTGCTCAAAAGCATCAAATATGCTCAAAAGCATCAATTACGTGTAGCATTCAAAATGCTGCAGATACATATTAAATATGCTCAAATATGCAATTGCCTGATGAAAATTTTAAATGTTGAATAAAATACATGCAAAAATGTGTTTCTCTTGAATCAGGTTCAAATTACATCGACAGTAAATGCCTTCAAGATATTGGCAATTATCTATTCAAAAAGTTCAACTCCTCAAGACCAATTAATATATTGATAAGAGCTGTAAAGTCTTTTTGTCTCTTACCTTCTTGATGATAGAGAAATATTATCGCATAAGTTTCTCAAAAGGCGACAGAAAATAAACTAGAGAAGGATTATTATTCTCTCCTGGACCATCTAAAGATTCAGATATATTCTTTGGATTCATTAAAAGGAGCAGCAAAAATTATCTATCCTTTAGGAGTATCTGCAGGCTTTACTTCGGAAATATTATCTCCTGAAGAAATCTTTATGCAACAATGACCGAGAAAGGGGGCAGGATCTATGTCTTCAAAAGTAATCTATGCCTTGGTCTTTCTGATAATCTCTTACGTACAGTGGAGGAATTCATGTACCGAGAATTATGAAGCATTATTCAATGAGAATGTTCAAAAGTTACTTCTACATAAAAGCCCAATTATATAGTCTGATGCCATAACTCCTCATTGTTCTAACAGCGATATTGTGAGTCTCTAAATACCAGATCTGATGGAGACAGAGCAAACGGAATCATCACTGCAAAGATCCAAGGAAAAGTCTATGAAAAAATATTAAGGAGCACAAGCTAGAAACGACTCAACGATTGAACCTTTGGAGCTGGAAATGATATCTCCAAGAGCGCGATTTAATGAGCAAAAGAATGCAATGCGAAGCACGATGACAAGCGCAAAGATGAAATGATTAAATCATTATCACATTACGAATATCACAATTAACTTAAAAGAGAGAAGTTTTCAATACATATTTCAAAATTATCAATGCTTCTTAAGGCTAAATTGAAAGAGTTATGTCTTGAGATACTAATCCCAATTAATCTGGCAGGAAAGATCATCATTTGAAGGATCGGATTATGCAGATCATGAATAAAGGAAACAATAAAAAAGGTTGTTGCGATAAGAGCAATGGAGTTGATCAAAAACACTGTTGTAGAATTGAAGAAAAAAAGTCACTGGAGTTGATCAAAGACACCGTTGCAGAATTGAAGAAAAAAGTCATTGGAGTTGATCAAAGAGACCGTTGTAACAACAATGGTGTTGAAAGAAAGTTCGCTGATCAAGTTGCTCAAATACAAAGTCGCATAGCTGTTGCAGAGATGTGTTTCGATGAAAAGAGAACTTCACCTTCTCTAATGAAGCTTCCACTCGACACTACTGGCTGGGGGCATTCCAGTCTTCCGTTCGAGCGTAATCAATCAAGTCTTCCGTTCGAGCGTCATCAATCAAATTTTCCATCCAAGTGCAATCAATCAACTCTTCCGTTTGAACGTGATCAGTCAAGTCTTCCGTTCGAGTGCCATCAATCAAATCTTCCGTCTAAGCACAATCAATCAAGTCTTCCGTTCGAGCGCAATCAATCAAGTCTTCCGTTCGAATCTAAGCATTTAAGTCTTCCGTTTGAACGTGAGCATTCAAGTCTTCCGTTTGAACGTGAGCATTCAAGTCTGCCGTTTGAATGCGATCATTCAGTCTTCCATACAAGAATAATCATCCAGTCTTCCATGCAAGCATGATCATCCAGTCATCCTTCGGTTGCAATTCATTCAAGTTCTTCGGGCAGAGGAAGATCGATCCTCCATTTGATTTCAGGAATCAATCAAAAAATGATCGAGGGGGCATCTGTTGAGGCACAAAAAATATCTCATTACAATGATCAGAGAACAACATGGTGCTGATCTGCTCAAGGGGTTGTTTAGGTATTTTGGCAAAGTTCCAGCTCAATGGGTAGTTTAGGTATTTTGGCAAAGTTCCAGCTCAAGGGGTAGTTTAGGTATTTTGAAAAAGTTCCAGCTCAAGGGGTAGTTTAGGTATTTTGGGAAAGTTCCAGCTCAAGGGTTAGTTTAGGTATTTTGGGAAAGTTCCGGCTCCAGGGGTATCGCACCTGTTGAGGCATGAAAAAGTGATGAAAGGATTGAAGCAGAAGAGGATTGGAAAGCAAAGTATTAGAGAGAAGCAAGGCAGGAGAAGGAGAGAAGAAAGACTTTATGCGGAACCGCGCAAAGCATATCGTTTGTGCGGACCTACGCAAAGTATATGATGACTGCATGGAAAGTGATTTTTGTCCCACATCGCTGAAGCTAAAGTTTCACACGTGTGAGATGTCTATAAATACTGCACTCCCTCTCTCATAAAGGGGTTCGAAGATTTCGAAGTGAAAGAAGAGCGAAGGAGAAGACCTAAGGTGTGGAGCATTGGGCTCCAGCAGATTGCGCGGACCCGCGCAAACGAGCATTGGGCTCCTATAGTTTGCGTGGACCCGCGCATACGAGCATTGGGCTCCTATAGTTTGCGCGGACCATCGCAAACGATATCGTTTGCGCGGGACAGTGCAAACCGACTGCCCTGCAGTCTGTAACAGCAATGGGCTGTCATGCTGCTGAAATGGCCAGAGTCTTCAAATCTTCAAGTTCTTTCTATTCAAGTTTAAAGAAGAGAAATCGGCAAAAGAGCAATTCCTCCTAAGTATTAGGAGATGATCGAAATAGCGCCGGAATGCTGCCAAAATTCCTATCTCCTTGAAGATTGGTTGATCAGATTATCAGCAATTCCTCCTAAGTCCTAGGAGATGACTGAAACTCCTGACAAAATACTGCCGAATTTGCTATTTGGATCAAATCTTTAAACATTATTAATTTGTATTGTTTGAACAATCTATCTTAGAATCAAGGGATATCAGAGGATGTAAATGAATTCAGAATCAATAAAGTGTGATGATTGTCTTTATATTTTTCCATTGTTATACCTGAATAAGATAATTTCCCCAAATCAAACACCTTTGTTTTCTTGTCGAAACAGTGTCACATTTAGGTAAGGGGTTACACCAACTTACATGTCATTCCATAACTCAGGTGGGCCCCACCAAGTGCTTTTTAGATGCTTTAGGGATGATTTCTCACGGTTTTAAATGGTGCTGCTACCTTGAGTTCTATCTGATTTATTGGACATCTTATAATTTAGAAGTCCAGATGTCTGACACTATTAGGTCCACCTTAGGATTGCTTCACCTAAGGCCAAGCTATGTGGGCCCTACTATTATGTGTGTCAAATATTCACGCCATCAATTAGATGCACCCTTTCATCCTGGGCCACCGGCCTAAAAATTAGGTCAATCCATGATGTAGGTGGGCCACACTATCAATAACAGTCAAGGGTAGATGTCTACCCATTAAAACCTTCCTAATTGTTTATAGGGCCCACTGAGATGTCTATCAACCATCCGGCCCATCCGTTGTGTGTGCCTCATTTGGGTAAGGAGTCGCACCAAAATCCTAGTCATTCCAAAATTCAAGTGGGCTCCATCAAGTGCTTTAAGAAGTTTTAGGCATGATTTTAGATGATGTGGCCCACCTGAGTTCTAAACACAACTGATTTTCGGGACATCCCATATCTTAGAGAGGATCCATCAAATGCATAATGTGGATGCGCAACACACATCACGGTGGACCTACGGAGCTGGACCTCATGGAAAACTCCCATGAAGTCAACCTCATTGTGCCTATTCCTTTTTCCTTTGAAGTGGACCTCATGGGAGTTTCCCATTTAGTCGAACTCTGTTGACCATACGGTTGTCTGTCAGACATTCACACTATCAATTAGATGCACCTTTTCATGGTGGCCATGGCCCTAAAAATCGGAAACGGATTGGCTACTCCCCTGCCACCAGCCAATGGCTGATGGTCGGTGCTCTGTGGGCCCACCATGATGTATGTGTTTCATCAATGCTGTCCATCTATTTTTTCAGATCATTTCATGGCATGAGACCAAAAACGAGATATATCCCAATTTCAAGTGGACCACATTACAGGAAACAGTGTTGAATGAGAGTCCACCATTAAAAACCTTTTGGGGCCAAAAAAGTTTTGGATCAAGCTGATCTTTGTTTTTTTTTTTTTCTTTCATCCGGGCCTTTATGACCTAATCAACAGATTAGATGTAAAATAAACAGTATAGTGAGCCTTAGAGGATTTTAATGGTGGATATCCAATCACTATTATTTTCCTGTGGTGTGGTCCACATGAGATTTATATCCCTGATCAAGCCCTAAAATGATCTGCAAAAATGGATGAAACACATACATCATGATGGGCCAACAGAGCACTGACTGGTGGCATGGGGAGTAGCCAATCCGTTTCCCTAAAAATCAGACCAATCTATAACTTAGGTGGGCCACACCATTGACAACACTTGAGGGAGAATGCCTACCCATTGAGACCTACCTGATTGTTTATATGACCCACTGAGATGTGGTTGAACCATCCAGTCCGTCCATTGTATGTGTTCCATTGTTCTCCCAGTAATTGTTCTGGCTTCTATTTTATAACCAGATACTGATCTAAGTAGCAATCAAGTTTGCATCCGTTCGCCAACTGGCTTGTTAAATCAGGCCATCATTTGATACTCTGGAAGTGTCCAATGGTTGATGCACGGGCAGCACTGCCACTTACAGATTTTGTGGTGCTATCATGTGGATAGACCAAAGTTAAAAGATGGTTGTGATGATGGCGTCAGAGCCCAGGCCCACCCCTGTATTTAGATGCTCTCAGGATGTGCTCACGCTTGAGTTTTCAGGTGTAGCGCTTGACTAGGGGTCTACACTAACCGAGTTAGCTTGGTTAGCTTGCTCGACTCAACTCGAAAAAGCTCCATTCGACTCAGTTTGAAACTGAGTTCGAGCCGAGTTGAGCTGATTTTTTGAGCTCGAAAAAATTTCAAGTGCCCCAACTCGAATTGAACTCGGATTGAACCAGTTCAGTGACTCGGTTATTTTCATATTGATGTTGCTCACCAAGTGTTTGATGAAATGACTCAATGGGAAGTGTTAGCTGGTGGCAAGGAAGGTATGGATATAAAATAAATACCCTTGTATCTTGATTTTTTATGTTGCCTACTAATTGTTTGATGAAATACTTGTAAACCTATGTTACTGTTTTACATTCCAGGAGAAATCGAAGGTGCACTCCATGTGTTTGAGAAAATGCCGCAGAGGCTCAATCTTGGTTCAAACTCGGCTCGAATTGGCCTGAGCTGCTGACTGAACCGAGCGAAGCTGGTTAGTCAGGCTCGAGGACCGAGTCGAGCTGAGTTTGTTATGGGGTCAGCTAGTGGCTGAGCCGAGTCAAGCTGTGCCAAGCTCGACTCGGTTCGACTCGTCTACATCCCTATGCTTGACCATTCAAAAAAGCCCAACAGGACAGATAGGCTGGGCCCACTCATCGAACGCTCTTCTGGGCTTGGTTTCTAGATCCAACGAAAACCAGTTCACCTTGTCCACTACACGTTAGACCGTGTCCCACTTCATATCTCGGGGTTAGGAGTAAAGGATCCCACCATTAGTTGTGTTTGGGGCGGCCCACCATAGTGTTTATATTCCATCCAATCCATTCGTCTGATACGCTTCACCAGGATGAACGGACACTGACAAGGTGGCCCACCTGGCGGACAGGGTAGATCTCATCCACGTGTAGTTGTTCCCTGAAATATTTATCCAAAGTCACCCTAGTGTTTTAGCATGTAATATGCTGTTCTCAATGGACGATAGAGCAGTTGATTAGAATGTTTCCATCTAGGGCTGTTAATGGGCTGGGTTTGAGATGGAGTATCCAATGCATATATGGGTCCCACTATAGGAAAAAGTGGGTCCGTGGCTAATCACCGTTAAAACTATCAATGGTCATTTTTATATTTGTAGGCCATTTATCACCGTTAAAACTATCAATGGTCATTTTTATATTTGTAGGCCATCCAAACCATTGTTCAAAAAATCATTCCCAATGGACAGAACATAACTACTGAATTTTATGCCTGATCTAGAACTTCTATGGCTCTACAATTTTTTGAAGGGCCTGCATTCGATATGTACTTTTACATGTCGTGTGGCCCACCTAAGTTTCAGATTTGGATCATTTTTGGGCCCAAGCTCTAGATTCATATAAGGGAAATGGATGGCTCAGATTTTATGCGAAGAATACAGTGGTCCCCACAATCAAGACGTAGCAAAATCTTGCACTGAGTTCGAGCTGTGACTGGTTATCATGCAATCCCTAATTTTGGTGTGACCCACTTTCTTTATGCTTGTGACAAATCCTAACCGTTTATAATTTTGGCCATCTCATTTTAGGACGTGGGCCAAAATTCACGCAGATGTTAATGTTTGTGGGATCTACTTTCTTGATGCTCGTGACAAATTTTAACTGTATGCCATTTTTGCCATATGATTTTAGGGCGTGGGCCCAAAAGTCACCACTGGTGGGTCCCACGACATGAAAAGGTGATCGGTGGCTTACCACCACTGAAATTATCAATGGTACATTTTTTAAATGTTTTTAGTCCATTCAAATCATTGAAATAATCGGTAATTCTCAGTAGCTTAATCATAACCATCAGATTTTGCCCCTAATTTTTTTTTTTTGGTGGCCCCTGGACTCTTTGAAGGGCCTATGTTCAATATGCATTGTTACTTGCCCCATGGCCCACCTAAGCTTTGAATCTGGATCGGTTTTGGGCTCAACCTTGAAAATCATACGAGGGAAATGGTAAACGGCTTGGATTTTTCTTAAACAACACGGTGGGCCCTATGATCACAACGACCATCTCCAAGTTGTTATCAAATTTTTGTGTGACCCATTTTCGTTATGCTTGTGACAAATCTGATCCGTCCACTAGTTTGGTATCTAAGTTTTGTGAATGAGCCGAAAATCGAAGCTAATCCAATACATATCTGGGTCCCACAACATGAAAATGTTAGATAGTGGCCTTTAAGAGTCCACTATTTATTAGTTTGCAGCCAACTTGAATACTTGATTTGACAATCTTTCAGTCCATCAAGTAAAATCACGTGGCCAAACTTGTAAATATGGGGTGGAATTCTCTCAAACATTACGGTAGGCTCCACCATCACAGAAACCATATTAGTGAGACTCATGAGTCAGTTAGAACGGGCTATCAAAGGGCCTGAATATGTATTCCGGGCTGGGCTCGGGCTGAACTATTTACCTGTCACCGCCTTGTTTGGGTTTACACATGTTGAAAAATATGGGTTGGGCTTGAGCAGACCTTGGCCCGGCCATGACACCCCGATTCTAGGGTGCACACGGTTCGGTTCGGTTCGGTTCAGTTCAAGAGTGAAACCGGAATAAAACCATTCCCAACGGTTCAGAGAAATTAGAACCGGAACTGAACCGTTTGCACCCTAAAACCGAATTGGTACCAGACTATAGAAAACCAGTTCGGTCCGGTTCAATTCTTCAGTTCCGGCCGTTTTATAATCCAGGCTCCACATGACCTGGACCATAGTTCAGGCCGGTTATTTCATCAGGTGGGCCATACATTTTCAATCACAATGGCCCATTAGGTCTGGGTCCAGCCCATTTAGTCTGTCAGTTTCAAGCCCAATCTTGTTGGAAAACGATCACGCGTCGTTTTCCCCCATCAAGAACAACCACCCGTTTTGTGGTCTTTTGATTGGCACCGTAGGTTCGCCGTCCCAATCTTACTAACCTCCCCAGCAACCACACATCCTTTGGGCCCAGCCTTTTATTCTTTGGGCGCAAAATCAGGCCCATAACTGAGCCACAGGCCTCTTAATGCCCGAGCCATGTTTTGTGGACCCACACCATTGATTAAGCTCTTCAAGATTTTGCTATGCTTTGGTCTTTCCTGGACCGTTGCTCCCATCTGGTTTTAAGGCCCATCGATCAATGGTCTGGAGGATATTCTACTTGTGTGGTATGCATTTAAGGAAGTAGACCGTCCAAATCATTGACCCCATTTTGGATGGAGAGTGGACTGAAAATAATATCGATCGAAGAATCTCAGCCATCCAAGTTTGCATGTTGAGTTCAAATCCCTGACGATCTTATTTTAACCATCCATTTGATATTTTCATTTGTTCAATTGTTAGGAATGCTTCATTCGCAGTGGACCCCACATTCCGGGGACGGTTTGGATTAATCTAGGTGGATGATTCGATACCCTCATCTAATACTGATTGTGAACTATCATCAGTGTGTTAATGTACAGAAAAGATGTGGGGTCCATGTGATGTATGTCGTCCAATCCGTCCATCAGACGCATCACCTTATATTAACTCCTAGTGATAAAATTTAGCCTGATTCAACACTCAGGTGGGCCACAAAACAGGGAATAATGTGAGAGAGGACGCTCACCATTGATTTGAACAGGGGCCCACCTGAATTGAAAAATAGCCAGTCTTGGTCGTGGGCCCTCTACACGAGTCTAACCGAGTCGAGCTTGGCACAGCTCGACTCGGCTTGGCCACTAGCTGACCCAGCTCAAACTCGGCTCGGCTTGGTCTTCGAGCCTGTCTGACCAGCTCAGCTCGGTTCAGTCAGCAGCTCCGGCCAGTTCAAGCCGAGTTCAAGCATGTGCATCATTTTCTCAAATACATAGAGTGTACCTTCAATTTCTTATGGTATGTAAAACAGAAACATCACTTTACATGTATTTTATTAGACACTTAGTGGGCAACATCAAAATAAATATATAAGGGTATATGTTTCATATCCATACCTTCCTCACCACCAACCGACACTTCATTGAGTCATTTCATTAAACACCTGGTGAGCGACATCAATGTGAAAATAACTGAGTCACTGAACTGATTCGATCCGAGTTCAATTCAAATTGGGGTTCAATCCGAGTCGAGTCAAGCTCGGGCAAGCTCAAACTCAGCTCGAAATTTTTTCTAGCTAAAAAAATCAGCACTCGGTAGAACTTAGTTTCGACCAAGTTGATTCAAGCTTTTTCAAGTAGAGTCGAGCGAGCTAACCGAGTAGCTAACGCTGTTCCTGTACAGCTCTAGCCCTCCACACTTCTTAACATTCACCCGGTAGGTGTAGGGCTATCAACAAGTGTGTTCAGGCCGGGCCAAGGTCTACACAAGCCCGGCATAAAAAGCTGAACCCGGGCCTAAGTCTAGCCTTGCTAGAGCCCAGCTGAGATTGACTCTATATAAACGGTGGGCCCTACTCCATTGGAACGGCCTAGATTTCATATAGACAAACATATCAACACTGGGCTTTCACCTCAACTTGTATCTGGCGTGGCCCACCTGATTCATAGATCAACTTGTACCATGCATTTGATGGACGGGTTAGATTCATACGTTCATCAAACGAGTAGTTGGGCATGTGCTTCAGATCCGACCTAATCATAAGATGGGACCCAACTGCGAAGGTTCTTGTCCCATACATAGACTAGATAGATCCATTCATCAAATGGACCCCACTTGCCTGAGGTAAGTGAACATGTACACGTGTGGGTCACCTGATGAGTGAACCAGCACCTGTATAAGTCCCACGTGTTAGATGGCCCTGATCTCTCACACGTGTCCATATGAGCACGTGTGCGATTCATCTCGCATGGGCACGCGGTTCACCTCGCGTGAATGGTGCACTCGTGAGTGCAGAACTTTCTGGTACAAACACATGAGACCAACCATTCCTTTCCACCAACCACCGTAGCCAACCCCACTCATTAAAAAACAAATCATTATTCTGCTAGACAGAACCTAACATCCACGTGCAAGATCCTGTCCATTCATTAGGCATGGCCTGCTATGGACATGTCCCTATCCCAAAATCATGGCATTCTGCTAGTCAACTGCGCCACGTGTGCGTATGAGAATTAAACGGCCAAAAGAAGAAGAAGAAGAAAATGATTATTTCAACGTAAAAGTTTTTTTTCGCGCGTATGAGAACTGAAGCTACCTGGTGAAAGATTCAAGGAGTGGGATAAGCTGCATGAACGGCTCCGATCTCTTACACACTCTCAAGGATGCCACGTGTGACGTCGAATGCCTTTACAGTCTTTTTATAATAGCTAAGGGCCGGTTTGATTTTTCAAATTCATTGTAAATGCTTGTAAACCCCCAGCTTATTACAATTTCACCCGGTTTGGAAATAGGTAGGTACTTTTGCTTGGAAAACGTTGCAAAAGGATTAACTTAAATTTGTGGGCCCCACTATGATGTATATGACATATCCACATCGTCCATCTACTTTACCATGACATTTTGAAGCATGAGCCGAAAAATGAGGCAGAAACAACATTGAAGCGGCCCACACCAAAGTAAACAGTGGCTCCAAGAAGTTTTTAACAGTGGGTGTTTGATTACCTTTTTCCTGTGGTGTGGTCCACTTGAAATTTAAATCTAGCTTATTTTTTGGCTCATGCCCTAAATTCAGTTGGCACAACGGATGGACGGTGTGGATAATCCACATACACATGGTGGGCCCCACAAATATTCAGCAGCATCATCGATTTTAGCGTTGAAAACAGTAACAGTCAAATTAATCCTCGAAAACAATGTGGTAATTAAATTAGCTATGGAAATAATCATTATGTATTTACAATGCAATTACGTTTACCTTAGAAAATCAAACAGTAGTGAACAACGCTCACATACACTTGCCTCTCACGTGAAAACCAGGAGCACTTGTGAGAGATCAGAGCCTCTCATTCTGTGGTGAACTCACCTAAACCATTCATTTATTTGTACCCATGCAGCCCGTATGATGATAGTATATATTGTATCTAGGGGTGTACACGAACCGAGCTAGCTCGGTTAGCTCGCTCGGCTCGACTTGACTCGAAAAAGCTCGATTCGACTCTGTTCGAAGCAGAGTTCAAGCCGAGTCGAGCTGATTTTTTGAGCTCGAAAATGAGTTCGACTAGGCCCCAGTTCGACTCGAATCGAACCAGTTTGGTGACTCGGTTACTTTGCCATTGATGTTGCTCACCAATTGTTTGATAAAATGACTCAACGAGATGTGGCTGGTGGCAAGGAAGGTTTGGCCGGTGGCAAGGAAGGTTTGGCTGATGGCAAGCAAGGTATGTACATTAAACAAATACCTTTTTTTTGGGGGTTTTTATGTTACGTAGAGGTGTTTGATAAAACACCTATAAATCCATTGCCTCTGTTTGTAAAACAGTGGGCCGGTTTTTGAAGTTGCAATTCAAGTGTTTGTGGAAATGCCTCAATGGCGAACTCGGCTCGATCTTGGCTCGAACTTGGCTCGAGCTGCTTACCGAACTGAGCCAAGCTGGCCAGTCAGGCTTGAGAACCGAGCCGAGCCGAGTTCGAGCTGAGGTCAACCAGTGTTCGAGCCGAGTCGAGCTGAGGCTAGCTCGACTCGATGTACACCCCTAATTGTATCTTGTTTCTAATCGAAAAAGCCAATAGGAGGGTATCATATCGCATTACATAGGAAATAGAAGATAATAAAAAGATCTTCAATGGAAGGCAATTAAGAGTCACAAATTTTAACCAATGGAAGAGGAGCAGTAATAAAAAGAAAACATAACAAGAGATGAAAGAAACATACTAAAGAATAAGCTGTAAAAGAAAATTTTAAATAAGAGAAGAAATCAACAAATCAATATCATAAAGTCTTACACCAATCAAATCAAACTAAATCTATTAATTTACTTTATCTCAGCCTATCTTAAGAATAATGATAATCAAGTAGCAGTAATTTTTGTTGGGATTTGTGCTGCAGAATCACACAGATATAGATCTAAAATAGCAATCCAAGAAAACCAAGCAATCACAAGAGAACACAAAGATTTAACGTGGAGAACCCTTGCGGGAAAAAACCACGGCATAAAGCAACAGAATTCCACTATGAAAATAGAAATTACAAAGACAAAGGACTTACCTGATTCAAACGACCTCGAATCTCTCCCTTGCTACACCCTTTGAAACCCTAAAACCCTTTTAGGAACCCTTATAACCCCTTTAGAAAGCCTTAGTATACATGAGAATGGCCCTAAGGACTCCTATTTATAGATGAGAAAACCTTACTTACGCACTTTCTTAGAAATCGCCTCAAATTTACGCAGTCCACGCACAAACCGTGCACCGTCTACGTAACCCTCGACTAGTCAAAGGAGGGCTTCGATTGGTCGAAGGATCCTTCGACTGGTCGAGCGCCCCGGAGATCCAAATACATTATTGCTGGACTTCGAGTTGAACGGGCTTCGACTAGTCGAAGGGACCTTCAACTAGTTGAGCCAGTCCCTCGACTAGTCGAGCAACTCGGACCAAACAGATTTAAGACAACTATTTTTAACAATAATCTCTACCATGTCTTCAATCTTCAACCGTGTAGTTTCTTGACCTCTACTCTTATTTCTGCCTTTTATCATAGCTCCATCAATGCTTCTCATGCACACTCCGTCTTCCTTTTACGCTATCACCAAGCCTAGAGAAGTTGCACACAACTTGAATTTCTCTGAAGGAACAATCCTTGTGAGCATGTCTGCTAGATCTGAATCCACATGCCCTACCACATTTACTCCTGTCTTCTCAAAAGTAAGACGTAGTCCTTCATACCTCGAATGTATCGAAGTAACCATCTCACCGCATCCCAATGTTCCTAGCCGGGATATCTGCTCACAACACCGATTGCCTGTGAAATAACCAGTCTAATACAGACCATGACATGCATTGCCAACCGCATTCGAATAAGGCTCATGAGACATATCCTGTTTTTCCTCATCTGTTTTGGGACATGTCCTGAGGAAAACTTTGATAAGAAACGCGTAGGGAACGCTCACCGGTTTTGCCTGGTCCATCACATACTTGATCAATACCTACCCAAGGTATTCTGCCTGAGATAATGAAAGCCTACTCCTCTTCCAATCTCAATGAATATCACCGCTGAGAACCTTCTTTGCAGCCCCCCGATCCTTCATCTTGAATGTCCTACTTAACCGAGTCTTTTAATACGTTGATTTCAGACATGTCATGATTGACGATCTACATGTCATCAACATACAATATCTGACTCACCATGAAGGAATCAAATTTTATACCACTGCCTAGGCGACAAGTCGTACCATGACTTCCTGCAAACTCTTTTTCTCATCCCCTTTAACTTTGAACTGTTCTGGTTGCTTCATGTAGATATACTCTTCTAATTTCCCGTACAGAAGTGTAAACTCTACATCCATCCTTCCAACTCAAGATTGCATTGGCCAACCAGCACCAATCACGGATCTAATAAATACTCGCTATATCGTCGGCGTGAATATCTCTTAGAAATCGATCCCTTCTCTCTGAGCATAACCCTTAGCTACCAACCTCGCTCTGTATCTATGTTGTATCATCCTGAAGATCCACCTGCATCCAACCGCTTTCCGGTCCACTGGAAGCTCCACTAGCTCCTATGTGCCGATCTAGTACAACGAGTCCATCACATCGTCTGTAGTCACCTTCCACTTCTCAACACCAGACTCACCTAGAGCCATCTGAATAGAAGATGGATCTCCCTCATCTGTAACAAGAGTGTATGCGATATTGGAGTCGACTATATACCTCACCAATAACCTGCGATTTATGCGGTGTGATTCTTCTCACAGGTGGCTGCTCCACCTGCTCCATATCTCTGTCTGCGCGTCACATCCTTTGTGGTTGCTCGCTCATGTTGTCATGCCCAGCATGCCACACGTGCAGAGGTGGAATCCGCTACAGCCACTGCAGCTCTACCTTTTGAAGTGCTCCCGATCAACCTGTACATGTTACCAAGTTATTGCGCTTTCATGATTACCCGTGCCCCCTTAGATACTTTAAGAGTACCATCAATACCTGTGAACTTGCAGCCCATTGCCTCAAGTACACCAAGAGAAATCAGATTCTTCTTCATGTCGGGAACGTGCCTCACATCAGTTAGGGTACGCTCTGTCCTATCAAACATCTTGATGCGCACGGTACCAATAGCCACAACATTACAGGCAACGTCATTGCCGATAAACACATGTCCACCACGCGCTCCCTGTAGCCAGCGAACCAACTCTGATGAGGAGTCATGTGAAAAGATGCCCCTTTGTCTATAATTCATTCACCCTTACGATCATCGTATGGGCGTTTGATCGTTGATATAGACAAGACATCACCATCACATCCACTCGATCCATCTGACGTGACAGCATTGGCCTCCCTATACGAAGCCTCAGATTCTTCTCTCTTAGATTTAGGATTTGTATAATCCTTCTTCATGTGTCCTTCCATCCCATAGTTTTCGCACTTTACGTTTCCTTTGCCCTTGCCCTTGGATTTGGATCTAGAACTTGAAGATCATGTACCTTGTTCAGAATTTCTGCCCCTTGTAACCAGTACATCAGAAGATATCCCCATGTCGCCGTTTAACTTCTCATGGCCTTCTCTTGAAGGGTTGAGGTAACGGTGTTGACACTCAGGGTTTTATTTGTGGTACACATTGTGTCCTTGAATGACTCATACGATGCCAGAAGAGAATTTAGCAACATACATGCTTGTTCCTCATCTTTCGTCACTTCCTCCATATCCAAAAAATTACAAACCAATTTATTAAAGTTGTTGATGTGAGTCTCCAGATCTCCATCCTCTGCCATCTTGAAGTTATACCACTGACGCTTCAAGTGTAGGCGATTTTCAGAGAATTTTTTCGCATAGACATCCTCTAACTTCGCCCATAACTTAGCTGCAGTTTTCTCCCTCATGACATTGTAAAGAACCTCATCCATGAGACATAAACAGATCGAGGATAAAGCCTTCTTATCAAGAGTATTCCAATCATCATCAGTCATAGTAGACTTTCACTCCTCAAGAGTACCATCTTCGCCTTGCTTGATTAAGGAACTGATCATCTTGATCTTCCATAACTCAAAGTTATTTTTTTCTGAGTACTTCTCAATCTCATACCTAGTACATACCATTATTGCTTATCCCTCAGATTCAGATCTGTGCCCCAATGATTTTTTGACACCACTTGTTGGGATTTGTGCTGCGGAATCATACATATATGGATCAAGGATAGCAATCCAAGAGTACCAAGCATTCACAAGAGAACACAAAGATTTAGCGTGAAAAACCCTTGCTAGAAAAAACCACAGCCCAAAGTGACAGAATTTCATTATGAAAATAGAAATTACAAAGAGAAAGGACTTACCCAATTTGAACAACCTCAAATCTCATCCTTGATACACCCTTTGAAACCCTAAAACCCTTTTAAGAACCATTAGAACTCCTTTAGAAAGCCTTAGCATACTTGAGAATGGCCTTAGGGACTCCTATTTATAGATGGGGAAACCCCACTTACGCACCTCCCTGGAAACCACCTCAAATTTACGCAGTCCGCGCACAAACTGTGCATCGTCTGCGTGACCTTAGACTAGTCGAAGGAGGGCTTCGAATGGTCGAAGGACCCTTCAACTAGTCGAGCGTCCCGGAGATCCAAATACATTATTGTTGGACTTCGAGTTAAATGGGCTTCGACCAGTCGAAGGGACCTTTGACTAGTCGAGCCAGTTCCTCAACTGGTCAAGTAACTCGAACCAAACAAATTGAAGACATCTGTTTTTAACAACAATTCTTGGTTATAGTCTTTAGTTATAATCCAAATCTATACTCATATGTTATATTTGTTCTTTATCCAATATCACACAATTCTTTCAGAAGACACATTCTTTTAGTTGCTCCTAATGATCGATTGTGAGTTTTTGCTTTTGTTAATTTGATTTGCACTGACATACTGAAAGTCATTTCTTATGGAAGGCACAAAACAACCCATCTTTGGAGGAAGAACCTCACCCTCTAATTATCGCCCGACTATTATAAAATTCTGCAAATGGTTGAGTAAGCAACCAATCGTTTTATTATATGCTCATATACTTTTATATTGGACGCATCTGCTTATTTCAGCCCTTAGCGTCAAAGTTGATTGGTTTGGATTGATGCACTTTATCGATTCTTGCACGCTCGCACACACTACACGTGATAGAAAACAAACCGAGTGCCAACATTTTTAGCACACTTAGTGGGACCCAAAAACTACTTGACTGTCATCAATATTCATTTTGCACTGATCATATAAAAAGAACACTTTTAGCACGCAAGTATACTTACCAATGCAATAATTTCTCAAAATCATGAGCTGAAGAGGTGGTGGTAATGCTTCACCAGCCACTAATAATGTTGTTGTAGCCAACGAGCATCCTGCTTATGAGGAGTTGTAAGTTTAACAAGTATTTGAGCAAGTAAATCAAACACATAGTTTGATGCCTGTTCCGCCTAGATAGAACATTGACATCCCGAGTTGAACCTTTTGAGATTATGTCAACGGGAATAGTTGATGTACAAAGGGGGATTCAACACATCATAGAATTGTTGTGTGTTCAAGAAGAACACTCTCGAGCTCAAACTGAAGCCTTTAATAGGTGGATGGTCAGCCATACCGAGAGCATAAATCGATTGGTGGCTTTGTTTGTTGAAAGACCACCTGTTGCACCTCAATAACATATCGATACTAGTTCCGTTGAAAATTTGACACTTGTACCACCAACTTAGCCAGTGCCATAGATACTTCCTTTACGGTGAAATATACTATCTATACATATCCCTGGTCGAATTTAAGACATGCAAAATTTACCGATATTGGTAGATTTTAGACGTCATGAACGTATTCCTATCTAGGATGTGCGAATTTCACCATTACTGGTAGATTTTAGACGTCTTAAACGTGAGAATAAGAACTTACTTCCTAAAGTCAGGAATCAAGAAATACCTAGGGAACAACCTTTGCCTAAAAATCAACCGTATAATGAATAACAATATTAGGTTGGTCCACAAATACCTCCAATTGCTGCACAACAATACTAGGAGCATAACTAAATTGTTCAACTAGTTTAAAAAGTAGTTGGCCAAGTTCTTAATCGAACTATTACTCCAGTTTATCATAAGTCATATAGTGACTGGATCAACCAGCAATATCCATTGTTAAGGAATTATCTACCTGACTTTACACTGGTTACAGGTGATACCAGTCAATCAACCGTAAAATACATAGGTCAATTTACTATACAATGTAGAGAGTTGGCTAAAACGAGTATTATAAATTATAACTATTTGATCATTCACTCATTGGAGTTATCTTTTACTTAGTATTCCAATTTTCTACCAAATTCTTTACAGACATGGTAAGAGATGAAGGAAAAATTTCACGCTTAGTTCTTCTATAAGGATAAAGAAATTTCTATGATCGATCTTGCTCATTTTTGGCAAACCTGAAGAATCAATCGAAAATTATATTGCTCGGTTTAAAAGAGAAAAAAGCCAATGTAAGGTAGTCACGACCGAAACAAAATTGGTCCAGTTAGCTTAAGACGGGCTATAATTCAAGCTTCGAAAGAATTTATTAGGATGGAATTCACAGATATTTATGATTTAACAAAAATGTGTCTTGGTATGAGGCTCTGCTTCAAGAGTCAATGTGACAAAAGAGTTCGTTAACAGAAACATATTATTATGACCTTAATTATGATGTTACAGTGATTAAACAACCATTCATATTCTCGACATTATTTAAAATAGAGGAAACGACATCTTTTAATTAGAAAGTTAAAAAAATGCACACTTTTAATATTACTCATACTGACGAAATCTTTGATATTATATTAGCAGGAAAATTTATCAAATTTTCTATTAACCATAAAATTCTAACAGCTAAAGAACTGAAGAAAAATAATTGTTGTAAATGGCATATAACTCGGTCGCATTCCACAAAAAAAATATGTTATTTTCAGGAATGTTATTTAAGACAACATCAATAAAAGGTTGATAAAGTTCCCTAAAAAAGAAAATTAAGCAATATTGATCGATACTGATCCGTTTCTGTCTAATATGGAGATCAATATAGCCATAATTAATCCTTAAAGGCTGGTTCGTTTGCAGAAAATAAATTGATCTTATAATTTAAATGAGTCAAGCCGATGAGTGAAATGATGACAAAAGGATTATGAGGCCTAAGTTTACGATCGAACATACTGAAGCACATCTAAAGACAATAATGTCAAATTATCATTACCTTTGTAAGAAAGGTGTTAAGCCAACTCGATCAAATAAGAGATTTTTTCAATCAAAATATCAAGAAAAATAATTGGTCAATCAAAACTATGAGGAATGAAATTTATTTTACTCACAAAAGGTTAAACATGTTAGCGATCCCCCCGGGCCTGTCTTAAGGCAAAGGATGGTTAAACCTCAGCTTACTCGAGATGGAGTTTGGAAAAGGCTGAGTCATCCGAAAATCTCAACAATACCAGAAGGGATGAGTTAGCCTCATAAATGATGTTAGCAAAGGCAATAGGCAGCGAAAAGAAGACAATTATTTGTTGCATGGGACGAATCTCAGATGAAATACCCGTCAACCTGATCGAGGATGGTAATACCAAAGTTGAAAGAAGAAATACAAATATCAGTTAATATGGTCAAACGTCATGTAGGGCTTGACTCGGTCAAAAATTATAATTATAATAAGGTAGGAATAGATATGAAAGGATAGACCGAATTCTTAATCGATGAAGATTTTTTGGATGATCTTCTGTTTGAAGAATTGTTTGTTAAAGCAAGAATATTAAAACCAACCTCTTCTAAATCGAATAAAGAAATCAAGAATGAAGTTGTAAATGAAGTGGATAAGCAACCAAATTCAGAGACACTTGGGGGGAGGGCAATGTCCATTTTCGAGAATATAGTTTGTCTCGTTTCTACCAATTACAATAGATTGCAATATGGTGCTAACACTGCTATTCAGTTTTCAGACAACAAGATAGAATGATATGTGGAAGAGTTAGGACCTCATATAATAATACGACATGGTTCCTTTGACTCCAAGGATGAAGCTAAAAAGGTGTTGGCTGTTATGGTCGAATCATGATCCTCTTTTGAAAAAATAATTATTGAAAGACCAACTCTAACAATAACCCAACATTTGAAGCTATTGTATATCTCCGTTACTTTGAAGGGTGTCCAATCACTCAGGTTCTGGTCGATAATGGAGTTGTTGTTAACATTCTATCGGGTAGAATGATGGCTAAACTGAGAAAAACTCGAGATGACTTTATTTCGACCAAATGAGTAATTTTACTAAAGGAGTAATGTAAACACAATGTGTGTTACTAGTCGAATAATGGTGAGAACCAAGAAGTTGGCCGCTTTATTTGTGATCGACACTTTATCAAATTATAATGCTTTACTTAGACAAGATTGGATTCATTCATTCTCATGCATTCCATCGTCACTATACCAATTTATGATCTTTTGGAATCACAACAAAGTGGAATTGGTTTTGGCCAATAATAAACCATTCTTAGCCATGTTTAAAATAGTTCAGGTTTATTTATATGAAAATGAGATCGAACTAATACAATTTACAGGATGAGACAAGAATGGAAAACCGACTGGATTTGATACCAGACTCAACCTTGATAATGTCGTACAAGATATTGCCACCATGATTTAACTAAATGAAAAGTTGTCGAAGACTATAATTTTCTTCTGTGTGACTACAAACTACATGATAGAAGAAATCCCATGATGGACCGATGTTCAATCCAGGTTAAGTTCACGTCCAGAGTACCCCAACTCAAAGAGAGTTTGCAAAAGTATGATAATGAATATTTTGTTAATATGACTAAAATAGTAGCACCGAATGATCAAATGACTGAAGATGGTATTGACATAAATGGATTTTAAACCAACCCTAAATAAATTAAACGATTCTCAAGCTCAGGTTCAAGATAATCTAATAGAGACAAATTTGGAGATGAAACAACATCATAACCCTATTTTTATTAGTGCATTATCGGATTCTCAAATACAGGCCGAACTTATTAACTTAAAGAGTTTGCTTATTGTTTTGCTTAAGATTATTATGAGTTGATTAGATGAGACTGGAATCTAATTGAACATAAGTTACGTATGAAGAAAGATTATCAGCCACATAAATATTCGCCCAGGTGGATGACGGCCGAAGTGATACAAAAGATAAAGGAAAAAATTGAGCGGCCTTTGAAAGAAAGTTTCATTAAACCCATTAAATATGCCTAACGGATTTCAAACATAGTGCATGTTATCAAGAAAAATGGTAAGTTCAGAGTATACATTGACTTTCGAAATTTAAATCGAGCCACACCAAAATATGAGTATCATATGCCTACAGTCAAATTAGCTGATCGATTGATCTGTTGGACATTATATGATATCCTTTATGGATGAGCATTCAGGATATAATCAAATAAACATTGAAGTTGAAAATATCTTAAAGATAGTATTCAGATATATTAGTCTTTTAGGTATATTTTACTGGGTTGTAATGTCATTTGAGTTTTATAATGAAGGGGTTACTTATTAAAGAGATATGAATGTCATTTTTCATTATATGATTGGTCAATTTATGAAATTCTATATCGATGATGTGGTGGTCAAATCGGCCAATTCAACCAAGATTTTAATCACTTACGAAAGTCATATAAAAAAAATACAGATTCATAAATTAAAGATGAAGACTCTTAAATGTCATTTTAGTATATCGTCTGGAAATTTTTCAGCATTCGTAGTATATAAAAAAAGAATTGAAATTGATCAACATAAAACACAACTAATAATAAAAGCTTGGCCGTCGAGAACCAAAACTAATTTATAGAGATTCCTTGGCAAGGTTAACTTTACATGACGATTTATTTCCAACTACACTGGAAAAACTAATGTGTTTTATCCTTTATTGAAGCTAAAATAAGGAGATGGTTCAGATAGGAGCAAAGAATCAGTTAGCTTTTAATAACATTAAAGATTATTTGTCCAGTCTACCAATGTTGATGCCACTAGTAAAGGGTCGACCATTCAAGTTGTATATCGTGGCTTTTAAAGAATTGTTTGGAGCTTTGTTAGCATAAGACGATGATGACTGAAAAGAGCACATAGTTTATTATCTTAGTCGAACATTTTAGATACCAAGAAATTGTATTCTACAAAAAAAGTTATGTTTATCATTATATTTTAGACTACAAAATTATGACATTATTTATTGGCTAAAATAGTAAATGTGATTGCAGTTACTGATTTAATAAAATATATGTTAAATCAGCCGATTTTAAATGGTCAAATTAGCAAATTGGTTCTTGCATTATCAAAGTCCAATTTAATATATGTGTTATATAAGGTTGTAAAAGGACGAGTCATAGCAGATTTTCTGGTTAATCATCCTTCAGATATAAAAAGTCAACTTCCTTTAGAAGCCTTGGATTTATGCGTAGTATATCAGTCACCCTAGAGACTGATATTTAATGGTTCGAGAACCGATAAAGAATTAGGAGCAAGGATTGTCCTTATCGATCCATCTGGTAGAAAACAAGAATTTACATTATAGTTTAAGCTCGATTGCACCAATAATCAAGCTGAATATGAATAATTAATAATTGATTTAGAGATGTTAGCTGATTTAGGAGCAAAAGAGGTATTGGTTATGGGCGATTCCTAATTAATAATAAACTAATTAATCGGTTTGTTTAATTATACAAGTGTTGCTCTATAATCATATTATCTTTTGGTGACACAATTGCCGAGTAAATTAGATGAAGTCAAGTTGATACATATAACTCAAGAAAGTAATATTGATGCAAATGAAATGACATAGTTAGCATTAGCGCTTCAAATTACCCGGGATTTTGAAGAAAGAACGATAATTGTTCAAAGGAAGTCATTACCCTCAATTTTTTAAAAGGAATCAAACGAGGAAATTTATCAGGTCGAGGTGAGTAATAATGACTAGAGAGCTCCAATCATAAAATATCTTCGGTCCCCACAGAAAAAAATTGGTTGAGACATTTGGAGGATAACTATAAATTATGAATTGATCGATAAGGAACTATATAGAAAATGGGTCAATGGAGTATTGTTGTAATTTTTGAATAAAAATAAATTTATGTTGGTTATGGGTGAAGTGTATAAAGGAATTTGTGGCGCACATTAGGTTGGAAGAAAAATAAGGCTCACACTTCGATGATACGAGTATTTCTGGCCGAGCATGTCAGCCGGTTATAACTAATATGCTAAAACATATGAAGCATGTGAGAAACATGAGCCAATACAACATGTGCCCACGACTGAATTGCATTCTATTATCAAACCTTAGCCATTCCTAGGATGAGAAATTGATTTGATAGGAAAATTTTATCATCCTTCGTCTAAAGGACAATTTCATTATTATAGTGACCGATTACTTCACCAAATGGATAGAAGCGAACCTATTATGCGAACAAATCATCAAGAAATTATTGAGTTCATCAAGACTCATAGAATTCTATGATTTGGAATTATTGAATCAATCAGTAATTGATTGATAAGCAGCATTTTTATCCAAGCAAGTTAAGGCAATGATCGATTAATATAAAATCAAATTGTTACATTCATCACCTTACTATGTCCAGGCCAATGGCTAGGCCGAGGCTAGTAATAAGGTCATCAAGAATATTTTACAGAAAATGATTGATGGGAATCTCAAATAATGACATATTAAGTTGTCAGAAGCTCTTTGGGTTTATCGTAATTCGATTTGAACAAATACATAAATGAGTCTATTCGGACTTGCCTATGGACATAATGTTGTGTTACCATTGGAGGTGATTGTGCTATCATTACAGGTACCCAATTAGGCTAACTTGACCTCGACTAAGTTCATAGAGACTATGTTGGTTGAACTCGAAGAATTAAACAAAATTCGATTAAAGGCCTTAAATTTCATTATGACAAATAAGACCATAGCTACTCGAGCATATAATAAGAAAGTGAAAAAAAGACTTTTGGTGAAGGCGATATGGTTTGGAAAGTGATATTGTCTCTCAAAACTAAAAATGTTGAGTTTCATAAATAGTCACCTACATGGGATGGACCATTCACAGTGATAAAAGTTTTTCATAGAGGAGCTTATAACCTTCATAATATTGATGAAAAGATAACAAAAAGATTTGATAAATGATTGCTTTTTAAAAGCATATCATCTTAATCTATATGAGATATGGAAAGATTAAGCCGAACGATGATTAAAATAGTCATAAATGGTGCACAAAGATCAAAATATATCAAAAGACAGAAGTAAACACACACACACACACACACACACACACACATATATATATATATATTCAATTATAAGGATGATATCAGTAACAAAAAGTGACCGAGGGGCCGATTACTTATCTTCTTTTTTTAAGAGAGAAGAAAGACAAAAGTAAGGGATCGGCCAGAATGTAACTCGGGCATAAGCAGCCTTTATCACATCAAATTCTTTAGCAACATGTTCTCTGATGAGTTCAACCGTTTGCCTTTGAGCCTTCCAGGACTCTCCGCTTTTCAAAACACGATATAGGAAACGTGGGACTTGATCGATACAACGACCGATGATATCGACTTTGTGTTCTATCTCTCTCATCTATTTGTTGCTTTTATGTGATTGAGCTTGATAAAGATCGATCTGAGAATTGAGAAAGTTCAAAAGAGTCCGGGAGTAATTTGATTACCTTTCATAGTAAATGTGCTTGGTCTTCTGGAGGTCGTCATCAATTTCTTTGCAATGAACTTGTAAAGTTCTCAATATCACTTTGTTAAAATAATGCTATTGAGTCCAGTGCATATAGTTATTCTAGGCCCAATTGTATTGATAATTAGAGAGTATGTTCGTTTTCCTGTGAATGACAACATGCTTATTGGTATGAGCATCGAGCTTTTCCAAGTCTTTCTTGACAACGAAGTATGCATCGCCAATACTCTGGAGTTTAGTCAAAGCATTTAACAGTTTGGTTAAAGGAATATCATTCCTTGCAGTCATCCAGAGGCTGTGAATGAAAGTATATATATTATACTGAAGGGTGGAGTGAGCGAAGGCATCGATTTTTAAGGAAATAATTTCCTTCAAGAAAGTCTAAGCCCTGTCGATAGGAGACATGAGTGCAACAACTATTAAAAAGAGAAAGTATGACATTTTAAAGATTAAAAATTGAGAAAATTTGAGTGTGTAGAGCAGAAAGCACCAAGGACTTATTTATATAGGCACTCAAAATGAATAGTTACGCCTACATACGAGGCATTGATGGTTGAAGTGCCCCGTTAATAGAGAGCTATTCTGGTTTTAGCTTCTGAGCATGCTATTTGACCAATTAGTGGAGTGCACTCTTTCATATAGGCGCTAAATTAATGTATTTTAGCTTTTTGATCATGTCTGCGCTCGATCAAAGTTTTTTCTTCTTCTTTCAACACTTTCGATCTATCATACATGGTCGAGATTTGAGATTTAAGATCAGTCAAGATTGTGTTTGACTCCTTCAGGTTGTTATATACAATAGCAAGTTGTTCTCCGATAGTTGAAATTTTAGTCATTTTGAGAGAGATGGCTAAATGCTCATCTTGAAGTCTATTGATCACAGCACTGCATCTTGATGCTCATGAATCAAACTCAAAAATTCATAGAGTGTAATCATTTTGCTCGACAAAAACTCATCAGGCCAAGTGAGAGTTTAGTACCGATGAATAAGGAAGTTGAGTCTCTCGATCGATCCCGATGCAATGAAGTCAGTGACACTGGAGTGAATGAAAACTCGTAATTACTCCTGAAGCTACTGATATCTGATAAAGGTGCAGGGGATTCGGCCATGAGAATATCGCAGAGGAAGGCTTAATTAAAGGAGGATAATATGTCTTCCATAGAAAGTAGCTCTTTAAAAGAAGAAGACAACATGAGAAATATTGGCTGATGGGACCAGAGATGTAGAGACATTGACTGTAAGAATCTCTATAGCTCGACCAGGAGAAACTTCAGTGGTCGAGAGGTTTCTTCTTCCTATACTTCAATTTTGTCCAAAGAAATCATCATGTGTTCGTCGACCGTGATAAAGACTACTTGATTGGTAAGTTTTATGGATGTGGTAAGCTGAATGGAAGATAAGGTTGTCAGCATGATCGATTTCACAACTCCCCAATCATGATCAGGTACAAGTGATAAAGTTATAGATTGTAAAAGGAAACCGAAGGACTCCTCAGGTGGTATATTGTTACCTCATCTTGAGTTTGACCTTCTATTCAATTTCCTGATTGATGTATGATGCTCATAGCCTCTTTCGAGTCAAAAACTTCAAGTCTTTCTGTAGGAGACCGAGCGACATCGACCTAAGTATCAGGAATAGATACCTCAACTTGAGAAGCTGGTACAAAGATCAACTTTTCGAAAGCCGAGAGCTCTTTGGTTACTATAAAAAGAAAGGGAGAAAATAAGACAGGAGGATTGCAAAATAATTAAAAATGAAGAGAACAAAATATTGAAACAACATCCACCTAAATCTGACCGAATAGCAATAGTGGTAATTTGGTCGACCATTGGTGAAATTTTAGGAGGGTCGATGACTAAAGCCAAAGCTTGCTTGGAATGAGGAAAATGGGGAGGATTATGGCGATATGGCTTGAGAAATTGATCAAAAGGAAGATTAGAATCGTTTAATATTTCTTTTTCACTTTGTCATTTATTAAAAGCCTTATTGAAGTGAGCATCTTTGTATCTCTTATACGCCTCTTCTATCTCCCAAGAATATTTTGAACGTAGAATACCCGGTCAAAATTTAGTTTTGTAATATTTTTCAAAAGACTAGAATAATTTTGGCTAAAGAAGAAATACCTATAGCAGATTGATCAGAAGTTGCAAGAAGTGTAGAGTGAGGATCTGAGAGAGGCCCGAGCTCAAAAATTTTCAAAATAGTTGGGGGAGCTATAGGTGTTAGGATTGAAGCAATTGCCAGAACCACCTTAGCTGGACCTTCAACTGTGGTCTTCTGACACTTTAGTTCAAGTTGAACTGGATCGACTATTTTTATCAACGTGAAAGAAGGTGTACCGTCTTTATTGGTGTTGGGGATGGGACGGTCGATGCAACTGAAGTTGTCTTCGTTGATTGTATCTTCCTCTAGACAAGAAACACGGCCGACTGAGGCACAGTCAATTTTTTGGTGTATTCTTTGGTCATGTTCTTCTTCTCAACCATAAGTTTCTTCACTTTGGATGGAGGAGAAAGCCGACCAATTATTAATTCGTGTGATCACTAATCAAAGTCCCATAATAATTTTCCACCAGGAGTAAAACAGTTCTAATAGTTGAGGATAGTTGGTAAAGAGGGGAAGCATGAAAGAAGAGCTTACAGAATTAAACCCTCTGTAAAGAGTTTGAAAGGTGATTGCCAAGTTTGCAACTGGTCGCTGAGTTGGAGGTTGGTTACAAGTTTGGTGAATAAATGGAAAGGGGATGTATTGGGCCAAGCCTAATTAATGAGCAAGAATATTAGGGTAGTATTGTTCGATGCTGGCCTTGGCATTAACATCCGTATCTATTGTGCCATCATATGGTAGGTCTCTGTATATTAAATAACGTTTCTAAGCCGCATCTCTAAGGATTACTATCTCAATATCGGTCGACCCATAGTCTTCATTGAACCAGGTTGGGCCAAACTTTTTATCTTTTAATGAACAGAAAGAATTGTTGGAGTTATCAAGGTTAAAATAAACGAAGAACCTGTATACTCAGTGAAGGAATAGTTGATTTTGGTACAGAGGATATTGCGATGGCCGAAGGAGGTGAATTCCACATATATTGGAACATGTTTAACAATTTTTTCTCTAAAATACTCATAGAACCACATTTGGACAAGCCAGATAGGCCCGCCAAAGTATTAAAAACCCTTTATGGTTTCTTCAAACATGTTGTGATAAAGGTGACCGAGCACAAAGGGTGCGAGAACAAGCTAGCGTCCTTGATCAAACGGCTCGTCTGGATGAATATATTTCTTAATGATTTGAAGAGAACTCATGCATAATAGAAATTGGCAAATCTATATCATAAGGAAAGCTGCATTTCTTGCTCATCAACTTCATCCTGAGATTTGCATTGTAGAGCCATAAAAGTGAAAAACGCCTTGCTGGTCTTGTCTGGAAGGGTGAAGGGATGTCGATTCTTCAAAGCAAAGCCCAAATATACATGTTCACCAAATGGAAAAAGGTGGGTGAAGGCATATATATGACCAGGAAAATGCCAAGTAAAATAATTAAAGGAATATATAGAGGAATGCCTCTATATATTCCTTTCATAAATACTAAAAATACTAATATTATAGTTTTTATTCCTTTCATAATAGTATAATTAGTTGGGGTAATGAGATCACTATTTTGTATACTTCTGAAAGGAGTAGCCTGGATTTCAGTATTTTTTATGTTTAGTTGAATCGCTTCAGAAGGCGGATGTATGGAAGTAATGGTTTTGTTTTCGGTTGTCTTTCATTCTTGAGTTGTTTTTATTGTTACATTTACTTGTCTATTCTTGATTTGTGTAGGATAAGATTTATTCCGCCAATAAGCAAACCATTGGAAGAACGGAATATGTTCTTCGTATTGTATACAATACTTAATATGTAATTCTTTTATATATTCTTGTTTATATTGTTGTGGAAATATTTTGAAAAAATTTTCTCTATGTTGTTTATTATATTCTTGATTAAACTCATTACTTATATTTTCCTTATCTATAATAAATTCCTTTTCTAGGGCGAATAAGCTTGGATCCATTTGAGACTGTGTTGGTGATAGAGTTTCTCGGCCTTCTTGATGTGTTGTATAATATGGCTGAGTGATATTAGATTGTGTCTTTGTCCCTTATATTCTTGGTTCATCGATGGTATTGGTTCTTGTTTCACCATCTAGTCGTCTACTTCGCATTATGTTGTCTGGTTGTGACAGCGGTGTTTCTGGTGTAGAAAAAGATGATCTTCTACTAGTGTCAATATGTTGTATGTTTAAAGTGACATGTCTACTGGGATTAAATCGTATTTCTACAGATCCATCTAAATGTTCTATTATTTTTTCTAAGTCTCTATTGTCAACTTGTGGAGGGGTTTGTAGTTGTGTTAAATTCCAAGTTTGTGGTAATTGGATTTGATTCCAGGTGATTGCTTTTGGTACTACAGTATTAGCTCTATTCATGTCTGTTTGTAATAATATAGTTTGACCTTTGAGGCTTGCTTTGATTGATCGTGGTTCTATACTAGTATTCATTACTTTATAATAGATTCGATATACTAGGGCTAATGGTAAACTTCCGTCCATTAAGTGGTATCCGCTTGTCTTAATATTAAGTGTTAAGGCATGTAAAATATTAGGGTCCTTTAGACTGACACTGAAATTTGGATAGCAATTAAAATAAATAGGTCCATTGCATAGGCTAGACTCTATAATACCTAATACAGAATCATGAAAATTTAAATGCCTACAGTCTCGTAAGTATACTAAAGTACTAGCATTTAACCCATCTCTGGTGAGTGGTCTAATTGCTACTTGTACTAATCCGATATGGAGATAACTATATTTTTTCTTATATGTTCCATAATTGCTTCTTCACTAAACAATTTTAAAGTTTCGTATTCATTATTTAATCATATAGTTTGTTCTCTGGTTTTAACAGCATAATCGGACATGAATTCAAATGTGTATATCATTGTTGGACCTATGGGGCCGCATCCAAAATGGAATGTGTTGGTTGACCGACTCCAAAAAGTAAAAATTACTGCAATGAGGAAGATATTGACTAGATATTCGTGCATTTATAAATTCTATCTTGCTTTTGTGTGTCACCATGTTGTACTTCAACATTGGTAAACTATTCTACCTAACCATTCATCAATTTCAGTCATGATCTCAGAGACTTAAATACATTAGAAGGATTCGAAAAATGATCAGATTGAATAAGTAGAATTTCATCAGGGCACTTTGGAAAACATGGTTTAATCTCATGAAGTTGTTTGTGAGTAACTGTAGGGTGAAAAGCTGGACCAAGTATCAACAATGCCTTGTTCGGTTCAATAGGAGTATTGAAGGAGGTCATTTACTACTCCTGAAGACAGAACGTCCATATATTTAACGAACGATTCTAGGTGGAAGGCTAGAATGGAAGAAGAGGAAGATGTAACCATGATAATCGAGAGGAAAAAGATTGAAAAGTGAGTTTCAACATAAGAAAGAAGAAACAAATGATGAAAGAAGGTAAGCACCGACTAAGAGTTGTGTTTATGCATCGGTCATGATACGTGCCCATTAATGAAAAGATAATAATGATTCCTTGTATGATACAATTCTATGTGACGTGTCACATAGATAACCTAGAGAGAATAGTTAAAGGATATCTTTTGGTACAACCTCGGTTAGGTAGAGTCATAGGGGAGACAACACATGAACCGATGACTGCTGCATTTATTGCATTGGACAACTGAACAGCGTCGCTTTCATATATTTTCCAAAGGCAAAGCGACATGGTAGGACAATGTTGTACTTTATTTATGGATATTCTAAAAAAAGCCAATAGGAGGGCGACATGTGGCATTACATGAGGAACATAAAGTGGATAAAAAGATCTTCAAAATACTTGTGTTTTTTTTGCAGAATCATAACTAACGTAAATCCAATTTTACACGTCAATAAATGGTTGACAAAGTAATGCGGCCGGCTTATCTAAAGTTTAATGAGCGAAGAGAGAAATGTGGTCGAGCAGTTCAAGATACATAAAGCGGCCGAGAGACAAAACTTGACCGACAGAAGAGGATATATCACAAAAGGAAAACGTAACAAGAGAATGATCTAAAAAGCTTTTTGGCTACTATAAACCTTGTAGTAATTAAAAAAAAAAAAGAAGAGAAGTATATGGAAGAACAAGCTATAGGAAAAACCTATAAATAGGAAAAGAAATCAACATAGCAATATCACAAGTCTCACACCAATCAAATTAAACCAAATTTATCAATTTACTTTATCTTAACCTATCTTAAAAATAAGGATAATCAAATAATAGTAATTCTCAATTATAGAATTTTTAGTTGTATTCCAAATATATGCTCATACAATGGATTTGTTCTTATTTATTTATTTTTTCAGTACACACACTCCATGTTAGCCACCCCCGCTGGGGATCGATACCAAGACCTCAAGTGTTGAAACGAGGTATCTCCACTCAGTCTGCCAGCTGAGCTATGGAACTGGGTGTAATTCTTTCAATTTGTTTGATTTGCACTGTATATTAAATGTATTTTCCTGTGATATGTATATAGCAACTCATTTTCGAAAGAATAACCTTATCATTTAATTATCGTCTGATAGTATAAAATTCAGCAACTGATTTTCTCAAAATTTGCAATATATGTTTATAATGAAAGTATTTGCTTACTTTCGTGCTTGCGTTAAAGTCGATCAGTTTCACACGCCCACGTACACTAAACGTGACAGGAGACAAACCGACCACCATCAAATATCAGCCTGATTTCTAACAAACGAGGATTGCCTGATGAGCAGCACATATACCACAAACGTGTTACCCATTCCATGTGAGACAAATGCAGTTGCCATTTCTCACACGACATATGCATCTCCCCTTTCTACTCATGCTTTATATGGGGTGACATAATGTGGGACCCACCAATTAGGGAGACTCTCGTGACCCAGTTAGCCGGAGTCGTGTAGAACAGAAAGTCTGTGCACCGCACGTCAGGTGGGCCGCCCATTCACCTCCTGTCGCGTGCGATCACATCCACTACCAAAAGACAAAAACCAACCAATCCCAGCACAGCAATAGGAATCCGTCAAACAAAATCTTGGTCGCGTCGTATAATATTTATTTTACTTGCTAAAAATGTTCATGTGCTCTCAAAGTATTACAGTGCTCCTAGTTGCATAAAATAACCTGGAAAGTTCAATCGATTAATCTGAACGGTCCAGTAAGTCTAGGACAGATTTCTAAGCCTACCATTGAAAATTTACGATGATCTGATGGTTCAATCCACTCTTGAATTGGTCTTATTTCTAAGACCATCATTTTTTCCAAGCCATGGATCTATGGCTAGGATTACCTAAGAAAGGTGATTCTTTAGAATTGAAAGCAATCCATGATGGTCTTTAACAAATGGATGGATCCAACAGTTGATATATAAGACTTATTTTATGTAAATGAGATTGACCGTCCATATTAAAGACCATTAATTGAATGGTTAATATTTGTTGGATTGGTATCATGCTTGCGTGGGAGGCCATAAAATGTGCGTTGGACCTAGTGAACAGTCCAGATAAATGGATTGGATAGTTCAAGTGTTCCATTGCAACTAGCCCATTGCAACGTACCAGGAACACAGTCTGAAATACGTCTGCCCTGAAAGATGCCTTTTTTTTAAAAAAAAAAATTTTTATACACGCACACACACCACCACACACTCACGCCACGGTGAGATTTCCCCTGAAAGATGCCTGTTCCAGGAAAAACCCAAACCCCTTGGGAACCTTCCTAGGGCCACCATGACGTTGATTTGCCACCCAAACAGTTCTAAGGTCATACAGACGTGGGCCAAGGAGAAAACACCAATGTCAGCTTGATCCAAAACTTCTGCGGGCCCCTGGAAATTTTCAATGGTTACAATTCAATCTCCACTATTTCCTACGGTGTGGTCCACTTGAGCTTTGGATCTGCCTCAATTTTAGACTTATGCACTAAAATGATCTGAAAAAAATGGATGGACGGCATGGATAAAACAAAAAACATCATAGTGGGGCCACAGAGTTTTGCTACATATTAAGGTACTGACATGGATGCTGTGTTCTACTTTTACATAGTCAGTCCCCGGAATCAGCCCATCGTACCAGGGTTGCACGTGGGAATTACCATGGTGTGTGTATGGCATCAACCTGTCCACCGTGGTTTCCACACCATGAAAGTTATACACCCTTTTTAAGGACCGACCCTTCTTTTATGTGGGCCATTGCGTGAATTTGAAGGTTTTATGGTGGTTGTCCGTTGTTTTTGATGATATGGTCCACTTAATAATGAGATGGGCCTATTTTTGGGAATCCCATCTTCATGGTGGGGCTCACTCAATTCACTGGTTTTGGATGGCACACATACAACAAGATCTCACATAGGCAATAATGGACAACCAAATGATTAATATTTTACACTTAGGTGAATGACTTGTACAATAATCCCATCAGGCAATGCCTTGTGAAGGGGACTCGATTATGTAGTGACCCTTTCGGTACTGGTCGAAGCCCATCATGATGTATTTGTTTTATCCATGTCCGTATATTTTTCTATCTCATTTTAAGGCACCATCCCAAAAATGAGGCAGATCCAAAGCTCAAATGAACCACACTATAGGAAACAGTGGGCCACAAAAGTTTTGGATCAAGATAATATTTATGTTTCCCCTTCATCCAGGCTTACGTGACTTTATGAATAAGTTGGGTAGCAAATAAACATAGCATGCTTCTTGTGATTTGGTTCACTTAAGCTTTGGATCGCTTCATTTTTTGGCCCATAACTTTGAGCTCCATAATGTTAATGAACTGTATATATTATGGTCAAGCCCAAGGAGCTTTTCCAATAGCGATCAGCTCGGCATGTACCCTTGGTAATTGAATGAAAAGTTCCTGACGTCCATTGCAGGTTTGAATCAACTGATCACATGTCCACAAGGTACAGTAACTCGTGAAATATCTGACCTTTTTTACAAATATGACACGTGTAGGACATCAGTACCATGAAAATGATAGGCCCCAACTTAAATATCACCCAGACAAAATGAGAGCAGATTAGGTGAGACCCAGCCTCACCAAGATGATGCGGCACTTACCATTGGGCCACCTTGATGTATGTATTTTGTATCCACACCATCAGTCCGTTTTTACGATCATTTTAACATGAAAATGAAGGAGATCCAAATCTCAGGTGGAACATACTCTAGGCAACAGTGATCTCTATGGTGGGGCCATCTGTTTTCACCTAAACCCCATGAAAGTGACATGTATTGAAAATAATGTATTGAAAACATTAGATAATATTTTAAAAAATAAAAAATTAAATAATAAAATAAAGTAAAAAAATGATGACCTATTTGTTTGACTCAAGATCTGAATTACTCTATTTAAAATCAAATCCCCCTCCTTAGACCTTGGCGCAATAGGAATCTTGGACGGTTGGCATCCAGGACTTGAATACAAATACATGGCTTAAACCATCCGTCGAGTCATTTTGAAGAATTTTTGCAGTAAATGCCCTTATAATTTATTGTTTGAAAATAGTAAAATAAATAAATTAATAATAAACATAGTTGCACTAATTGTCAGGAAGGTAGTAGGAACGTACGTGCAATTGCCAATAGGGTCATGTGTGCAGTTCTTTCCTTATCCATTTTTTAATAACAAAAAATAAAAATAGTAATATACTAAAAATGTGAACCATTGCGTAAAACCACGCCAAAGACTAGCCTTAGCTAGTCCAAACCGAGTCATTGTAAGAGACTCAGCTTGAGATCATATCAGTCAAGTTGTACTAACTGGCAAGTGGGTAGTAGCGCATGCTGTCCCCAGTGAGGTTGTGTGTCCATTTATCTTTTTAATAATAAAAACACGTCGATCAGACAAGTGAGCCATTGAGTCACACCAACCCTATGAATGGTCTTGTCAGGTCCCAGCCCAGTTATTGTTGTCAACATTAAGTTTCCAGGAGGCTCAACTCCAGATATCATCAATTAGTTTTCTTGGCCCACTGGATTTTAGTGTTAGAAAAGTAAGTGATTCTTGTACACAACGGAGGATAGAAGAAAACGATAATGAGACGATCAGATCTATTAGGTTCAAGGCTCGACTTGAATAGTCAATTTCTCAAGACAGATTTGCTACCCTTTTTTGGAAGTTCCAGCAAGTGCAAACGAAGAAAATCTGCAAATTCTCTTCAGGATACAATGAACTCTCAATCCGATTTTCAACACAAAAATTTGCACATTTAAGTGTTGAACAGATCTCTAGTTTTAACATCGATATGCCTTAAGACGTTCAGAAAAAACTTAGTAAGAGATCAGATCGAGAGTAATTGCTCAGAAGATGATATAATATTAAGGATAAGAGTATTATTTTCTGGATAATATAATACAGGATTTATATCAATTGAAAGGTTATAGATTTCTTTCTGAAGAGATGCTAAAGTGCCTCTTCAAGAAATCTATACCCATTCACAGCAAACAGTAGCTTTTCATGAAAGGACATGACTCTTTGTCCTATGACATTTATTTCTGTATCCATTCAGACAGAAATAGTTATCCAACAGTAAAAACTGTATCCATATAAGCAACACGTGGCATAGGTGCCACATGTACAATCATGTCACAATTACTCTCAATCATAAAAAAAAAAAAGTAATAAAATATCAGGGTAGACCCCGGTTCAATACCAGTTGAATCATGGCCCAAAAAGTTTGAACCGTGTGCCAAAAAGACTAAGGCTTTAGTGCTCCTTGCGACGATGCGAAGTGTTAAGTGCGCCTAATAAAGCGCCCAAGCTATCCTACAGCCCACGCCGCGCGCGCGTGTGCGGACGGTGCGAGGAGATTTGAACCCTGGTTGCATAAGCAAAAACCCCTTTTCTTACCGACTGGCTATACACACTATTTACGGAAAATTTAAATAATTAATATATTTATTTACTTTCTAAAAATAACTTTTATTTTTGAAATTTATTTTTATTCTAAAAAACATAACATTTAGATCTATGGCCAATATGAAAAGAGTGCATTTCCCCAGAGAAATAGTTCACACACTAGTTGTACATCCAACTAGTTGGCATGTGGAGCCCACCGCGGTGTTTATACAACACCTTGCCGATCTAGCAAAGTTATCTAATGAAAAAATTAGTCCAATCCAACCATTAGATCCACCCAAGTGAATGTGGAATTTTTTGGGTGATTGTTCATTGTTTTCTATGATGTCCCACTTGATAATTGGATCCACCTGACTTTTGGGTTTTCCATTTTTATGGTGGGATAGCATTGTTGGATGTGCAAGATGTCATAAAAACACAACAATCTCCCACAATTTCAAAAATAAAATCAGATTATAGAACGAATGACATATCAGTATAAATAGGTGCATAAGTAAAGGTATCTTTTGGATTTGAACCTTTACTTTAGTGTATACGTATCAAAGTTGTGTCAGGTACTTAGTAACCCATTAGTCTTGAACTAAAGACCTTATATGACTCACCGGATACATAACACACATCTATTCATATATAACTAGAGATCTAAAAGTTCGCATATTTCTGGCCTTGTGCGTATCTTTATTTCATGAGTATTTTAGAGACGATTTCAATCTCTTCAAAAGCGGCCTCACTTCTCTACTCATATAGGTAGATCTATTAAAGATGATTCTGCTTCATCTCAGCAAAGTCTGCTTATAGATTTATTAAGAGTTAGTACTCAGCCTCTTATGAACTGCAGAAACCAAACACTAGACTTTTAGGAATGAGACTCAATTTTTTTTGATTTTTTATTTTTAGTGTATGTTTTAGTCACATACTTGACTTGTTTGTCCCTTTGAACCTAGCCTATATTTCAAAATATAGGTAGGGTTGCCATCAAGAGTGAAAGTTACATCTATATGGATCTTAGTCTCATTCCTTTAGTGGTTCTTCTTATTTGATCTCTTGATAAACCTTTTGTCAAGGGATCTGTTAAGTTCAGGATGAATTTAACATATTCCACTGTGATTACTCCATCTCTGATCAATCCTTTAACAAAGTTATGCCTTAGACCTACATTTTTAGACTTACCATTATAAGTCTTACTCATAGCACGACAAAGAGTAGCCTGACTATCATAAAAGATAGATATGGCAGGAGTAGGTTTCGGCCAATAAGGAATTTTCAACCGTAGGTATCTTACATATTCACCTTCTTTACAAGCAATGCCAAGTGCAATAAACTCACTTGCTATTGTAGAGTGAGATATACACGTTTATTTCTTAGATGCTCATGATATTGCTTTTCCTCCAAGAGTGAATATCTAGCCACTTGTAGATTTAGATTCTATGTTATCTGCATTCTAGCTTGCATCGTTGTACCCTTCAAATACAGCGGGATATGATATATAATATAATCCATAATCTATGGTTCCTCTTAGATACTTTAAAACTCTCGAAATCACATTCCAATGTACTTGTCCTAGATTACTGGTGTACCTGCTTAGCATTCCTACTGTGAATGCTATATCAGGTCTAGTACAATTCATTGCATACATTAAACTCCCAATAGCACTCGCATATTCTTATTGTGCTTTACATCTACCAGTATTTTTAACCAATTTAATACTTGGATCAAATGAGGTTGAAACCGGTTTACTATCATAATGATTAAACTTCTTTAACACTTTCTCTAGGTAATGAGATTGTGTTAAGGCTATTCCATCATTAAGATTATAAATCTTAATACCTAATATTACATCGACTTTACCCATATCCTTCATGTCGAAGTTGGTACTTAGAAACTTTTTAGTTTCATTCACACAATCCTCTTTTGGTCCAAATATTAGCATATCATCTACGTATAAGCAAATAATGATTTGACTTTTAATATATATGCACTTATCTACTTGGTTTACTCTAAAACTATTAGATTGTACTACTTGATCAAACTTTTCATGTCATTGCTTAGGAGTTTGTTTGAGCCCATAGAGAGATTTGACCAGTTTACACACTTTCTTCTCTTGCTCAGGTTGAACAAACCCTTCAGGTTGTTCCATATACACTTCCTCATCTAGATCACCATTTAAGAATGTCGTTTTGACATCCATTTGATGAATTACTAGGTGGTAAATTGCTGCAAGAGCAATTAAAGTCCTAATGGTAGATATTCGAGCAAGAGGAGAATATGTATTGAAAAAATTGATACATTCCTTTTGTCTAAATCCTTTCGCTACCAATCGAGCTTTAAACTTATTTATGGTTCCATCAGGATTGAACTTTCTTTTAAAAATCTACTTACATCCTATAGGCTTTGAACTTGGTGGAAGATCGATCAAATACCATGTGTTATTGGAGACTATGAAATTCATTTCATCGTCGATGGCTTCCCTCCAAAACTATACATCAGGAGATGAGAGAGCTTCACTAAGTGTTGATGGATCACTTTTAATACTTAATTAGTGGTAGAGTAATCTCCTTTCTTATTTCATTTCTATCTCCTTTTATAATGAACATATAGAAATCTGGGCTAAAAGATGTTTCTTTTCTTACTATTTTCGATCTCCACGGTTCATTTCCTTCTGGATGAGTGTTAGATTTATCATGAAAGTTGTTAAGGTCTTTGTTCATTGGTTTTATTATATTTTCATCAACCCACCTTTTTGTATGATTATTCATATAGTCTTTGTATACTGTATTTTCAAAAAATATAGCACCCCTAGACTCTATAATCATGTTTTTGTCAGCAAAAGAAGTTTGTTCTAAAACCAGGATTCTATATACGGGACTATGAATCCAATAACCAACGAAATCACACCTGATTCCTCTAGGACATAAATTTACTCTCTTAGAATCAATAAACCTGACATCTGCTATACTTACCCACACTTTGAAGTAATGAAGATATGGTTTCTTCTTTTTAATATTATACAGTTGATCATCTCAACTAATGTCCTATTTTTATGTTCCACTAGGCCATTTTGTTGAGGTGTGTAAGGTGCCGTAAATTCATGGATTATACCATTTGATTCATAGAAGTCGTTGAATTCATTAGAAGAGTACTTACCCCCTCTATCACTTCTGAGGGCTTTAATCTTTATATTCAACTGATTTTCCACTTTGGCCTTATAGAGCTTAAACTTTTCAAAGGCTTTATCTTTAAATTTTATCAATTATACATAGGAAAATCTAGTGAAGTCATCGATAAATGTGATAAAATACCTTTTTTCTTCACGAGTTAGGGTATTATTTAAATAACAGATATCGGAATGAATTAATCCAAGGGTTGTGATTTTTTCATGCCAGTCACAAATGATTTTCTGATTATTTTAGAATGAGCACACACATCACATTTCCCTTCTTATTGAATTTCATAATTTGGTATAAGGCTTAGGATCATCATTCTTTTCATTGAATGATAATTAACATGACTTAGTTTAGCATGCCATAAAGATACAGAATCCACTATATAAACGGAAACATTATATTATTATTATTCAGTTTAATCATGCCATTACATGAATATTCTTTGCCTACAAACATACCATTCTTGGTGATAACCAACTTATCAGACTTAATCACTATTTTGAATCCTCTCTTATTGAGAAGATCGCCTGACACTAGATTTTTAGACATGTCAGGTACATGCAATATATTTGTTGGTGTCAATCTTTTACCTAATGTAAACTGAAGCTCCACTGTTCCTTTTCCAATAAGATTCGCACAAATGTTATTACCCATATTCACTTCTTGTCCAGTTGTTATACCTTCATAGGTCTTGAAGATGTTTCGGTCCTTCGATATATAAATGGTCGCACCAGTATCTAGCCACCATCCACCATCGGATATTACTGTGTTAGCTTCAGTAACCATTGCTACAAGTTGGTCTTCTTCAATTGTTTCTTCCTGTGTCGACATTCCTTTATGTAGTGTCTTGGCTTATTGCAGAAGTGACACTTGCCCTTTTTCTTAAACTTTATATCTTTCTTTGGGGGAATAGATTTGGAGTTCTGAAATTTTAGCTTGTCATCTTCTACTATATTTGCTTTGAAATGATTTTTCGAAGCATTTTCTTTCTTGTCTCGGTTTCTAGACTCTTCTTCTATATGAATATGTCGTTGAAGCCCTTCAAGAGTGTACTTCCTTTCATCATGTTTCAGTTTCTTTTTATAATCAAACCATGATGAGGGTAATTTTACAATTACTACACCGACCAGGAAATCTTCAGGAAGATCTATACCACCAATTTTCAGTTCATCAACTAAGTTCTGTAGTTCAATTACTCGGGAGAGAATTAGCTGATTGTTTTTAAACTTGAAGTGGACATAATTGTCGATTAGAAATTTCTGAGTACTAATCTCTTCAATTTTATATTTTTGATATAATTTTGTCCACAGATCTTTAGCAGAGGATATTTTACGGTACGAATTATAGATAAAATTGGAGAGGGCGTTTATGATATGACCTTTGCGCAAAAAAATCGTCCTCCTTCCTTTTCTTCCATTCTGCCTTCACTTGATTTGAGTCGTCTTCTTTTGGCTCGGGTAGAGAAGACAGATTATCATTTAAAATGTAGGATAACTTCAGAGTACTCAGAAAGAAAAGCATCTTCTGCTGCCATCTTGAAAAGAATTGACCGTCAAAACGATCTAGTCGTACAAAATCTTGGTTCACAACTTGAATGGAATGAATTGCCTCCATTGTGAAAAGATTAAAAAAAAAAAATCTGTCTTCAATGTTAGAAAAGTAAGTGATTCTTGTACACAATGGAAGATCGAAGAAAACAATAACGAGACGATCAGATCTATCCGGTTCAAGGCTTGACTTGAATTGTCAATTTCTCAAGACAGATTTGCTGCCCTTTTTCTGGAAGTTCCAGCAAGTGCAAACGAAGGAAATCTACAAATTCTCTTTAGGATACAATGAACTCTCAATCCGATTCAACACAAAAATTTGCACATTTAAGTGTTGAACAGATCTTTAGTTTTGACATCGATATGCCTTAAGACGTTTAGAAAAAACTTAGCAAGAGATCAGATCGAGAGTAATTGCACGGAAGATGATATAATATTAAGGATAAGAGTATTATCTTCTGGATAATAGAATCTAGGATTTATATCAATTAAAAGGTTATAGATTTCTTCCTGAAGAGATGTTAAAGTGCCTCTTTGTAGACACTGAAAAATCGGTGTCCACGTTGTTTGGTGAAAAATGTGTTGTTGTGGTGATGATGTTGGGGGTGATTAAGCTGACTTGTGATTGTTGGAGTCGCCACTAGCCGAATAATCTCAGAATCCCGCGGTCGGCTAGAACCACGGAATACATAAGGTTGGAGAAATCCAAAGACTCCCCTACCTTAGATTGACTCTTGGTCTACGATCTGGGATTCCGGGTAAGGGACCTCGGTTACAAAGAGGGAAGGTGTTAGGCACCCTCTCTGCCCGTATAAATGTACGGTCTCGACTTAGTGTGGTAAAATAATATCAAGGGATGATGATGATGTTATGGTCATGATAGGACTAGTCACACGGGATTTCTGATGTAGCAAGATCCGAGATTTCGGCAGGCTATAGAGCATACGTCCGACAATGTGTCTAGAGGGCAGATGTGATGATGCTTATGCGAAGAGATAAGAAAAGTGGACTAGATCACTAGAAATTTCTGATGTGACGGGGTCCGATGCACGACAAGTCACAGAGCATACGTCCACTAGAGATCTAGAGAAGCAGGAGGGTTGAGAAGAGAGTAGATGTCATGATGAATGCTTGTAAGGTGATGGATCTTTGGCTTGATTCTTGAGTAGGCTAAGACATAGACTGAACCATGATCAAACTGGGTTAGGCTTATGGGTTGGAAAAGTTGAGAGGAGGGCTAGGAGGTGGCTAGAAAAATCAGAACTTGGAGGATTTGGGAGCTCCTTCCCTTTTCCTCACTCTCTTCCTCACTCACTCTTTCTCTCTCACTCTCTCTTTCTCTCTCTCTCTCCCTCCCTTGGTGGCTTCTCTCCATATGTGAAAATGAAAGGGGAGAGGGTTATTTATAGCCCTTTCCAATGGTTGTTTGGTAAATAGGGGATAAGAGGAGGGTAAATGCTGATGTGGCATATGGTGATTGGTGGAGAGGAGAGAGATGCCACGTGGCGTGTTCCCATTAGCTATGGAGGCCGGTAAAACTGTAAATAGTGGAGATGGGAGGGGTAAATTCCAGGAAGAGTTGACTTTGGATGCTGGGACAGCTGTCCCTACTCCGGCCGCACGCGGTGGAATTCTGATTACCGCCGGTGGTAATCTGACAACCGCCGGCGGCAGTCCGACTACCGCCCGGACCTGGTTGAGTCCGGAACTCGTGTGACTGGCTCCGTGCGCATTTTCTGGGAGGAAGCGGTAATTTGACTACTGCCGGTGGTAATCCGATTACCACCTCGGTACAGTTTTTCTCGAAATTCATCTGGTGAGTCCTTTTTTGGGTCCTTAGAGTAAAACAAAGTTCCTTTTGGACATTTGGCTCTAAATGGCTTGAAGTCGGCTCGATGGTTACCCGAAAATGATTCAAGAAATAGGTCGATTTTGGACATGGTCTGGATTGAATGATAATTCATGATAGCTCCGGTTAGGATTAGGGATATGATCATGGTTCTCGGATTGTCTTAACAAAATCAAGATATTAGCCTGGGTGGGGTGTCTACAAATGCCCCTCTTTGACCGAGGTTGCGAGCAACCGAAGGTCAAAGCAAGTGGACACCCCACCCTTCTGGTTAGAACGAAGGGTAGCGATTCAAATCTATTGCTTACCATTGTATCATTGTCAGTTGACTGTTTGGAAAAGGATGACTTGCACATACCACGTGGGTTAAGAAAAACGTTGTGATTGCCTCCTGCGCATTTGTCGCGGCTTTACGGATCACCAATCACAACCCTTTCACATCAGATTGTTTACAGCATTGGAGGGTAAGTCTGAAAAGTAAGGGCCTCTGCGCATTCGTCACAGCTTTACGAGGATTCCCGTACTGTTAGGTCTGTCGTTCCTTTGCTATGTAATCACCTTAGGAATGTTCGTTCCATTTGATCGTCAAAGTGGTTAGCTGCCCTGCGCGTTGGTGCGGCCTTACGGGGAACTCACTACGCCGACTTGGACTCGATCAAATTTTGTGAACATTCCGGACTAGGTATGTGCAGGTAATCTGTTTGCCATGCAATCTGCTGAGTCTGACACTTTGGTTACAATGGATCATCTTCACTTCGAGTTTGATTATTCTTTCCAGAGATAGACCCACTCATCTTACTAGCATCTATATGACTGCCCAGTTATAGAGATCTGGCCAATTGTACATATATCATGTACGAACTCGATCGTCCTTCGGGAAAATCGGAAGAGATCGGGCCTTATTTAACTGTTTGCACTGTCCGTAACTGGAGAATATGGAAGATCTCTCAGTGCATGTACTGTGCGACGTGTGCATTTTTTGAAAACTATCCCCTTTGGAGCTAAGCTCCTTGAGGATTTTATTTGAACTTTCTGTTTTTTTGTTTTGTTTTTTTTTTTTTTGAAAAATGTCCGTTCGATCTCGCGGGTGGGCGTCGTCGTTCGGTTTTTATTTTTGCAAGTTAAGTAAACAGTCGCGTTGCCTCCACTAATGAGTTGGCAGGGCTAACGGTTTTTATTTGAAAGTCAGATGGCCTCCACTAATAAATCAGTGGGGCTAATTTTTTATTTGTAAAAAGTCAAATGGCCTCCACTAATAAATTAATGGGGCTAATGATTTTATTATTATTATTATTATTTTTGAAAGTCAGATGGCCTCCACTAATAAATCAATGGGGCTAATTTTTTTAAAGAAGAAGCAACCTTTTGGGCTTATACTTACTGGGGATTTATTTTAGAGTTACTTGGTATTTTTTTGAGATTTTTGAAGACTTTGGATATGTTTTTTTGGGATTTTTGGAATTTTTGAAAATCTTTGGGATTTTTTGGAATTTTGGGATTTTGGGGATTTTTTGGAATTTTGGGATTTTTTTGGAATTTTTTTTTGGGGATTTTGGGATTTTTGGGATTTTTTGGAATTTTTGGAATTTTTTGGAATTTTTGGGATTTGAGGAGGATTTTTGGGATTTTTGGGATTTTTTGGAATTTTTGGGAATTTTGGGAATTTTTGGAATTTTTTTTGGGATTTTGGAAAATTTTTAGAATTTTGGAAATGGGCCTTGGAAGATGGGCCTGGACTTTTGAAATGGGCTTGGGCCTTGAGATGGGTTTTTTGAAGTGGGCCTGCGAAATGTTTTTTTTTTGGAAATGGGCCTTGGAAGATGGGCCCGGGCTGTTGCCTTCTTGGACCATCTTTTGATCATTTATGCGATCTCACCCTCATATATAGAGGTACGTTCTATAGTCCCAGCCTTCTAAAGTGGGCCCTGTCCGAGTTTTGCCTGAAAGTGGGCCCGGGTGGTAATCGGACTGCCGCCGGCGGTAGTCGGATTACCGCCCGTTGACATTTGCCCATTCTGCTCCTCCTGTCAGGTGCCGCAGTGATTCAGTGATGACACCTCTGTTCTGAAACGGTACTCCGAGTACCGCTAGCGGTAATCGGATTACCGCCCTCGTCCATCTTTTCTTCTAGCAAGCCATGTTCTCTGTTCATTCCCTTTATCCCTTCCTCCGATATTCTTGTCCGTCCGCTCTCTGATCGTCCCTTTTGTCTCTATTTTGTCCTTTCTTCTTTGTCTCATCCATCCCTTGTTCCTTTCTCCTTTTCTGATTCATCATGGCCAATCATGATGATGGGTTAGGTGGGTCTATTGATGGTGAAAAGGTAGGTAGCTCCATAAATGATGAGGGATTTATGGGTGGATTGATGGGGGTAGATGGAGAAGTGATGGGCCCTCTTGAAGGAATGAACACCATTTATAGCTTGGATCCTATTCTTACTGATGGGTTGATGGGATTGGATGGTTTGGTTGATGGAGGGATGGCTATGGATGGTGGGGATGGCTTGATTGATGGGAGGATGGCTATAGGTGGTGTGGATGGCTTGATGGATGGGAGGATGACTATGGATGGTGTGGATGGCTTGATGGATGGGAGGATGGCTATGGATGGTGTGGATGGCTTGATGGATGGGATGATGGCTATGGATGGTGTGGATGCTTTGATGGATGGGAGGATGGCTATGGATGGTGTGGATGGCTTGATGGATGGGAGGATGGCTATGGATGGTGTGGATAGCATGATGGATGAGAGGATGGCTATGGATGGTGTGGATGGCTTGATGGATGGGAGGATGGCTATGGATGGTGGGATGGTTATGGATCAAATTAGGTGGGTGGCACTGCTTCGTCTTCCTCTTGTGTTATCGATTCTTTTGAGGCCTTTGGGAGCGCCCTTTCGTCGATCCATCCTTCTTGCTGACCACACATGGTCACCTGATCTCCAAGATCACTGTCCTTTGCCATACTTGTGAGGATATGGCTCGTCGGCGGTATGATGATAGCATGTTCGCGGCACACCGTCTGGAGAAGGATGAGATCCTATCTGCGCATGAAGGTAGTAGAGGGGCTCAGGCAGAGATTATCGCTACAATGAGAGGTTGGGGCTTACCTGTAGTTCCCGATGTTGATCATTTGCTTGTCCCGTATGCATGAGAAAATTTTATTTTGTTTTTTGTTTTATGAAGAAAGAAAACAAAGTACTTGTAAAAAGATTTTCACAGAAAATAAAATTTTATTTGTGCCAAATTGACCAGTGTTTGCTTTTGGATTTGTGCTTTGGATGATTGGGATCAGAATCTTGGGCTCAGCTCACGTTATGTACAGTATTCTAGACTGTGTTCCTTGGGGTCTCGATTCCCTGGGAAGGTGTCCAGGATTGTTTCCCTAGATTTGAGCAGCATCTGATAGAGTACTGATCTGAAGCTGATCCGTTTTTGTATGTTTGCTGCCTTGGCTTCTTCTGTTCCTGCACTTTTATTTTAGTTTTTTTTTTTATTATTTCTTGTCATTTTTACCCGTAGCGCCCTCTCAGGTTTTCGCTACGTCCGACTTTTCCCATCATTTTTGCCCGTAGTGTCCTTTCGGATTTTCACTATGTCCCGGGTTTTTGATCTTACCTGCCCCTTGGCAGCTTGTGCTATTTTACCCTTAGCGCCCTTTCAGGTTTTCACCAAGTCCGCTACACGCCTGCTGTTTTTACTCGAGCCGCCTTTTCAGGTTTTCAACTCGCCCCTTCGCTTAGGCATGCCTTTATTCTCTTTTTTTTTTCTTTTTTTTTTAGGAGTGCTAGGAGTGTCGGGAGAACTTCCTTCATAGCCGGCCGATTGGCTACCCGCCTGTCCTTGTCTTAATCACAATCGTAAGCTGCTTGAAATTATTTGGGGATAGATTACTAGGGATGTGGAATGGGTTCTTTTATTTTCTTTCTGGGTCTTCTTTTGTCCTTTCCTCTTTTTTTTTTTTTTTTCTTTTTTTTTTTTTTTTTTTTTGGGATACAGGATGGGTGTTTCTAGAAATGGTAATTGGTGGATATATACAATTTTATTTATGGTAAGGAAGTGAGAGATGCAGCCTTTCGATTGTAATCATTGACAAGGTTAGGTAGGGTTACCCGTGATAGATTTTCACATTATCGGCGTTGATGGGCTCGGGAAGATCCTCGCCTTTTAGATTGGTGAGCCGAAGAGCACCTCCTGGGAGTACTTCCCGAATGATCAGTGGTCCATCCCACAATGGTTTGAATTTTCCTCTGGGATCTGGCAAATGAGGCGGAGGCAGGATACATTTCATGACCATGTCACCGACTTTGAAACTTCTCTTCGGACTCTCTTGTTGTAAGCTCGAGCGATCCTTCTTTGATAGCATTGGGAGTGGCTTAGCGCCCGCATGCGCTTTTCATCTGCCAGATGCAGTTGATCGTACCTTGCTTGTTGCCACTCGCCTTCCTCGACTTCACTTTCCAGCAGTATTCCCAGTGAGGGGATTTCGATTTCGACTGGTAGTACTGCTTCCATTCCGTAAACGAGTTTATATGGAGTTGTGCCTGTAGCAGACCGTACAGACGTGCGGTAAGCCCAGAGTGCATAAGGAAGCATTTCTGACCAGTCACGATATGTCTTTACCATCTTTTCAAGTATGCGGATGATAGTCTTGTTTGCGGCTTCCACCCCACCATTCATCTGAGGGCGGTAGGGGCTCGATCGATGGCGTTGAACTTTAAACTTGTCGAGGAAATCGTTCATCCTTTTGTTGACGAACGGAGTTCCATTGTCAGTGATAATGGCGTGAGGGACCCCATATCAGCTGCTGATGTTGTTCTTTATGAATTTGACCACATGAGATGCTGCTGCAATAGTGGTATAGGATGCTGCTTCTATCCATTTAGTGAAGTAATCTACTGCCACCAGGATATTCATGCCCATTTGAAGCTTTAGGGTTGATCTTGCCTATGATGTCGAGTCCCCATACAGAAAAGGGCCATGGTGCCGTCAAGTTGTAGAGTTCGGAGGCAGGCGCATGTATTTGGTTTGTGTGCTCCTGACACTTGAAGCATCTCCTGACGTGCTTGCAGCAATCTGTTTCCATTGTAAGCCAGTAGTAGCCGAGTCGTAGGATCTTCTTTGCCATCATGTGTCCATTCATATGCGGGCCGCATAGTCCTTCGTGGATTTCTGACATGATGTGGGCTGCCTCTCTCTCATCCACACAGCGGAGAAGGACTTGGTTGAAGGATCGCTTGTAGAGGATACCCCCAGTGATCACGAACTGAGCTGCTAACCTTTGTATTGTGCGTCGATCAGTTAGAGCTGCTCCTTCTGGGTACTTCTGATGTTCGAGGTATTCCTTGATGTCTGTGTACCATGGCTGATCATTTGGGGCAGGTTCAGCTTTTTCAATTTGTAGGCAGAATGCAGGTTCCTCCTGGAGTTCGACAGTGAGCTCCAATTCAGCCACTCCTTTTGGGATTTCCAGCATTGAAGCGAGGGTAGCTAGAGCGTCTGCAAACTGATTCTTGACCCGAGGCATGTAAGAGAACGAGATCTCCTCGAATTCCTCGATCAAATTCTCCAGATAGGCATGATAAGGAATCAGTTTCTCATCTTTGGTCTTCCAATCGCCATTTATCTGATTGATGATGAGTTGCGAATCTCCGAAGACTCGTAACTTTTTTACGTTGAGGATGATGGCTTCTCTTAGACCGGCGATGCATGCCTCATATTCAGCTACATTGTTGGTGCACTGGAATGCTAGTCTTCTGGATATAGGAACTGGGACATCTTCGGGGGAGTAGAGTATGCGCCTACTCCATTCCCCTTCGAGTTTGCAGCTCCGTCGAAGAAGAGTGTCCGCTCTCCTATTTCTTTCCTCTTCTTCCTCAATCTGGAGGATGT